>CM045768.1:52689176-53289176 GCA_025200525.1 Camellia lanceoleosa | reverse complement strand
TCGCTGAGGTGAATACGAAAACATGGCTGATAGAAGGCTATGAAGTCCTGAGAATGTATGTACTAGCTAAATAGAACTAAGAAAGTAAGTGCAACAGCAAGGCTTACCACTGCAAGTGCACTTGCTGAGGTTTAAGCTGTGAAAGCAAGTGCAGCGACAAACACTACCACCGCAAATGCACTTGCTAAGGCTCAAAAGGGAGTTGCAGCGCCAAACACTCTCGTCGCAACTACAGTTGCTGACTCTCAAAAAGATAGTTGAGGAGGCAAACAGATAGTACACAGTACATGCAAAAGGACACGTGGCACCTTTAGCTTGGTAGCTCAAGACAGAATATTCCATGTGATCCTCTGGGACACATGTCTTCTCTTTATTTGGCTACTTGGTGTCCTCTTGGTACTAAGAAAAAGTCTATAAATATGATCTGTTTCCCAGCCCAAAAGAGGAATTTTAGGATTTGGGAGAGATGCTGCCCATTTATACACTGTCATTGTCTTTTTCTTAAGTTGCCTGCTTCACCCTCACCTACCTCCCGAACAGTTGCTGCTGCTCATTTTCTAGTCATTCCACCATTGTTGGACCATTAGCATAGTTTTGCCTCTTTAATCACTTCCTAAGCTCGAACCCCCCTACAAATGGCAGATAATGTAGTACTCTAGGATGTTAATGGATGGATTAAAGAAGGTCATGGTGCCTGATTGATCAATTTATGTGGTTTGAGTTTTTTTTTTCCCCCATAGATTTCGTTTATTATTTAATTTGTAATAGTTTATTTTGATTGAGTGGTAGACAGAACGATTGTCTTTTTCGAATATAGGAATTTTCTAATCTTTGTTTGGTTTCTGAGAAACCCAAGTCGGTCTTGTATCCATTTCAATTTTCTACTCTTTGTTAGATTGCGGAAGTTCATGATTGTGCTGACCTTCGTAAATAATCTCAATTATTTGCCCATCAAAATCACTTGCCCTGACTTGTTTTTGGCCATATTTTTGCAGGTTTGTCAATGGTAGCGAAGGGAAATAGTGATTTCGTATTGGATTGTGAAACCTCTGATGGTTCGATTATGGAACTTTCAGCCTCTAATGTATGTGTGCAGCTCTTGTCGCATCGCATAGGATTGATGGTGGGTCAAAAGATTCTGCAGAAACTGGTAGTGAAGGGTTATTTTAGTCTGTTACACTTGAATATAATGAGCATTATTGTCTACACAAAAGAAATAAGGGTGAAATGGGAATTGAATATAAAATTCTTTTTGATTCTGCAAATTGTGTTTGCTTCATTAATGGCTATTTAACAGAAGGAGAAAAGTGATACATAATAGTGACGCAGCGGAGAGGCCATAGTCATTCTAGAAATCTTAGGGGAGGTCCTTATAATTTCATTAAACAGTGATGACCATGTCATTTATTATTGTTTAGTGTTAATTTAATAAATATTAAATGATGAAGTTTGTGTTATAAACACTCCAATTATCTTTTCTTTTTTTTTTTTGCATAAACACTCCAATTATCTAGATCCTTAATTTATGCATCTTACAATACTTTAGTATTATTATTATTATTATTATTATTATTATTATTATTATTAATACTTTGCTTTTGGTAGCTTTAAAATTCCATGTCATTTATGGAATAAAATGGAAGTCTATCTTATTTCAGATTATAAAAAATTTAATTTTGTTTTTTATTCATGTTGTATTAATTTGCTTGACTTGTTCTTGAGATTTTCTTATTATATTTTTTGTTCTTTGTTCACCATTAATAGGGTGGTTTATTTTTATTTTTAGCAACATTGTTTGCATAGGTTTAAGCATAATTGAAATGTTACTTATATTTTTTTATTCAACGTTCACCATTAGTAGGGTAGTTTATTTTTATTTTTAACAACATTGTTTACATAGGTTTAAACATAATTGAAATGTTATTTTACTTATTTAAGGTTGGGATTTAGAGTTCTTAACATACTAGTCATCTACTATCTTAATCATATAGTTTTTTAACTTAATTTTATAAAAGATATAACATTAGTGTTGATTGCAATTTAAAATTTACTTATAATGATATAATAAGGGGATTTGTCCTTACATTGTTGAGTTTGCGATTGTGCTAGTTATGTCGTTGTGGCTAAAATTAGGGGTGGACTTTTTTTTTTTAATAGATAGAAAATTAGAAGAAGGGCTTTAAGAGTCTCAATTTGTATTGGCTATTTGTTTTTCTTGGATCACTTATCTCAACATGGATTTTCATTATTAAAAAAAAAAAAAAAAAACTGTAGTGTAAATTCTTCTCCTATCCCAAGTAATAGATTATACGAAAATGATATTTGTTAAAATTTGTTACTTATTAGTTTAAGATTTTGACAAATTCCAATTAAAAAAAAAAAAATCTTGGTACCGCAGGTCTTTGTCTTTTACTCACCTTGTGGGAATCAAAAACATTGAGTCACGACCTATTAAATTAAAATAATCAGAAGTGATTGAGACTCCTCAATCACCAACTCCCATCACCCCATACACACGTGAAGATTAGTGATTAGAGGAGAAGAAGAAGAAAAAAAAAATATCTAGCCAATCACAAGTCAGAGTGGGTCGTGGGAGTCACCCTTGGGGGGGGTCCGGATCATTTTTCTAAAATAATATAACATAGACAATTTTGGTTGATAAGAAAATTTTAGAATTTTTTTAAAATTTTGTCAGGTATTACTATCAGCATTTTTTATTCTTAAATTTCTCATGTCTTAATACATTTTTTATCATTAAATTAGGTAAAAAATTAAGAGATAAGTTTTAGGCCTCGTTTGGCAAGTGATGATTTTAATCAAAAAATTAAAAAGTCATTAAAAAAAAATCAAAAAGTCAACAGCATATACCAAAAAGTTAAACATTCTTTTTTCTCTCTACTTTTTGCACATCTTTTCATAAAAAACTAAAAAGTCATCCCAAATATACTAATTTTTTTTAACATTATATTTTAGTCAAAAAATTACTAAAAAAAACTTATTCCTAAACGAAGCCTTAAGATATGATCAATTAAAATAGGAGAACAAAAAGTCCATCGGGATGGTGTAATTATTATTGAAAAATCACAAAATTACAAAAATGTGAAGGGATATTTCATCATTTTGTTTAATCCTAGCCTTAATTATAGTGATCAACGTTATGCATGCTCTACCGATGGTTTGGCACTTATGAAATTATGTTGTAAGTCATCAAAACTTAATAAAAAGAACAAATCAAGTATATAATCAGAACAAACTTATTAAATCATAATGCTTCATAAAATGTTTTTTTTTAAATAAGATAACTTATGTACATCTGTAAATATTAATACTATGATGAATTTATCGTTATTTTAATACTATTTACTTCACTCTATTGTCAAATAGATTAAGTTAAATAAAATAATAATAGAGATTAGGACCGATTCAACTTTAATACTTTGGACCAGATGGTGATTGTCCATTTAAATATAGGGGTATTTTTTTTAAGGTCCTTGATATTATGATTTTATAATATAAAGGATATCAAATATTTTCATGATGTCTAAGGTCCATCAACAATATTTTCATAATGTCTAAGGTCCCTCAACCTTGATCCAGAGAAATTTCAGTCCAGAGAAATTTCAGTCCAGAGAAAATTGCTCCAGAGAAATTTGGTCCAGAGAAATTTCAGTCCAGAAAAAATTGGTTAGAAAAATTCTGGCCCAGAAAAATTTCTCTAGACCAAATTTCTCTGAATGAGTTTCTCTACTTTTCTTCTCATTTCCTCGATACTGTAGTGGTGATCAAAGGTAGGCCAAGCAAGCATACAATAATAATTTAATGATAGCAAAACTAATAACATCTTAATAACAAAACTCAGAAGCACATTTAATCAAAACTGACTAGGAAAGTTTTGATAACTTCAGTTGCGAGTGAATGGATTCATGCCTGTGTTTTACAAGATGACGACGGACACCAGAGAATTTCTCTGGATTTAAAACCAGAGAAATTTTCTGCATCACCAAAAAAAAAAAAAAAAGCAACAACAACCCAAAGAAATTCTGTTTTTGGTCTTTGAAATTTCTCTGGACACTTCAACCCATAGAAATTCTCTGGACTCCACAACCCAGAGAAAATTTCCAAACATATTTCCAGAGAAATTCTCTCAACCCAGAAAATTTCTCTGGACTCCATAACCCAGAGAAAATCCAGGAGCTTGCTGTTTATGTGGTTTAATAGATATCTGTTAGGTCCTCGCATGATAAAATACGAACATAAGATCCAAAAAAAAAAAAACTGGACACCAATATCCTCGTTTGAAGATTTTCGTTTCTTGAGCCTCGAAACAAACTCGCTTCACCACTCACGCCTAGTACTTCCAGTTTTACAGATACATAGATGCACAGAGTTTGCAAAGATTACCAGTCCATTGAGGATTGAGAAAACAAAAATCAATCCAGCGAGAAGGATGCGAAGGAGGAGACAAAGTGAGATCTTGGAAGTGTGGGGGTGAAACCTGGTATCGTCAACACCGAAGAAGGGGAACATAGATTGGAAAGTGGAGAAGAATGAGCGGAATCGATCTCTGGAGTGACGATCATGGCCGTCGTCGGGGAGGTTCTCGGGGACCAATGGGGACGCTACGTCGTCTCGCTTCCTAGGAGACGACACCGATCGGCCGTTCATCGAGCTCGAGTGCCAAAGCTCCGCCATCGCTCGCTCTCTCTCTCTCTCTCTCTAACTGTGAATCTGTGATTACTGCTGTCATGGTTCTTCACAGTCCTCTATGGAACTTCTTGGAGTTCAGATCAAGCTCTGTTGCTCTTCAAGACGAGACCGGCGTAAATGGTGTCGGCGATAGAAGAGAGAGTGTCGGAAGAGATAGTATAAAGGACTGAAATTTGTCTGATATATGTTTAGGACCTTAGACATCAAAAAATAATTTGATGGATCTCTTCCATTACGAAAAGTGGAAGAGGGACTGTGATACCCCTGTTCCGTAATACGCTAATTGGTCCTTAATTGGAGTATGATTATGTGTTTAACATGATTTTATGTGTCATTATGTAGATATATGTGATTTTGGAATTCTATCTGTTCACCGTAGGAATATCTGTTTGAATAATTCGCTTCGGAAATTGAAGCCTTATCGGCCACAGAACCCAAAATTGATTGCGCCATTGTAATTGGCATAATTTTTAGAGCCTACGGTGAAATTTAATTGGAAATTGATTCTGGTCAATTTAAACTGATTAAATTGATAAATTAAGTGCCTTATTATTTTATATTAAAGTAATTGTTAGTGGGGCTTGTTGTATATTAGCATTGTACCCTCCTTTAGCCCTCTTAAACTCAAAATCTGAGTTAGACAATTGAGAGTGAGAGAGAAAGACCGGCCATAGTGAGAGGAAGGAGGAGAATTGGGCATTTTAGCTTGAAACTTGGAAATTTTGGTGGTTTAGCTCAAGAATTGTCTAGAGCTTGAAAGATCAAGGCTTCTAGGTGAGTAATTCTTGAATTATAGTTGTAATTTTGTGTGTTCAAGCTAAATTGGTGATCAAGAGGGAGATTGAAAGGAAATGGGGTTGTATTTGTTGAATTGAAGCCTAATATGTGCATGCATGTAAGAAATGGCCATGAATCTCCATGTTTGAGCACAATGTGTATGATTTGTGTTGAATATTGTTTAAAACCCATGTATCGGGACCTTTCTTCACCAATTAAGTTGATAGGAAGGCATATTTCTCACATACAAGAATGAATCATGTAAGTGTAAGCTTTGCATGTTTGAATGTGATGTGTTGGTGATGAATTTGGGTTAATTTGAGACATGCATGTAAGTAATACAAGGAATTGAGCTCCATTGTGATGTGTTTTGGTGTCTATGGCATGTTAGTACAAATATATGTGAGATTGGAGCCTTAGTATGCAAGAAAAACTGGTTGAATGTCGAGTTTGAACTCAATGGAGTGTTTTGGAAAACCCAGAATTTTCGACGTCCGCTCGAGCGAGGAAAGTGCCGCTCGAGCGGAGAAATCGAGCTCCCAGCATTTTCTGCAGACATGGTTCCCGCTCGAGCGGGGAAGTTGACTCTCGAGCGGGGAGCTATGTAGACAAGCAGTCCGCTCGAGCGGTCGAGTTCACGCTCGAACTGGAATTGAAGGCAACCAGTACTTTTGCAGACCTAAGGGTCCGCTCGAGCGGAGAAGTCTACGCTCGAGTGGGAACCCTGTTTCTTGAAATTTTGAATGTGCATTCTGTGTTCTGTTTTCCATTCTCTTTCACTTGTAAACACTCTTAGGCATGTGCTAAGCATTGTAAATGAGTTAATGAGATAAGAATAAAGCCTAATGAGGAGTATGTGAATTAAAGAACGGATTAAACTGTTAGTGACTCTTTTGTGTTCATGAAATATGTAGGGTCAAGCTCCAGGGCAAATCCACAAGTCGATCACTATGAATAATATCGATATTTGAATGCTTGTGAATGTCCAATTGTTTAGTCCCTTTAAAGCTTTATGAGTTGCTAATTGGGATTGTGGACGTAAGTCTGATATGAATGCATAAATGGACCCAAGGTCGTTTTGATAAGCATAAATGGACCCAAGGTCGTTTTGTTAAACATGAATGGACCAGAGGTCGTTTTGATGAACATGAATGGACCAAAGGTCGTTTTGATACGAATGTATGGGCCGAAGGCCGTTCTGACATGAATGTATGGGCCGAAGGCCGTTTTGAAATGAATGAGTGGGCCAAAGGCCGTTTTGAAATGAATGAGTGGGCCAAAGGCCGTTTTGAAATGAATGAGTGGGCCAAAGGCCGTTTGACATACATGATTGGGCCAAAGGCCGTTTTGACATAATCAAATGGGTCGAAGGCCGTTTCGTCATGAATGTAAATCTGAATGGGCCAAAGGCCA
This sequence comes from Camellia lanceoleosa, assembly GCA_025200525.1. Taxonomy (NCBI): domain Eukaryota; kingdom Viridiplantae; phylum Streptophyta; class Magnoliopsida; order Ericales; family Theaceae; genus Camellia; species Camellia lanceoleosa. Next base: position 53,282,279 of record CM045768.1, on the reverse strand, counting down.
GTATGTACGAAACTATGGTTACTTGAATTAAATTGCTCTTATATATGTTAACTACAGATATGAATTGGGCCTAAGGCCGTTTGGAAAATGTTGTCCTATGTCTTGTTGCATAAATTCTGTAATTGATATTATTCACTGGGCTATCGCTCACGCTCATTCATGTCTTTATAGGTGAGCTAAGAGAAGTCCAGACCCAGCCTCAATGAAGCCTGTGTAGAACGACCCAAGTTTTGGAGAGTCAGCCCTCGTGTCTCACACATGAGACCTGTCTTTGCTTTTTTGTTATCTATTTATGTTGTCATGATGGCGAAGACTTTGTGTAATTCTGTATATAGTTTTGATGGGTTGATTTGGACTTATATGATCCTGTTTATACAGAACTCATTCTACTACTTTACTGTTGTGAGTTATTAATGTCTGTGTATATGGTTGTTTTGATATGCCATGTAAGCACAGCTCTATGGACAAACTTTTGATTTGCTTCCGTTTGGTCCCCATTAACTCTGTTAAAATACGTTTGGATCAGTTTGAGGCCGTAGGTAATCTCATGATTACTGGCCGGTTATGTCCTTAACCCACGGGGGCAGGTTAAGGTCGTGACAGGTACCCTAGACTGATTTTCCCTTAAATATATATCAAAGTTATTTCAGATACATATAATCTCGTTAAATCTCTCCTCAACTTTTAAATAATAATATTTTTAAAAAATATTTTAAATAATTTGTAAATACACCAAGCAAATTTGTACAAATTCACAAAATTTTAAAAAAAAGGAAAAAGAAAATGATATAAATAGTTTTAAAAAAGGATAAATTACAAATACACCCCTGAGGTTTGATTAAAATACAAATCGCCCTATGTGGTTCTGAAAATTATATTTCACCCTCCGAGATTTCTAATTTCATAACAAATCGCTCATTTTATTAATAAATTATCAATTCAATTAACAGTTTTTAATGATGTTACAAATATGTTTCAATTAATAATTTAGATAATTTTATTATTGTATAGAAGAGCAATTATAAATTTTTTTTGGTTAATTCTATTAAACAAATTTTTTTAACAAGAGGGTATTTATAATTTTTTAAACTATAAGGAGCAATCTGTACTTGAAATAAATCTCAAAAGGTGTATTTATAATTTACCCATTAAAAAATTACACCAAACAAGATAATATAGCGAAAATATTGTATTTGATTATTATAATTATTTTCTATCAAACTTTAAATTTTTTTATAGTAATACCAAAAATAAGCAACATATTTACTTATTTATTACAAATTATCATACCACCTTTCTATTTTTTTACATATCTTATATAAAAAAAAAATAAAAAAACTACTAAATGACTTATACTTGAACCACCGGTCTGTTTTGACAAGTTGGTTAAAAGTTGATTTTTTAACTTTTTTGACTTATAGCATCTCTTTACTTTTTAATACATTTAAAAAAAATTAAAAATACTGGAAAAAAATTAATTTTGGCCTACTTCTAAGTCCGATCTTTGTTTTTTAATAATAATATAATACATCTATTTATTAAAAAAATATAAAAATATGATAAAATATAGAGATTTTTTTTTTTTAAGGTCCCTGATATTAAGATTTTATAGCATAAAGGTTACTCAATATTTTCATAATGTCTAAGGTCCCTCAACATTTATCTAGAGAAAATTCGATCCAGAGAAAATTCATCACAGAGAAAATTTCAAATTTCTCTGGACATATCACAGAGAAAATTTCAAATTTCTCCGGACAACAATGAGGACTAGTGCTCTGCTTCAAAGAAAATTGGGTTGGTCCAGAGAAATTCTCTGGTTTGGACTGAATTTTCTCTGGGTTGGACTGATTTTTTCTCTGGTTTGGTCCATAGAAATTACTCATTGCCTCAGCTAGCAAATTTGTCCTAGATAAGCATAATGTTTGATTAAATTTGGACAAGTTACTTGAAAGAATAATGCTCATTTGAGCAATGATGGCTGGAGTCAAATACATGAACCCAAGCTTGGCCATACGCCCATACATCAACCAAATGAAGTTCAAATGATGTTTATTTTGGTTGATTTCAGTTCAAAATTTCATGTATTAGAAAAAAGGAAAAACACTGGTAAAAGAAAATTGGTTTTAAAAGACCAATCTTTTTGATTTCATAAGTGATTTCTGAAGGCAATCGCAACCAAGCTGAGTAAAGCAAGGACTCATACACAGCAAGAACTTGAAAACTGAAAATGCTCTTACTCAAATTTTCTCTATGTATTTGCTCACAATTTTCTCTGTGTATTTGACCAACCCAAAGAAAATTGAACCAGTCTACTGATATAGGTAACCAAAGAAAATTGAAACCCAGAGAAAATTGAACTAGTCTACTGATAAACGTAACCAAAGAAAATTAAAACCCAAAGAAAATTTTCTCTATGTAAGGGTAGTAGGTACTTTCTAAACAATCTGCAGTGATGCCATTAGGAGGTTAGTTTTAATTTGGAAGAAAAAAAACATGCAAAACAGATATGAATAAATTCTCGAGTATTTACCTTTCTACATTTGGATCATATTCAGTGACATAGTAACTGGGGAACACCCAAAAAGCAACCTCGACACATGTAATGGGCATCTTGAGGATCCATTTGGGAAGAGCATACACCCAGCGATATAGAGGAGTATTAAAAATCCCAAATTGCCCCAGAGAACCATCAACGGTTGCAAGTTGCAACCTCGCCCTGCCACGTTTTGGTAGGAAAGAAGAGGCGTATGAAGGAAGCTTCTCTCCAATTTCCCAAAATACACAGTCCCAACCCAACCCAGTCACCGCCCATTGCAATGAACTTCTCTCTCTCTCTCTCTCTCTCTCTCTCTCTCTCTCTCTCTCTCTCTTTTCCTCATATATATATATATATATATATTAGTATAGATATATACATCGCCGATAGACTGAGACAGCCGGTTGTGTATAACAATTAGAGTGTGGAGCAATGACGGTGTTGATGACGAGAAAGAGAGGGGGGGTTTGGTTTGAATAGAATGAAGATGAGGAATAGAGAGTGAAATTTCTCTAATCTGATATATGGGTGTGGGTTGAGGGACCTTAGACATTAAAAAATAATATTATGGATCTCTTCCATTACTAAAAATGAGAGAGGGACCTTAGACTAATTTTCTCTAAAATATATGATCAATAGGGATACACAGTGCTCTGTATCTCCTCTCCCTCTTCTTGGATTGGAGGTACGCAACAATGTCTCACGTGTCACTCTCATCTTCTTTCTCATTTGTTGTTGCTTGCACTTTTAATTCATGGATTTTTGAAATTCTCTCTCTTCTTTCTGTGATTCTGAGTTGATATCATATGTCAAAATGAATTACTAACAAGCTTGTATGAACTCTTTTAGCTAATTTTTCTCTGTTTCTGAACTGTTATCTATGGCTAGAAATTTTGTTATTTTTGAATGATATATTTATAAATCAATTGTTCTTAGGATTTTCTTTAAGCTATTTCAATATGGTGTCGTGTCTACTCTTAATTTTTTTTTCTTTTTTTTTTGTGATTAAGTTATTGTCTGTAATTAGATTTCAAATCTAGGATAAGATAAAGTATAAATTTTTGTTAATCTCTGGAAATTAATCAATTTGGGTTAGAGTTCTTAAGGGTAACTTTTGATTTTCCTATGGTTTTTGAGTAGCTGATGATCATGGATCCTCTTTCACTAAATTCTCCAATTCTACTGAAGATTTCAAATTTGATGATGATTCCTTATATCAGTTTGAAAATCCTGCTAACATGTTCACATTTAAAGGTGACCCTAGAGATCTCAATTCCATTAACCATTCTTTCTTTCCCCACAATTCTCCTGACCCTAGTTTTGTTGCGCCGACATTGAGTAGAAGCTTAGAAATGGACTCTCAAGATGATATTCTTAAGTACATAAACTTCATTCTCATGGAGGAGAACATGGAGCAGAAACCCAGTCTGTTCCATAATCCTTTGGCCTTACAAGAAACTGAGAAGTCCTTGTATGATGTTATTGGTGAGAAGTACCCCGCTTCCCCCAATGAACCCCCTCTTTACTTCAATCCAAATGTCAAAAGCCATGATTGTTTATTTAGTAGTTCTAGTGAGCAGAGTATTAACAGCAATACTAGTGGTAGCAATTCCATTGATTCTCCATGGATTGTTTATCCAGGAGAGCAAAAGCCATCTTTATGTTAGCTCCATCCACTACCCATATGGTAAGGAGCCTACCATCCACATGGTGTGGGTAGCACCATGTGGTAAAAGAAACTGGTGGGGCAGTACCGACTCACTAAAGGTAGATAGTGAGGGCGGCACAACCAAGCCCACTCATTGTTGTCACCAAACCCACTTATCCTCTATTGTTATAAATTGAGATGAGTGAAGAGGGGTTGTATATAGGAGTGATACACAGAGCTAAAGAGCAAACACAAAGGGTATAATCTGTGAGTGAGAGTGTTATAGAGAGAGTTGTGAGGTGTGAGTACTGTAATCTCCTTCCGGGATAATTCTATAGTAGATATCTCTCCCGTGGACGTAGGCAATTGAGGCCGAACCACGTTAAATATGGTGTCTCCTTAAGTGTGGGTGTGTTTTTCTGCTTGGTATAATTTCTGGAAGGTCTTGGGCTGGATCCCCGATCCCTAACAAGTGGTATCAGAGCCAAATCAGTCGCGTTTCGGAACAAAAACAGAGTGTGTTTTTTAAACTGCCCAGAAATCAAGTTACTCGAAATCAGGTTTTGAGCATACTAGGAGCAAGGTCTTCCAGAGAGGAGTCCAGAACTACAATGAAGAGGCCTAGAAGACCCTGGACGCACCCTCATGCGCCCTCTGAATTTGGCACGTGAGTCCCACGGGCAGATCCGCGCCTCCACGCCACGTCAACGGCCCAGCGTGTCATCCCAGCCTCTCACACACTCCTCATGCACGGCGCAAGGTGGAAGACGAGCCACATCGCCACGCAAGATTACCACGAGTCGCCACGCCACGCCGCCTTGCTAATCGCTGATCGAGCCGGCCGAGCCGCCAGAGCTATTAATCGAGCCACTGCTGCCAAGCCGAGCCGCCAAAGCCGCTTGGATCGAGCCGCCAAAGCCGAGCCGAGCTTCCAAGCCGAGCGGGGTTGCTTGACCGCGCTGCTGACGCGTTGACTAAGCCGCTTGACCGAGCCATTAACTGGAGGAATTATTTGGTGCTTTCCACGCGTACTAGATTCCGCAGATATGAATCGTCCAATCTGTTTTGGCTTGATCAGAGCCATTCTAAGTCCATTTTTGAGGATCCAATAGTGCTCTCCAACTATTTGGAGTATTCTAGACACATCCGTACGATTAGATTTTTGATTCAAAGTTTCTATAAAAACACAGTATACAATGGAAAAATCTACTTCAACTTCAGGATTTATGTACAAGTTGACTCCTTCCATTTATGCAATTTGGAAGTCACAGATGGAAGACATCATGTTTTATAAAGACCTATTTGACCCTATTTTTATAAAAAGGGTTAAACCTGAAGGAGTGGAAGATGATGACCAGATAAAGATAAACCGCAAGACTATTGGTTGTATTAGACAATGGATAGACCACGGTGTGTACCATCATGTCGCCGAGGAGACAGATGTCTATTCTCTATGGACAATGTTAGACGACATGTACCGGTCAAAGACGGCTCGGAACAAAGCCTTGGTGATGAGAAGGCTTGTTAATTTGAAGTTGAAGAATGGAATGTCTGTCGCCGAGCACACCAGTAAATTCAAAAATCTGGTGAATCAGCTTGCAACCATCAAGATGCGCTTAGACGATGAAATGCGAGCTGTACTACTGCTCAGTTCTTTACCGGACAGCTAGGAGACGTTGGTGGTTTCTCTCAGCAACTTTGCACCAGAAGGGAAGCTGACCATGAGCATGGTCACAGACGCTATATACAATGAAAAGACAAGAAGGAAAGACATGGGAGGTAATCAGTCACATGCTCTTGTCACAGAAGATAGAGGCAGAGAATGAGGTAAAGGAAGAGGTAGAGGAAGAAGCAAGAGTAGAGGCAGCTAGAACAACATGAGTAAATCCAAAGACAACAAAGGTCGAGGTAACTCCAGCTTCACTTGCTTTCATTGTGGCCATGAGGGTCACATAAAGAGAACCTGCCCAAGCCGGAAAGAGAAAGGCCAAAGCAGTAAGTCAAAAGAAGATGAGAACACAACAGCCACAACAACTGATGAAATACTTCTTGTAGTTGATGAAAAGGAGGATTGCCTTCATGTGGTTGACCGCAGCTACACAGAATGGGTAATAGACACAGCTGCATCCTATCATGCCACTTTCCACAGAGAACTCTTCAGCTCGTACAACGCTGGAGATTTTGGCACTGTTTGAATGGGGAATTCTAGTTATTCGAAGATTGTGGGTATTGAAGACATTAGTATTCAGACTAATGTCGGGCACAAGCTGGTTCTCAAAGATGTGAGGTATGTTCCAGATTTGTGCCTCAATCTTATCTTTGGAAGTGCCCTGGACTGACAGTGTAATGACCCGAAACCGTGTGACACAATTATCAGTAATTAATTATGTATTTATATGATTTAATTGAAGATTATCTGTTTGAATTAGAAAGATATCTGTTGAAATTACAACTTTGGGATTGAAATTGAAGACTGTAATGGGATCAGAAAATGCAATTGAATATGTCTATATGACACCGGGAATTTTTAGAATCATTTGGAACCATAAATTGAGGACTGAATTTCGTCTGATTCGTAAAGCCTTGTTTGGCTCAAGTTTTTGGCACAATTTGGCTTATGTGTTATATATAGATAGGGATAAAGATTTGTTGACCATTTGACTCAAACACAAAGAAGGAAAAATCTAGAAAAGAGAGAGAGAGAAGAGAGAATCGTGAGAAAGAGGAGAAGAAAGGAAGAAGGGGGAAATCAAGCTTCTTCAAGTGATTAAGGTAAGAATTTCTTCCATATGCTTGACATAGAGTTGAATCCTTCATGATTTCTTGTCAAGTAAAGGAAAGGAAAAGGAAATTATGTTTGAATTGAGTATACATGGCATGATTCAAGTTATATTTGGTATATTGAGGGAAACCTCCATGGATGTAGAGACATGAAGTTGTATATGTATGATCATGGTTTTTCATCTTAGTTCATGGGTTTGATCTTGTTACTGATCCATATGGGTTTTGAATTGAAGTTTTGATGTTGATTGAAGATGAGTTTCAAGTATTTTGAGTTATGGAATTCATGTAATGGAAAGTGATTTTGTAAAGAGGAAAATGGAAGTTTGGAGAAGAACCAGAAATTCAGAGTTTCGCAGTGTCCGCTCGAGCGGAGGTAAGCCCGCTTGAGCGCAGAAAACACCCTTCCAGCAATTTTGGGCATTTTCTTCAGTCCGCTCGAGCGGCCAAAGTGGCGCTCGAGCGGGAAGGCCTTTTTTTTCAGGAAATTTTGGGAAAGTTGTATACTTGATTCTATTATGTTAATTGCATCATTTAGCATCTCATGAGCATGAAATGAATATGAAATGAAGTAAAGAATGAATGAATGAAATGACATGAATTAAAGTAAAGGAAAGAAAAGAGAGGCATGAATGATTTAATGTATGATAATAATGAATGTTAAGGAATGTTTCATAATGTTAATTGCAGGACAAGCCTCGAAGACCGTGCAACCGGTGTTGGAAACCCGTCAGAAGTAATGTTTCAGAAGATATGTTATAATGACTTATGTTTCAAAATGATACGTTATGATATGATATGTTTGAAAGGTGATTTTAAGTTGTGAACGAATGTCCTTATTTGCAAATCTTATATGGCGTCCATGGATAGTTAGGTCATGGGAGCGACATGAACATGTAGGCTCATGACCTGATCAGTCATGGGTTAGGGCATGAAGATGAAGGCCCATGGCCAGTCACGAGATCTCGTAGACTGTTAGACTGTTAAGGATTAACTGTTATGAATGTTATGAAAGGTTCTGTGGATTATGCCATTAATGACTGTTGACTGTTTATGACTGTAAATATGAATATTGGTATTCGTTCACTAACCCCTTTACTTAAATGTTACTTGCTGAGCTTTAGCTCATTGTTTGTATTTATGTATTATAGGTGAGCATTCCGGTAACCAAGCCTAGGCGGAGTCTCGGGTGAGCCGCTGTTTTGAAGCCTAACCAGAGTTTTATGTGCCTCCGAAGCTGGGCTAGGCCTGGAAGGCCGTGAGAGAGTTTTGTCTTTTTGTTATTTTGTAACTTGTACTTATGTGATGTCATGGATCATGTTATGTAACATAGTGTGTGTAATTATCATTTTTGGCATGTAATATATGTTCATATTTATGCACAGCTCTTTGGACTATTGGTTTCTTTATTTTGCTTCCGCGAGCCCCGTTTATTTATGTTATGTACAGTAAGGCCTGTGGTAATCTAGGATTACTGGCCGATCTCGTCACCAAACCTCTCGGGGCGGGTTTGGGGCGTGACAGACAGGGCTATACAAGTACATTCAGAAATGGCCGTTGGAAGCTGACAGGAGGAGCTTTGACAATCGCCAGAGGAGAGATGTCTTCAACACTGTATAAGACTCAAACGAAGATCTGTCTGGAAAGTCTTAATACAGCAGAAGACAAGGAGTCACCGGACTTATGGCACAGAAGACTGGCTCACATGAGTGAGAAGGGATTGCATCTGTTGGTAAAGCAATCCAGGATACCCTTATCCAAAGGAAGTGTCTTGAAGCCGTGTGATCATTGTCTTTATGGCAAGCAACATCGAGTATCATTTAGTTCAACGAGCAAGAGGAAAACAGAAGTGCTCAATATGGTATACTCGGATGTTTGTGGCCCAATCGAAGTGGAGTCACATGGCGGCCGCAAGTATTTTCTGACTTTCATTGATGATGCATCAAGGAAGTTGTGGGTGTATTTCCTAAAGACAAAGGATGAGGTACTTCAGCACTTTCAGGAGTTCCATGCAATGGTAGAAAGAGAGACTGGGAAGAAGTTGAAGTTTCTTCGCACAGACAATAGAGGCGAGTACACTTCCAATGCTTTTGCAGCATACTGTGCCAGCAGAGGTATCCGACACGAGACAACAGTTCCTGGCACCCCACAACACAATGGTGTGGCAGAAAGAATGAACTGCACTATTATGGAAAGAGTCAGATGTATGCTCAAAATGGCAAAATTGCCAAAGTCATTCTGGACTGAAGCTACCCGTACAACCTGTTATCTCATTAACAGGTCGCCATCAGTCTCGTTGAATTTTGCAATACCTGAGAAAATCTGGTCCAAAAGAGAGGTATCATATTCTCACTTGAGAGTCTTCAGGTTTAAGGCCTTGCACACATCTCCAAGGAAAATAGACAAAAGCTTGATGACAAGTCCACTCCATGCATATTTGTGGGCTATTCAGATGTAGCATTTGGGTACAAGGTGTGAGACCCAGTGAACAAGAATATGTTCAGGAGCAGAGATATTGTGCTCCAAGAAGACCAGGCAGTAGCAGATTTTGAGAAATCTGCAAAGTCTAGAGATGTCATCACTCCAGACTTGTTTCCATCTCCTAAGCCATCACAAAATGCTAGATGTGATGATGCGCAACAAGAAGTGCCAGGGTTGCAAGATCCTATGCCAGAAATTGAGGATCAGGAGGAAAAAGATGAAGACCCGGATGAAGAGGGTGTTGAGTAGGGGGAGCGACCCCCTCAACCAGAGGCAACTAGGCCTCAGTTGTGGAGATCTAGAAGAGCTGTTGTGCCATCAACCAAATATCTCACTTCTTAGTATATTCTGATTACTAATGAGGGGGAGCTCGAGAGTTTTTTTGGAAGCCAATAGTCATATAGAGAAAGACTGTTGGATGTAAGCCATGAAGGAGGAGATGAGTTCTTTGCAGAAGAACCACACTTATGAGCTTGTTCCACTTCCAAGAGATAGGAGAGCCTTGAAGAACAAATGGGTGTGTAAGTTGAAGAAAGCTGGAAACGATAAACTATTGCAGCATAAAGCTCGCTTGGTGGTCAAAGGCTTTGGGCAAAAGAAAGGAATTGATTTTGATGAGATCTTCTCCCCCAGTTGTGAAGATGACTTCCATTCAAATAGCTCTGGGATTAGCAGCTCACTTGAATTTGGAAGTAGAACAAATGGATGTCAAGACTGCCTTTCTCCATGGTGATTTGGAGGAAGAGATCTACATAGAGTAACCAAAAGGATTTGAAGTTAAAGGAAAACAAAATCTAGTCTGCAAACTGAAGAAGAGTCTCTACGGCCTGAAACAGGTGCCAAGACAATGGTACAAAAAGTTTGATTCATTTATGGTAGATCACAAGTACACAAGAACGGTGGCAGACCAGTGTATATATTTCTGAAGGTTTTTGGATGGAAACTTCATCATTTTACTGTTGTATGTCGATGATATGCTGATCATCGGACAGGATACTGCTATGATTAACAAGTTGAAAAAGGACTTGTCGTAGTATTTTGACATGAAGAATTTAGGCCCAGCACAACAAATTTTGGGCATGAAGATTGTTCGTGACAGAAAAGCCAAGAAGATATGGCTGTCACAGGAGAAATATGTTGAACGGGTGATTGAAAAGTTCAACATGAAAGATGCCAAGCCAGTCAGCACACCATTGGCCAACCATTTCAATATAACAAAGCGTTCGTGTCCCACGACCAGCTCCGAAAGGAAAGAAATTGAGGGAATCCCTTATTCTTCCGCAGTAGGAAGTTTGATGTATGCAATGGTGGGCACCCGGCCAGATGTAGCTCACGCAGTTGGCGTTGTGAGTAGATTCCTCGCTAATCCAGGAAAGGAGCATTGAGAGGTGGTCAAATGGATTCTTCAATACTTGAAGGGAACTTCAAAGATGTGTTTATGTTTCAGAGGAACTGAACCAATTTTGGAGGGTTTTACAGATGCCGATATGGCAGGTGATCTTGATGGTAGAAAGTCTACATCAGAATTTCTGTTCACTTTTGCAGGGGGAGCTGTCTCATGGCAATCCAAACTACAAAAGTGTGTTGCTTTATCTACAACAGAGGCAGAGTACATTGTTGCTGCAGATGCTGGAAAGGAAATGTTGTGGTTAAAATGGTTTTTCCAAGAATTGGGTCTGTAACAGAAAGAATACAAGATATATTGTGATAGTTAGAGTGCAATTGATCTGAGCAAGAATTCCATGTACCATTCACATACAAAACACATTGATGTCTGGTATTATTGGATACGAGAAGTGATAGAAAAGCAGCTGATGAAGCTAGTGAAGATTCACACGAAGAAGAATCCTTCTAACATGATGACCAAGGGTGTCACCAGAGACAAACTGGAAGTTTGCAAGAATCTAACCGGGATGGACTTCAAGTGAGAAGTCAGTTATCCATGTGGGCGTGGAGGGGGAGAATTGTTAGCTCCATCCACTACCCACATGGTAAGGAGCCCACCATCCACACGGTGTGAGTGGCACCATGTGATAAAAGAAGCTGGTGGGGCAGTACCAACTCACCAAAGATAGATGGTGAGGGTGGCACAACCAAACCCACTCATTGTTGTCACCAAACCCACTCACCCTCTCTTGTTATAAATTGAGATGAGTGAGGAGGGGTTGTATATGGGAGTGATACACAGAGCTGAAGAGCAAACACAGAGGGTATAATCTATGAGTGATTGTGATATAGAGAGAGTTGTGAGATGTGAGTACTGTAATCTCCCTCCAGGATAATTCTATAGTGGATATCTCTCCAGTGGAACTAGGCAATTGCCGAACCATGTAAATATTTTTATGTTATTGTGTGGAATTGATTTCTGGTATCCCGTAGTCCTAACACTTTACAAAGTAATCCTTTTAGATGCCCGTTTGAGACAACTCTGAAACCCACTTCGCCGTTGTCGTTTGGCTCTATGAAGAGTTTTAGTGATGATGTTAATGGTCCAATGAACTCTTCTATGAGTAGCTATCTGTTTTCAAACAAATTTAGCAATAGCAACTCTGTTTTGCAGTTCAAGAGAGGGATGGAGGAAGCTAGCAAGTTCCTTTGTAGAAATAATCAATTGATTATTGATTTGGAGAGCTATATACTGCCTCCAGAGTCGGATGTAAGGGCTTCAGACGTTGTAGTCAAGATGGAGGATGGCAGGGAAAACCCACCTAATGGTGCAAGGGGTAGGAAGAATCATCTCTAGGAGAATAGTAATTTAGATGAGGAGAGGAGAAGCAAGCAATCAGCAGTTTACGTAGACGAGTCTGAGTTGTCAGAGATGTTTGATAAGGTTTTGCTATATGCTAATAGGAAAGGTAAGCCTGCATGCTATAATAGTGATGAAGAAGCGCAGCAGACTGAAGCAACCAAGAACTCCCAGCAGAATGGTCAATCACATGGACCTAGTGGTGCAAAGAATCGCACTAAGAAACAGGGCATTAAAAATGAAGTGGTGGATTTGACAGCTTTCTTGCTTAATTGTGCCCAATCTGTTGCAGCTGGTGATCGCAGGACTGCCAATGAACAACTTAAGCAAATTAGGCAGCATGCTTCTCCTTTCGGTGATGGGTCTCAAAGGGTAGCCCATATCTTTGCCAATGGTCTTGAGGCATGCTTGGCTGACACTGGAAGCCAGATTTATGCAGCCCTAGCTTCCAAGAGGATTACAGCCGCTGAACAGTTGAAAGCTTACTAGCTTTATCTTTCAGCTTGCCCATTAATGAAGATATCGATATACTTCGCAGGCAAAATGATTTTGAATTTAGCTATGAAATCAACCAAAAAAAGCTTCATATTATTGATTTTGGTATCCAATTTGCTTTCCAGTGGCCCATCCTGATCCATCTCTCAACCCTACCTGGTGCTGCTCCTGTACTTTGAATTACTGGGATAGAGCTTCCACAACCTGGTTTCCGACCTGCAGAATTTGTTGAGGAGACAGGACATTGGTTGGCAAAGTATTGTGAACGCTTTAATGTTCGATTTCAATACCATGCCATCGCACAGAAATCGGAAACTATCAAAATTGAGGACCTGAATATACACAGTGATGAGGTGCTTGCTGTGAACTGTCTCTTCTGGTTTAGGATCCTACCTGATGAGACTGTTGACGTGGACAGTCCAAGGGATCTGTTCTGAAATTAATTAGGAAGATGAATCCGGACAATTTTGTCCATGCTGTCATTAACGCATCCCACGATGCACCCTTCTTTGTCTCTCGGTTTCGTGAGGCATTCTTGAACTACTCTTCACTGGTTGATATGTTAGACATTAATATGTCCCGTGAAGCTCAAGATAGGGTGAATTTAGAGAGAGAGTTCTATGGGCGTGAAGTTATGAATACAATTGCGTGTGAGGGTCTGGAAAGGGTTGAGAGGCCTGAGACATATAAGCAGTGGCAGGCTCGCAACATGAGGGCTGGTTTCAAGATGCTCCCATTGAAGCAGGAGATGTTAAAAAAAATCAGGGGTAAGGTGAAGGAAGGAGGGTACCACGAAGATTTTGTGATCAATGAAGATAGTCAATGGATGCTGCAGGGATGGAGGCGTCGGATTTTCTGTGCTAGCTCCTGTTGGGTACCCGCATAGGGGTCTTTAAGGCATACTTGTTATGACTCTGAATTGAAGAACGTAGCTGGCAATGATTCTCGAGAATACAGACAAAGGCAAACGTACTGCTTTCTTCAACTTTTATTTACTAATCTCTCTCATACACGCACACAAATCCAAACTAACACACGTGCAAATATTTTTATGCATGTAGGTATGTATTTAAATTTCAACAATGATTCATCCCCTTTTTAGGATCCCCTTTGGACCCCCTCTCTCTCTCATTGGTCACTTTTTCTTTTTCTTTTTCTTTTTTTTCCTGTTCCTCCAATCACTTCTTGTCACGTGACAAAGGGGGGTAAAGGGGGTGACCCCCAAAGGGGGTCCCAACCTTTATTCTTTAAATTTAGTGGCACATCGGATATTGGATGAGGTATATTTATACGTGAATTTCATTTATTTCACATTTAGTTGCACAATTTGAAAATGGGATACTATTTCCGGAGGAGACACTACGGGTTCGTTTGGTTTGATTTTTTGAAAAAATTTTGGGAAATTTTCTCTACAAATAAGTTTTCAAAAGTAATCAAACCAAACAAATTTTCTCAAAATTTTTTCCAAAACTTGTAAACCAAACAAGTTTTCCAAACAAATCTCTCTCTCACATATATCAAATCAATCACTTTTTTCAAAACTCTCTCTCAAAATCATTTTCCAAAACATCTTTTGAAAAAAACCAAACCAAACATATTTTCGTACTTTTTATCTCTAAAACACATCTCTCAAACACAAACCAAACATACCCTACATATCTCCTCAATATGCGATAACTCAATCCCGTTGTTTGGGAATAGAGCCGGATAGAATAAAAACATTGGAATTGATTATATGCATTTTCCTCCACAAAATATAGCATTTTGTGGGATACATAATTTTCACTTTTTCCTCAAGATAGTCGTATCCCCCAAATCCCAGGCAATGTGCCCTATCCATTTATTTTTTGGTGTCATTTACTCGTAGTTTTGTCTTATAATTTAACTGATGCGGTTGAAATCTTGTTAAGTAACGGTTCTAACAAAAATAAACAACAATAAATTTATGGGATTCTTATTGACAATAAAATGGAATATGAGGGATCAAATAATGTGAATGATAAATATAGTTAGTTTGTGTAGAAATTTACAAGTGTAGATCTATAACTGCAGAAAAAGAGTAAAACAGACCAAACATCATTATACAATGTATTATACATACACTTCATTTACTTTTAAGCATTTAAAAATATTGAGAATTTTGCCTACTTTTTTTAGTGTCCGTATTTTTCTAACTTTGATATTTGGCAATATTTGTCAAAAAGTAACACTGTTCATTGTTAAAATATAGCATGTAGTCATTCATTTATTAGATTATTAGAGATGCTCTAAGAGATAAAAGGGACAGTAGGATCAGACAAATATTATTTTTATTTGGAAAAGAAATAATTATGCATAATCAACTTTCTCATGATTACTTTTAGGATGGACTGAAAATTAGAAAAGTTATTTCATAGGGGAAACAAAAGTGACTCTTAGAGGTAACCGACAGCGTTAGAACTCCCAGTGGGGGTGACCCCAGCACCCCCACCTCCACATGGGGGCTGCCAGACCAAGACTTTAAAAAAAAAAAAAAAATTTCGGACCAATCACACCCCACTGGGCCTGGGGGTCACCCCAGTGAGGATCTGCCGCTTTTCCCTAGAGGTTACAATGCCATGTATGATGTAGGTGGTGGTTCCTCTCTTTCCTTTATTTTTATTTTTTTTATTTGGTTAAATTAAAATTTATGACAATTACAGAGACTTCTCCTCAGGTTTTGGAAATGACATTGACCTCCCGTGTCTCTGTTGTCGGCAATTTTTTGATCAATTTTTCAGTCCAATAGGTTTTCGATCAATTTATGAAGTTTGAGTTCTTTTTTCACTTTTTTTTTCCCTTTTTTTGTTTTTAATAGTTTATGTTGATTGAGTGGTAGACAGAACAATTTTCTTTTTTGAATCTTTGAATTTTCTACTCTTTGTTTGGTTCCTGACAAACCCAAGTAAGTCTCGTTTGAAATTATCTGCCCATCAAAATCACTTTGCCTTGACCTGTTTTATGCCATATTTTTGCAGGTTTGTCAACAGCAGTTGAAGGAGGCAGTGATTTCCTATTGGATTGTGAAACCTCTGATGATTCCATTATGGAAATTTCAGTCTCTGATGTCTGAGTGTGCAGCTCTTGTTGCATAGCAAAGGATTGATGGTGGTTCAAATGATTCTGCAGAAGAGCTGCCAGTGAAGAAGGTTGAAGAAGGTTAATGCAGCCTGGAGTTGTAACTTGTGCTAGGGGTGGAGAGGATAGAGTAGTGAGTGAAAGATGGAGCTTTGATTTGAAAATGTAACAAGGTTTTTTTAGCCTGGTACTTTTGAATATAAACGTCTTACTGACGGGTAATTCTATTTGTACATCACAGAACACACCGTTTGTGTCGTTCAGATATAAACTTCCAAACAAAAAATGAAGGAAAAAAAATTAAGGCAAAAAAAAAAAAAAAAACTAGTATTTGTGTTTGTGATGCCCCTGCATGTAGGAGCAATACATTTAAGTTATATTTTATTTTAAATTTAAAAAAAAAATGAAACAAAGTAAAAATTAACTTCTTTCACTTTTTCTTATTCTCACTTTGTGTTTTTTGTTTTTTTGTTACTTCATAAATTCATGATTCAAAAATAATTTTAGTCTAACAATCAATAAAGTTCATTGTATTATATATCAACATTGTTGCTAAATTGCCTTGTCATGTACTACAAAAAAAAAAAAGGGTACAAGTGCAATATGATGAATATAATATATATATATATATATTTTTTTTTTTGTTACAGGGAAATCCTCCCACCCTCCCGCAGATCCAAGGCAGCGCCCCATGAGAAGATCACCAAGGTGTCCTGTTGTCCGTTCCGAGTAAGAAACTATAACCTGGAAGCTTGTCCCGACCTCCCAAGGCAAGTTTCGATTAAGTCAGGACTCGCACAGCCGGGGGAGCATTAAACCCACACCAAGTAGCTGATTAGGCATCCTTGAGGTCCAACCTCCAGGAGATCACCAAGGTGTCCTGTTGTCCGTTCCGAGTAAGAGACTATAACCTGGAAGCTTGTCCCGACCTCCCAAGGCAAGTTTCGATTAAGTCAGGACTCGCACAGCCGGGGGAGTATTAAACCCACACCAAGTAGCTGATTAGGCATCCTTGAGATCCAACCTCCTAACCAACAGTGCTTCGCCCAGGAGATTGGCCCAAAGGGGGAATTGAACTTGTGACCTTGGGGCTTAAACCCCAAGGCCTTACCACAATGCCACAACCCCCTGGGTTATGAATATAATATAATCGGAATAGGATTTCATGTACCAAAAACAAAAACAAAAAAAAATTGCAGTAATCATTAGGGTCTAGGTTCGTTTTACTCTAGTCTTGACCATGCCGATTTATTATTGTTTAGTGTTTATTTGATAAATATTAAAAGATGAAGTTTGTGTTAGAACGTTGAATAAGCAACAAGTTATCTAGATTCTTGGTTGCTTGACAATCATAATCATGTATTGAAATTAGCATAGAAGACTGTGTATACTTTCATAGTATAAAATATAATTTTGTTTTACTCATGCTAGGCTTTTAATGAGTTTGACTTGTACTTGAGATTTTCTTATTATATTTTCGTTCATGTTCATCATTAGTAGGGTTTTTAATTTTTAACAACATTATTTCTTTACATATAGGCTCAAGCATAATTGAAATGATATATATATTACGAGTTGGGATTTAGATTTGTTTACATATTAGTCTACTATGTTAAGGTAATTATAAAGATTTCAAACTTAATTTTAAAATACAATAAGAATGTTAGAAAGAAACTTATTGATGATACAGTGAGGGTCCTCGTGGATGGGTTGGACCGATCCAAGCTCCTCAAGCCCACTGGATAACCTGCAAACAAGTTCAATCGGGGAACGGGGTAGTCCCCCGGCGAACCCTCCGGTGTAGGGATTAGAGAAGGTGATAATACAGAAAAAATGTAGAGAGAGAGAGATAGGAGATGGAAAACTTAACCTTCTTCTTTTCTTCGAGTTTGGCTTATATCCAACTGTCATCATTTCGCTGTCTCTGTCGTTCTGATTGTCCCCGCCGAAAGCTTGAGGCGTGGTTCGCCTTGTTCAGGGCGAGGGGGTGTCATTCCGGCTGAAGGGTGTTGTCGCAATAAATGCGGTGATGGGTTGCATTAATGGTGATGTGCTGTGGCAATAACTTTGCAGATCTTTGTCTGCTGACGTGGTCTGCTCTACCGCCACTTGTCCGAGCATCATTGGTCTCCCTGCCCGTTGGACTCAAATGTGTTGGGTTTGGCTAACCGGGTTGTATAATGGGGTTTGAATGGTGGGTCGTGGGCTCTATGGGCCAATCCCTGTCAGTAGTCCCCCATTCCCGAGTGCAGCTTTAGTCCAACGAAGGGAATAATAATGAGGAGGGTAGAAGGGTGCGGGCCGACTGCGGGGCCGAGTGAGAGGTGGCCGAGCCGAGAGGCCGACCGTGAGGGTGGTGGCCGAGCGAGAGGCCGAGGCCGACCGTGGGGGTGACCGAGCTGGAGAGGCCGACCGTGTGGGTGACCGAGCTGGAGAGGCCGACCGTGAGGGTGGCCGAGCTGGTGAGGGCCGACCGTGGGGGTGGCCGAGCTGGAGAGGGCACGGGGCTCAAGGGGCGGCGTGTCACGTGGTGATTTGAAGTGGAAAAGACAAGGGGAGGGCAGAAGTCAGTGCATCTGGACCATACACGTGGCAAAATGTCGGAGGAGGTGAAAGGTCAAGCGTTAGATTAGGAGCGAAACGTCAGGGCATTATTATGGGCATTGATGGTACAATTTTGGCGGATGATTTGAAAAGTTTTCAAACTGGCGAAACTTAACTTGGATCCTTGGAATACGGGTAAACCTTGGGCCTTTGGGATCATTCGATTTACTTACTTCTTCTCAAAACCGAAAACGCCCAAGTACCGGGCCTTCGCCGCTCACGATACTCCATTGAGGCATTTCTTCGATTTGTTAACACTGCAGCAGGTTATTCGCAGACATTGTCTAGAAATGGCTAACGAAGAGACCGCGATTGTTAGGGTAGATCCACTAGGGACGACGATGCGGAGGAATTGGTCGCAGACAAGACAGGACGGAGAGGGTGGGGGAATCGATGAGGCGTTTCCATGGTTCCACCTTGGTGGCAGCTCCGACGCCGATTAGTGAGGTGGGGCCAGATCATTGGCATACAAAGGCAGACAAATCGACGGTAACTGAGGCGGAGTTGGAAGCTATCCGCGAGAAGTATCAAATTCCAGCAGAAGTGGAGTTGCTATTGCCAACATCAACGGAGAGGCCATCGGACAGCAGGCCAGGGGAGTTCTCCTTGTACGAGGAGGCTCTGAAGGGAGGACTGAGGCTGCCGCTGCCTCAAATAGTGGTGGACGTGCTTAACCACCTGGAAGTAGCGCCGGGCCAGTTGATGCCCAACGCCTGGAAAATCGTGCTGGCCTGCGCGAGTTCGTGGGGGAAGGCGAATGAGGGGAGGGGGATGGCGGTGGAGGAGTTCTTCGCTTGCTACAAAGCCTCTGGTCAGCAAGAGACGTGGGTAACACTGCAGGCGGTGGCGGGGAAGGGGCTGGTGACTGGTCTGCCTACATCGATTAAGGGTTGGCGTACGCGATGGTTCTATGTTTCTGGCAACGGGGGAGTTGGGGTGCGCACCATTTGGAAGGTGCCAATCAAGACGGTGGAGGCAAGGTTGGGGGCTGAGGCAGAGGAGAGGGTGAAAAGGGTGAAAGAATGGAGGGAAAAGGAGAAAGTTAGATGGGACGAGCTTGTACAGCCGTCTGCATTGTTTGAGGCGGGGCTGGGTCCGCAGCCGACCGGAGGAGATGTGGGCCGAGCGGAGTTGGAGGCGAGAAGGAAGGCGCAGGAGGCTGAGGATCAAGCCCTTCTTGCCAGAGCTGCTAGGTTCCAGAAAGCTCAGGACGACCGACCTGCCCAGCCAATTGCGAAGGAGAGGATAAGGCCTCGGCCAAAACCGTTGGGAGGAAAGGACTTGAGCACTTTTGAACCGCGGAGGGCCCCTATGGACCCTTTGAAGGAGAAAGAAAAAGAGGAGAAGCTCTGAAGAGAAAGAAAAAGAAGAGGAGTGTCTCAGAAGGGGGGGCAGAGCAGTCTGGGCCCAAGAAATTGAAAGAGACCCCTATAGGGGAGATCAGTGGAGGCTGTGAGGGAGACCCCAGTAGTAGTAGAAGCATCAAAGGTCGTCCCAGTACTGGAGTCTGAAAAGGTTGCCCCAGCAATTCAAATGGCGGGGAGTGTAAGCAGTGTGGGCCCGAGTGGAGAACAACAGATCACAAGGGGTCCTGCCGCCCAGGAGGGGGGAGTGGGTCTGAACACCGCCTTCTACCACGCGCAGGCATTGGGAGGGTGCATGGGAAAGGGGGGCCAGCCAGGGCAGGGGCTGCCCGTCTGTTGGAGATTGCCGAAGGTCGACCGGCGGCCGCCAGTTCAACGGAATTGCCGAGGGGTTATGCTCCGCTCAAATGGAGGTAACTGCCCTGGCAGGGGCTCTCCTTAGGAAGGCGGGGGGAGCCAGGTTGAAGGCAGAGAAGGCGGAAGCACAGTTGGAGAAGTTGAAGGTGGAGAAGGCGAAATGGACAAGTGCCGAATCGCAAGGCGATCAAGTCGGAGTTGGAGGATACACGCCGCAGGGTTGTGTCACTCGAGTTCCAGCTTGTCAGTGAGCAGAAGAAGTTGGCAGAGTCCCAGCAGGCCTGTGTCATTGCCAACGATCGGCATGAAGAGGCCATGAGCAACAACGAAGAGCTGGTTAGGCAAAAGGACGAGGCAGATGCTAAGGTGGAGGCTCTGCAGAAGGTGTTGGCGGACGAGCTGGCCAAGGCAGAGGAGGAGAAGGCGAAACTGAGAGGGGAGTTGGAAGTGGAGAGTGAAAAGGCGAGGGCGGAGAGGGAGAGCCTAAGGAAGGAGGTGGAGGAGGAGAAGATGAAGTTGGCTGCTGAGGGGGATGCCCGGAGGAGAGAGTTGGAGGCTGAAAGGGTCAAGGCCGCAGCTGAGAAGGAGGCCCTACAGAAAGAGCTGAACGAAGAGAAGGCGAGGGCGGCCTCGGAGAGGGCAGCCTACCCTGATCTTTGTATAGCGGCTGTTGCTGAATTCAAAGGGTCTCCTGAGTTCCAGATGGCTGTTGATGCAGCAGTTGCCAGCAGCTTGGCCAGGGAAGAGTCTGGGGGGGCTGGCCCATCACAAACGACTGCTGAAGGAAGACCAGAGTCTGAAGTCATAGAGAGCTTCCAACGGTCAGATTTTTATAAGCATGAGATGGCGGAGTTCTGGGACAGCGGCTGGAGAATGTTCAAACGCAAGGCTGAACAACTGTTCCCAGAGCTGGACTTCAGCAGGGTAGTGGTGGAAGAGGATGACGTGGCCCAGACCCCGCTGGATGAGGGGGTTGAAGAGGCTGACCTTGTTTCGAGCGAGGAAGAGGAAGAGGAGTGATCTTCATAATAAGTAGACTTAGCGCTTTTTGTTTCCTCCTTGTATATATCTTTTGTTTCGCTTTTGTTTTTGAAATGTTGTAATAAATGGATGTACACATGTTTTTGAATGAATAAAATGGTTCCAGCTTGATGATTTCAATATACTTCCTCTTGTATTGGCTTGATTGTGATTTCTTGTTCTTGTGATCATTTTGTGTGCCGATGTGTTCAAAAACATGACTTAGTGTCATATTACTGTGAAAAAGGTAGACTAGAATGTGAAGTTGAAGGTGTAAGTTGCCAATGAAATGTGGGCAAACATCTTTGAAATATGACTAAGTGTCAGATTGTATTGAAAAAGTAGGTTGAAATGCAATGTTGAACATGTGATTTGCAAGTGAAATATGGGCAAACATCTTTAGAATATGACTAAGTGTCAGATTGCCTTGAAAAATTAGGTTGAACGTCAGACCATGACTGAGTGTGTTGTCTTATGACCCTTCATTCATAGGTCTGACTAGAGCTTGTGAAAGTGCTCAGGACTGGCCGAGGCTTTTGAAGGTGCTCAGGTCTGGCTGAGGCTTTGAGTACTCGGTCTGGCCGAGGCTTTTGAAGGTGCTCAGGTCTGACTGAGGCTTTGAGTGCTCGGTCTGGCCGAGGCTTTGTGTGCTCGGACTGGCCGAGGCTTTGGAGGTGCTCAGGTCTGGCTGAGGCTTTTGAAGGTGCTCAGGTCGGACTGAGGCTTTGAGTGCTCGGACTGGCCGAGGCTTTGGAAGTGCTCAGGTCTGGCTGAGGCTTTTGAAGGTGCTCGGGTCTGGCTGAGGCTTTGAGTACTCGGTCTGGCCGAGGCTTTTCAAGGTGCTCAGGTCTGACTGAGGCTTTGAGTGCTCGGTCTGGCCGAGGCTTTGAGTGCTCGGACTGGCCGAGGCTTTGGAAGTGCTCAGTCTGGCCGAGGCTTTGAAGGTGCTCAGTCCTGACCGAGGCTTTGAGTGCCTGACCGGCCGAGGCTTTGAGTGCTCTGACCGCCGAGGCTTTGAAGGTGCTCAGCCTGACCGAGGCTTTGAGTGCTCGGTCCGCCGAGGCTTTGAGTGCTCGGTTGGCCGAGGCTTTGAGTGCCCTGACCGGCCGGGCTTTGAAGGTGCTCGCCTGACCGAGGCTTTGGATGCTCGGTCTGGCGAGGCTTTGAGTGCTGACCGGCCGAGGCTTTTGAAGGTGCTGTGTCTAGCCGAGGCTTTTGAAAAAGTGGCGCCGCAAAGAAAAGTTGCGTGAAAGTTACATTGCAGCTTGAATCATAGAAAGTGGGAGCTCCAGTCGACATTTGTATTATGTACTGAAAAAGGAAAATACAACAACTTTGACAATACAAAAGTGAGGATTTATTGATAGTAACGTTTCAGATGTTCAGCATTCCAGGGATGGGGAAGGTCTCGGCCATCCATATCTTGAAGTCGGTAAGTGCCTGGTCGCGGTCGGGCTTTCACTACATAGGGCCCCTCCCATTTGGCTGCCAACTTGCCCTCAGTTGGATTCTTTGTGGCAAGAGTTGTTTCTCTCAAGACAAGGTCGCCAATGGAGAACTCCCGTGGTCGGACTCTGCGGTTGTAGTGTGCTCTCATTTTCTGCTGGTATGTGGCACCGACACAGTTAGCCTCTCGAAGTTCCTCAATGAGATCCGTGTCCGCCGGAGTTCTTCGGTTGAGGCGAGATCTGGATGTAAAACCCTGGGGGTGGGCAGGCCGACTTCTACAGGAATGACCGCCTCAGCGCCATATGTTAGGCGGAAAGGGGTTTCCCCAGTAGGAGTCCGGGCAGTAGTTCGGTAAGCCCAGAGTACATGTGGTAGTTCCTCAGCCCAAAGGCCTTTAGCAGCCTCAAGCTTAGTTTTGATGATCTTCAGGAGAGAGCGGTTGGTGACCTCAACTTGACCATTTGCTTGGGGATGGCCGGGGGAAGAGAAGCATGGTTGAATTTGGAGATCTGCACAAAATTTCCTGTATTTGGCGTTATCGAACTGCTTGCCGTTGTCGGAGACGATGGCCTGAGGGATGCCAAATCTGCAGACAATCGATTGCCAGATAAACTTGGTGGTGTTCCGCTCGGTGATTGTGGCAAGGGGTTCTGCCTCGACCCACTTGGTGAAGTAATCAATGGCAACAATTGCGAACTTGGTCTGGCCTCGACCAGTGGGAAGTGGACCGATCAGGTCGATACCCCATTTGGCGAACGGGTAAGGGCTGCAAAGAGAGATCAGCTCAGCGGGGGGGCATGGGGGATGTTGGCGAAGCGCTGGCACTTGTCGCATTTCAGCACGAAATCAGAGGCATCTTTGTTGAGGGTCGGCCGTATAGCTCGCGGCGTGAGCACTTTGTGTGCGAGAGACCGCCACGAATGATTACCGCAGATTCCTTCATGGATCTCTTGCATCACATAGGTTGCTTGGGCGGGATTGAGACATCGCAGGTATGGTCGTGAGAAACCGCGCTTGTAAAGAACACCGTCGACCAGGGTGTAGTTGGCCGATCGGCTCGACCTTGGCGACTGTTGTTGGTCATCCGGGAGTTCGCCAAAGGGTCAAGAAGATGAGGATGTCGGATGCCCAAGGGATGGGTTCTGTCTGAAGGAATTGCACTTCTTGTAGGTCGGGTGAGATGGCCGAGTGAGTCGGTATTCGAGGCGACCATGGCCGAGGTCGATTGGTCGGCGGAAGCCGCTTGAGCCATCTCATCTGCTTTGGAGTTTTCCGCCTAGGTATGTGTCTGGAAGGTGTTGAAGAGACGAACAAGGGTGAGTGCCATGTCCCTGAAGTCCGCATTGTGGTATCCTTGGCATCGAATTCACCCGTGATCTGGCCGACGATAAGTTGGGAGTCACTGAACACTCTGATGTGGCTAACACCAATGTCTTTGGCTAGGCGAAGTCCGGCTATCAATGCTTCGTACTCGGCCTCGTTGTTGCTGGCCGCAAACAAGAGGCGGACGGCACATTTGAAATATCCCCCTTCGGGGGATGTGAGGATGAGGCCAGCCCCGCTTCCCTCCCTGCGAGACGAGCCATCGACGTTGAGTGTCCAACAATGAGGATCTTTGGGCTCTGGTGGAGTTGGTGCGGGTGGAGGGTTAGTGGTTGGAATTTGGATTGGTAAATTCAAGATGAAGTCGGCCACGCCGCCCCTTGATTCTGTCCGGGGCGATAAGAGATGTCGAATCGCTTAGCTCTCTTGACCAACGCATTAGTCTTCCCGAGAGCTCGGGTTGCAGATGACCTTCTTCGTGAGTAGTCGGTGAGAACCACTATTGAATGGGCTTGGAAGTAGGGGCGGAGTCGTCTCGAGGCAGTGACTAAGGCCAGGGACAGCTTTTCTAACAAAGGGTAGTTCTGCTCCGCTCCCCTTAGAGCCTTGCTGATGTAATAGACTGGCCGTTGGATGAGCCGTCCTTCTCGATGAGTCTGACCGATTGCGGTGCTCGACATCGCTAGGTAGAGAAAGAGGGCTCGCCGGTGATTGCCTGTGAGAGAAGGGGAGGGTTGGCCATGCACTGTTTCAACTGTTGAAAGGCTTCTTCTGATTCAGTTGTCCATTCAAAAGTCTGCCACAGGACTTTGAAGAACGGTAAACATTTATCCGTTGCACGGGAGATGAAACGGTTAAGGGCTGCCACTCTGCCGGTGAGCCTTTGGACCTCTTTAACGGTTCTGGGTGACTGCATCTCGATCAAGGCCTTGATCTTCTCAGGGTTGGCCCCGATGTCGCTACCGACCATGAAGCCTAGGAACTTGCCAGATCCTACGCCAAAGGCGCACTTCTCTGGGTTGAGCTTCATCTGATATTTGCGGAGCGTGGCAAAAGTCTCACGCAGGTCGGTGAGGTGGTCAGCAGAGAGCTTGCTTTTAACTAGCATGTCATCCACATATACTTCCATGTTCCGTCCGATTTGATGGTGGAAGACTGCGTTGACCAAACGTTGGTAGGTGGCCCCAGCATTCTTTAGTCCGAACGGCATGA
Organism: Camellia lanceoleosa; assembly: GCA_025200525.1. Classification (NCBI taxonomy): domain Eukaryota; kingdom Viridiplantae; phylum Streptophyta; class Magnoliopsida; order Ericales; family Theaceae; genus Camellia; species Camellia lanceoleosa. The sequence continues at coordinate 53,257,167 of CM045768.1, read as the reverse complement.
CACGGTAATGGTAGGTGCCCCGATCGGTGATGAAAGATGTGTGTTCCTGGTCGGATGAGTGCATCACGATCTGGTTGTACCCTGAAAAAGCATCCATGAAGCTGAGCATTTGATGACCGGCCGTGGCGTCGACCAGTAGATCAATGCGGGGGAGACGGTAGCTATCTTTGGGACAAGCTCGGTTCAAGTCGGAGTAGTCGACGTAGAGACGCCACTTGCCATTGTTTTTGCGGACCAGGACCACGTTGGACAGCCACTTAGGATAGTCCACGTTTCGGATAAACTGGGCCTCAAGAAGTTTGTCAACCTCTGCAGCTATGAGATTGTTGCGCTCTGGATGGAAAATTCGCTGCCTCTGTCGGTAAGGTCGGAAGTGAGGCTCGATACTGAGGCGGTGGGTTATGAAAGAAGGGTCGATGCAGCATGTCCGCATGGGTCCAGCGAAGACGTCTCGTGTTCGGGTCAGAGAGCGGTGAGGTCGGCCTTGGCTTGGGAAGGCGGTGGTGCCGACTTTAGCGATTTGAGTGGGTTGGTGGGGTCGATGTTAACTTCGACGAAGTTCCTCCTGAGTTCGCCTTAATCGGTTCGTCCTCATCTCGGACGTCAAGTCCTTCTATGATCATTGCCTCCTTGAGTTTGACCTCTTTGAGTGAGGCAACATAACATTCTTCGGCGACGGTCTGTTTGCCTCTCACCGTCTTGACCCCAAAATCAAGAGGGAACTTGAGGGCAAGGTGGTAGGTGGATGTGATGGCTTGAAGGCATTGAGGGCGGTGCGGCGAGGATGACATTGTAAGCGGAGGGCGTCGACAACAAGGAAAGTAAGCAACTTCGTGGTCCGCCGTGGGTATTCTCCAATGGTGATGGGGAGATCGATGGAGCCGATCGAGGTCACCCGCCACGTAAACCAACCAGAGGAGTTTGGAGTGGGGACAAGCCTTCCTCCCCGATCTTCAGCTGGCGGAAACAGTTTAAGAAAATGGTGTCTGACGAGCTGCCATTGTCAATGAGGACTCGTCTGACCTGATAATTGGAGAGGACAGTGGGGATGACAAGAGGATCATCGTGAGGGTAGCGGATGCCAAGATCGGCGGCAAGTGAAGGTAATGGGCTCTGTGAACTGCTTGGGTTGCTTGGGGGGTCGGTCGACCGTGGCGATATTTTGTCCGAGCCTGTCAGATCTTTCTAAGCTCGCCTCGGTGGCGTGATGGTCCACCACAAGCAAGACCGCCTGAGATAACTCTGATTTCACCGACTGGTGGAGGCGGATTACCTTGAGGCCGAGGTTGTTGGTGGGGTCGGTCATGCCCCTGGTCTGGCTGAACTGGTCGCCGTGGAGGGGTATGCCTGCGATTGTCTCTGTGGGGCTCGGCTCTTTGTCTCTGCTGAGGGCGGGTATCTGTGAATCGGCTCAAGCGCCCCTGGCGAATGAGGGTCTCTACTTGATCTTTGAGGCTGATGCAGTCGTCGGTGTTATGGCCATGATCCTGGTGGAAGCGGCAATATTTGGACTGATCTTTGCGGTTGGAAGGGTTCCGTGGAGGAAGAGGCCACTTGAGGGGGTAGTCCCGTTGGATTTGGTTAAGAACTTGTTCCATGGGTGTATTGAGAGGGGTATATTGCTCGAACCGAGGAAGTCTGGTTGGGGCCGACCGACCGGCACGAGGGGATCGGCCAGCATAGCGGGATGTTTGGTAATGAGGACGGGCGTTGCTATGCTCTTGGTCCTTTCTTTTTTTCTCGGGGTCGAGGTCGATATTTAGTTAGGATTCTGCCGAGCGGCTAGAGAGTCCTCGGCGTTCATATACTGCAGGCTTTGGAGAGCAAGGTTGCCATGGATGTCGGGGTTCTTGAGAGAGAAGAGGAAATCGGATGATCGCAGACACCATGAAGGCCGTGAGGATGACCTTATCGTCATTTTCAAAGAACTTGTAAGGCTTCGGTGTTGAAGCGAGTGACAAAGCTAGCGTAGTGACTCCCCTCGGTCTGACGAATGTTGAGGAGTTGGGTCGCCGGACGTCGCTGGCGTTGGGCTCCAATGAAGTGGCTCAGGAAAGAGTCACTGAGGTTTTGAAATGTAGAGACCGAATCTGGAGGCAACTGGCTGAACCATAGCCGAGCCGATCCCTTTAGGGTCACGGGGAAGGCTCGGCACATGATTTCGTCGGGGAAAGCATGGAGGATCATGAGTGTACGGTAGGTTTCCAGGTGGTCGACGGGGTCGGTTGTTCCGTCGAAGGGGTCGATGATAGGCATTTTGAACTTGGGGGGTAGGGGTTTGTCGCGGATGGAGGCGACGAAGGGGGAGTTTGCTGTGGTGGAGGGCTTGTGTTGGATGTTTTGCATGACCCCTTGGAGCTGGAGTTTCATGGCTCGGAGTTCTGCGTCCCAAAGAGGAATGTTGTCGCCTCCAGAGGGGGATAGATGTTGGACGCTGCTGGCTTCTCCCTCGGGAGCTGGGGCTATGACTGAGGGACGTGGGGGTGGAGGAGGAGGATGTATATGTGGGTGAGGGGGCTCCAAGCCCCCAGAGTTGGGAGGATTGGGTTGCGGGACAGTATGGCCTGGGACTTGTTCCGGATGGGGTGGAATGTCTGGAGGTGGTGGAGGAATAGGGAGGTTCCGTTGGAGCAGAGCGTTGATTAAGGCCTGGTTTTGTTCGGCCATACGGTTGATGCTGTTGGTGAGTTCGATGAAGTACTGTGGTGGGTTGTTCGGATTGGGAGGGTCGGTCTGGTGATCAGCAGCATTGTGGTGGGAAGCCATGGATCTGGTCGTTACCATGCACGTGACGGATGAGGTGAAAAAGGTTGTTGGAAAAGGGTCTCCGGCGGCAATGAACACAACTGGCGCACGGATAAAACCAGTTCCCACAGACGGCGCCAACTGATGATACAGTGAGGGTCCTCGTGGATGGGTTGGACCGATCCAAGCTCCTCAAGCCCACTGGATAACCTGCAAACAAGTTCAATCGGGGAACGGGGTAGTCCCCCGGCGAACCCTCCGGTGTAGGAATTAGAGAAGGTGATAATACAGAAAAAATGTAGAGAGAGGGAGATAGGAGATGGAAAACTTAACCTTCTTCTTCTCTTCGAGTTTAGCTTATATCCAACTGTAATCATTTCATTTGTCTCGTTGCTCGATTGTCCCCGAAAGCTTGAGGCGTGGTTCGCCTTGTTCAGGGCGAGGGGGTGTCATTCCGGCTGAAGGGTGTTGTCGCAATAAATGCGGTGATGGGTTGCATTAATGGTGATGTGCTGTGGCAATAACTTTGCAGATCTTTGTCTGCTGACGTGGTCTGCTCTGCGCCTGCCACTTGTCCGAGCATCATTGGTCTCCCCTGTCCAGTTGGACTTCAGCTGTGTTGGGTTTGGCTAACCGGGTTGTATAATGGGGTTTGAATGGTGGGCCGTGGGCTCTATGGGCCTATCCCTGTCACTTATAATTTTAATTTGACCTATAATGATGTAGTAAGAGAATTGTCTTATATGATTGGATTTATGACAAATAAAAAATAACACATAACTTGCATGTTATTGCATATAAACTTAAGAGACTTTCTTAGAGGTCTCAATTCTTTTCAAAGATCTAATTAGTATTGACTATTTTGTATTATTTTTGGATCACTTGGCAACCTTCAGTTTTAGTCAAAAAGTCATTATAAATTGTCAAATCATTTTCTCTACTTTTCTGTACATCTTTTCATAAAAAGTTAAAAAAAACTACTAAAACAGTTTATTCGCAAACAAGACCTTATTTGATCCTTAAATTAGTGGGATTTTTTTTTTTGTTATAAATTTTTTATTGTGCAAAATTCATCTCATATCCCAAGTGGATATTTTGATAAAATAGTTAAAAGTTGACTTTTTAATTTTCTTTTTAAATTTTTTTAACTTTTTTATGTGATAGATAATATAATCGAAAATAAGTTAAAAGTTAATTTTTTTTTTCTTTACTTTTTATTAATGTTTTCAAATGACCGCACAATATCAGTTAAAAATTTGTTTTTTTTATAGTTTTACGTTTTTAACTAATCGTAGTGAAAATGTTTCTTGGAGCAACCATTTTTTTTTTTTTTTTTTTTTTGTCTTTTACTCCATCTACCTTGTTCTAGTGTGAATTTAAAAATCGGGTCGTGACCTATTAAAATAGAGACAACTATTATTAGTATTTTTTATAAAAAAAATTTTACTTGTTAAGGATTATCTTTTGTTTTTATATTTATGTCTTCCTATCAATATCTCAAAATATTATCTTAAAAATTATTAATTTTTTTTTAGGTCTTCAATCCTTGAATTATATAATAGAGATTTGAGAGTAAAAGATGACGTGCGACTTTTAAGGGGTTGGTGATCTAGTGGTGCAATTATGTATCATTGAAAAGTCATAAAACTACCAGATGCAGATGCTCCATTATTAAAACAAGCAACATTACATGAAACCATGTGTGCTTTTTAGAAGCTGTTAAAAAGGTCAGCTTTTAGTTTTTTATTAATTTTAAGTCATATTATTTCTTATATAATTTATTTATAAAAAGATAAAATAAATTAAAAAAATTAAAAAGTCAATTTTTTACTAATTTTTCAAAACACCCCATATCGTTTGTGAATAAATTATTTAAATAATTTTTTATGTTTTTAAAAAATATATAAAAAAAATAAAGAGAGTAATGTGATAATTTATATTAACTTTGTAATTTTTTGATTAAAATTGAATATTGCCAAACGGGGTTATGCATGTTCTACACATAGTTTGAGACTTATAAAATTATGTTGTTGGTCTATTTTGAAAAATGGATTAAAAATTGATTTTTTTACATATTTAAAAAAAATACATAAAAAAAAAACACGGAGATGATGTGATAAAAAATTTAAAGAAAAAAAACTAAAAAGTCAAATAAATTGACTTTTAGTCTTATTCCCAAAATAAGCCTTAGTCCGCAGTCATTAGAACTTAATAATAACAAATCAAGTATCCAAATTTACTCATGAGCAAAAACAAACTTAATAAAAATCATAAGCACTTAATGCTTCATAGTTGGTACTGTTTTTTTACATTCGTTTTTGGGTGAGCTAACATATGCACACATGTAAATAATGACATTATACGATGTGCTTTTACTGTTGTTTAATCTTATTTAAGCGAGGTTTGTCACTTTCTTTCTTTTTTTTTTTGTTATCTTTTTTTTTGATTAATTTAATTTTTTTTATAAATATTTTTAGGCTCTATTAAATGAAACGGACTCGAAAAGTTAAGAAATTTTGAAAAAGTTTAGTAAAAGTGTAAAAAATATTAAAAATTAATATATTTTTTTTGTCATCATCGAACTTTTGTTTTAAAATTTTGTTTAAAAGAGAATCTGATAAATAAATTTTTCTGACACATGTGGTAAATTTTTTTTACTAAGGACCAAAAATATATATATATATATATAATTTGTCAAACAAAACTTCCATCATAGTCTCCAGCTACAAAATAAAATAAGGGTAATAATAGAGATTAGGACACATTACTTTATCTTTTCGACTATGACTGTGCATTCGTTTGACCCGATTCAGCAAATGCCACCACAATCGTGATTGGCCCATGTAGATAAATGTCAAAGTTATATGATATATATTGTATATAATTGTGTAAAATTTAATTCTAAATTAAAGAGGCTTGCTCTCCAAGAATTTTATTTATTTATAATTATTTTTTTAATGTGTTGAATTCAACAAAGTAAAAAATGGTGGGCTGCACCATATCGGTTTTTCACCGGCAACACAGGTCATCGCAGTGGTAGATCCCACGGGCCATGGTAGCGGATTATAATTTGTATAATTGTCAAAAATAATGCTAAAATTTTCAAAATTTTATTAAAATTTTTAAATATCTTATATTTATTGAATTCATAGGGGAGTCACGGTGTGGGTCTCATATCTATATAAGATATTTAGTAAAAAATTTAATAAAATTTTTAGAATTTCTAATATTTTTCATTATCAAAAAATTCATTAGGTCTATTTTGATAAATAAGTTAAAAGTTAACTTTTTAGTTTTTTTTATTTTTTTAAAAAGGTATAAAAAAAATTAAAGAGATGACGTGATAAAAAAAATAAAAATATTAGAAAATTAATTTTTTACTCAATTGCCAAAGTAGGTATTTGTTTTTGTTTTTGTTTTTGTTTTATGAAGATTGTCAAAGTTGGAATTTCTTATGCTATATGATTATGAGAGGGTAATTTTCTATTTCTAGAGTTCTGCAACGGCACGTGTGCAATAAAAAGTTATATAACTTTTATTTTATTTGATTTCGTTTTTAAAATTTATTTTTTGATTTAAAAAAAAGGAATTTTTTTTAAAGTTCTTGATAAAAAGATTTTATAAAATAAAAGATATACAATATTTTCATAATAGTTAAGATCTCTCAACATTTCTACAAAGAAAATTCGACTTAGAGAAATTTTACATGACTTAGAGAAATTTCACCCCGATTCAAAGAAATTTCAATTTTCAAGAAAAATTTCTCTGATTTTACAGAAAAGTTTTAAAATTTCTTTGAGTCAGACAAAATTTCTTTGAGTTGAATTTTCTATATGAAAATATTGAGGAATCTTATCTAATAAAAAAAACATCTTTGACATCTCCTACTACAAAAAGTTAGAGAGAGATGCTTCACTAATTTTTCTTTAAAAGATGAAAAGCAATAAAATTATTTTAGCAAAACCAAATACTAAAAATATATTTAACCTTAAAAATGAGAAAAATACATGAAAATAATGGCTTTTTTTTCCCACCAAATTAATTTTTAGTCTTTTAGTTTTTCTTTTAATAAAAAAATAGATTTTGAAAATGAAACTAAATAGAATATTTTTGTAAGAAATTAGTAATTTTAATTTTAATTTTTTATTTTTTTTTAAGTTTCATTTTACATGCCTGAATTTTAAATTTCAAAAAGTTTAATCATCAACTTTTGTGTTTTTATATACAAAACACAAAATACCATTTAAATAGGTGAGAAATGTGTTTTTACTAACTTCTCAAAATATCACTTAAATAGGTGAGAAATGTGTTTGTATTTTTAAAAAAAATACACTATTCATCCTTTTTAGTGACAAATAAAATAAATGTATAATTTATGATTATTGAATCAATTTAAATTTTTGTGTAAATTATATGGAAAATGTTTCAAACCCCTTTTCTCTCCCACCTCCTTTGACCCCCTCTCCCTCCCATTGGCCAAATTTTTTTTTTTTTTTTTTTTCCAATCACCATCTGCCACGTGTGTGTGGAGCTGGTGATTGGAGGGCTCTCTATCAATGCTAAAATTGTATACACAAAAAAAATTACAAAATGATGGGTTCAATTCATTTGAAAGGAGACTAGTGATAAATTATATAAACCTGAACTAAACCATTCAAACCAGGGTAGGAAGCCCCGCCTTGCATTTAATTCAGCCATTCATTAACACGTTTTTGACTTTAGCCATTCATTAAAATGTTTTTTTTTTAAAAGTCAAATTACAAATCGAGCATTGCTAGGGAGCTCGAAAGCCCCCTCCCCCGAATCCCCCGAATCTGCAAAGAAGAAGGAAGAAGAAGGAAAGGAAGATGAAGGAAATGAGGGGCCAAATCAACCAGAAAGAGGCTTGACGAAATTTGGTCAATTTGGGCTGGGTCATGAAGGCGGTCATGACGACGATCGAAATGAAGTGATGATCGGACAATGAACCCTCTCTTCTCTCTCTCTCTCTCTCTCTCTTTCTCTCTTCCCTCCTTCTTCTCTCTTTCTCTCCCCCTCCCTCTTTTGCGTTTCAAACTCAAAAATAAAAGAAGAAAAAAAAAGAAAAAGAAAAAGAAAATGCCCAAAACGACGTCGTTTTGGGCATTAAGGGGATTCGGGGGAAAAAGTTTTGGGGAAAAAATCATTTCTCTTACAAATTAGTGTAATTTTATAAATAAATAAAAAAAAGTGTTAAATTAACAATAAAATTTATAAATATTAATAATTAAACAAATAATTTTTTTCACTACTTTATAAATATTTTGACTAGAGTTTTTTTGGCTAAAAAAACGCTGAAGAAAAAATAGAGTAAATAAATTAATAAGACAAAATATCATATTTAAATTATAATTTTTTTTTTCATAAAAATAAAAAAAGTTAAAAAATTCAAATTAAACAAATTTTTAATGGCAAGGTACAGCCAACAAAAAAAGTCAATTGGCAAACGACAAACGGACAATGTTTAAGGAGTATTTGAAATGATTAAAACAAATGTAGTTTTTTAATTTTTTATAAAAAAAAATGTGAAATATAAATTGAATTTAATGTAATATAATAAAAAAATGATATAATCTAAATAAAATAATTATGACCAAATAAGATTATTGTTTTGACACATACTAAACGCCCCCTTAAAAAATATATATTTTTATAATAAATAAAAAATTAATTTATACGTCATCCTTAAAACAATCTTTAATCTTCGTTGAGAGACGGGATTGACCGGCTATTACCGGTCGAGCTGACCTCGTCTACCTTCCACTTTCCAGTGCTCTGTTTCCTGGAAAATTCATGACCTCTGCTGCAAGAAACGTAAAGAAAATAGATTTCTATATATGTAGAATCATTACTCTCTTATTCATTCAATCCCTTCTTACAACCCTCCTTTTTAGTTCCTCGTACAAGGTTCAGTGAATCATTGCTTTCTCTCTTACTCACTATACTGCTGTCTCTTTTTTCTATTCCTCGGAGGTACGCAAATGTCACACTAGTTTCTCATCATCTTTGTCATATGTTGCTTCTCTGCCTTTGATCCGTTTACGTCTTCTACTTTCAACTCATACGTTTTTTCAATGAATTACTTGCAAACTTGTATGAACTTTTTTAGCTGCTTTTTCTTTGTTTTTTGATCTAGAATTTCTCTTATTTTTCAAGGACACATCTTTGATCTTACCATGAATCGATTGTTTTAGACTCTATCCATTGTAGTTCGTTTTAAGCTATTTCATTATGGTGTCATGGTGGTCTAGATTTCAAGTCTAGAATTAGATGTAGAAACTTCGTTGATTTCTGAAAATTAGTTGATTTGGGTTTTAGGGTTCTTAAGGGCACCTTTCTTTTTTCTTTTTCTTTTTTGTCATCTAGGGTTTTTGAGTTGTGAATGGTCATGGATCCAAGTTTCACTGAATTCTCCGATCCTACCCAAGGTTTCAAATTCAATGATGATTCTATGTTTCCCACTTTTGATCAATCTGAAAATCTCTCCAACATGTTCCAATTTAAAGATGACCTTGTAGATCTCAATTCCATTGGCCTTTCTTTCCTTCCCCCTGATTCTCCCAACCCCGGTTTCGTTGCACCGATATCGAGTACAAGTTCAGAAGTGGACTCTCCAGATGATAGTGATTACTCCAATAATCTTCTTAACTACATAAACTCCATACTCATGGAGGAGAACATGGAGCAGAAACCCAGTATGTTCGATGATCCTTTGGCCCTACAAGAAACTGAGAAATCATTATATGATGTTCTTGGCTCTGCCTCCCCCAATAAACCACCCCCTCTTTACTTCAATCATCCAAATATCGAAAGCCCTGATTTTTTATTTGGTAGTTCCAGTGAGCAAAGTACTACCAGCAATATTAGCGGTAGCAATTCCATTGATTCTCAATGCATTGTTGATCCGGGAGAGCAAAAACTATCTGTTCAAAGTCATACTTTCGGATACCCTTTTGAGACGACTTTGAAACCCACTTCGCAGTTGTCATTTGACTCTACAAATAGTTTCAGTGACGATTCTAATGGTCTAATAGACCCTTCTATGAGTAGCCATCTGGTTTCAAACATATTTAGCAATAGCGAGTCCATTTTGCAGTTCAATAGAGGGATGGAGGAAGCTAAGAAGTTCCTTCCTAAAAACAATCCATTGGTTATTGATTTGGATGCATTGCCTCCAGAATCAGAGCAAAGGGCTTCAGAAGTTGTAGTCAAGGTGGAGGAGGGGAGGGAAAGTTCGCCGAATGGCTCGAGGGGTAGGAAGAATCATCACCGGGGGGATAGTGATTTAGAAGAGGAGAGGAGTAGCAAGCAGTCGGCAGTTTACGTGGAGTCTGTGGAGGAGGCCGAGCTGTCTGCATTGTTTGACAAGGTTTTGCTATGTACTGAAATGAGAAGCAAGATTGAATGTTGTAATGGTGATGACGAGGAGCAGACTGAAGAAACCAAGACCTCCCATCCGAACGGACAACCACATGGATCTAGTAGCGCAAAGACTCGCACTCGGAAACAGGGTGAGAAAAATGAAGTGGTGGATTTGAGGACTCTCTTGATTAATTGCGCACAATCTGTTGCTACCGATGATCACAGGACTGCCAAGGAACAACTTAAGCAGATTAGGCAGCACGCTTCTCCTTTCGGTAATGGGTCTCAGAGGGTAGCCTATATCTTTGCCAATGCTCTTGAGGCACGCTTGGCAGGCACTGGAAGCCAGATTTATTCAGCCCTAGCTTCCAAGAGGGTTACAGCTGCTGATAAGTTGAAAGCTTACCAGCTTTATGTTTCAGCTTGCCCATTCAAGCAGATGACAATATTCTTCGCAAACAAAATGATTTTGGATTTAGCTATGAAATCAACCAAAGCAAAGCTTCATATTATTGATTTTGGTATCCTATATGGTTTCCAGTGGCCCATCCTAATCCAATTTCTCTCAACCCTACCTGGTGGTGCCCCGGAACTTCGAATTACTGGGATAGACCTTCCGCGATCTGGTTTCCGACCTGCAGAATTGGTTGAGGAGACAGGGCGTCGCTTGGCAAAGTATTGTGAACGCTTTAATGTTCGATTTCAATACCATGCCATAGCACAGAAATGGGAAACTATCAAAATTGAGGACCTGAATATACAGAGTGATGAGGTGCTTGCTGTGAACAGTTTCTTCCGGTTTTCAAACCTACCTGATGAGACAGTTGATGTGGATAGTCCAAGGGATGCTGTTCTGAAGTTGATTAGGAAGATGAATCCGGACATTTTCACCCATTCAATAGTTAACGGATCCTACAATGCCCCCTTCTTTGTAACTCGGTTTCGTGAGGCACTCTTCTACTACTCTTCAATGTTTGATATATTTGACATTACTATGCCCCGTGAAGGTCAGGAGAGGGTGAACTTAGAGAGAGAGTTCTTTGGGCGTGAAGTTATGAATATAATTGCTTGCGAGGGTGCAGAAAGGGTGGAGAGGCCCGAGACATACAAGCAGTGGCAGGCTCGCATCATGAGGGCTGGTTTCAAGATGCTCCCATTGGAGCAGGAGACGGTAAACAAATTCAGGGGTAAGGTGAAGAAGGCAGGGTACCACAAAGATTTCGTGATCGATGAAGATGGTCAATGGATGCTGCAGGGATGGAGGGGTAAGATTTTCTGTGCTAGCTCCTCTTGGGTTCCTGCATAGACTAATGCTTTCTTCCCAACGTTGCTGGCAAAGATGTTCGAGAACACAGGCAAAGGTACTGCTTTCTTCAACTTTCATTTACTTCTTTCTCATAGACGCACAAACTGAAAGCCACACACATGTACATATATTTATATGCACGTAGGTATGTATTTTAATGGAAATCTATATCTGTTTCTAATTCTATATATGATGAATACAGAGAGAGAGAGAGAGAGAGAGAGAGAGAGAGAGAGAGAGAGCGCTCTGCATGTACCAAACATTTCTCTGGTGTCCCATAAGTTTGATCCTTGTTGTTAGTTAATGTAGTTCTAACAATCGATTTTAAAAAGGAGCTGAAATTGCGTGTTTCTTGTTTTCAGATCATCTGCAGTGGTATAAGCATTCTTGCTGAAGACACTTCATGGGTTTTGAAGCAACATAATCATCTAGACATATGAAATGGTCTTGCAGAGTAAAGATTTGTTACCTATTTAAGGACCCTGTTGTTTTGATGAAGCTGTGTTGCTACACACTATCACTTACTGTTGTACTTCTACTACTGTTTTTTTTTATGATCAAGTACTTCTACTACTTCTTGCATGTAAATTTCTCCCAAGGTAGTAGCTTTTTGTCCTGTTTGATATCAGATGTTCAAATCAAAGTAGGAGTTTTCGTATTTTCTTCTGTTGTATTCTTGACTCATGTTTCAGTTCCATTTCGCTAGTTGGCCTTTTGAATCAATTGCAATCTCAAAGTTATTTAGGAGGTGTGTTACTTTGTAATTGACTTGAAACAAGGACACATGACACTATTTTCAACAATGTTAGGAAAGTACAAAGGAACAAAGAATGATTTACGAAAAAATGTAATGAAATACTGAGATTAAAATTTAATTATTGAGAAGTACTTATTCAGAATAGATCTTAGCTTACTATTTAACATTTTTTGTTGCCCATTTTGTATTTTTAGGATTAGGAATAATTTTTTCCCACCAAGGCCTTTTGTCACCATAACGTGTTTGTTTTGAAAAATTATATAATGCTTTAAGAGCAAATATAAGTAGTGTTCCAATTTATTAAATTTTATTGACTTAATTAGTGGGATGTATCACTTTTGTGTCTTCTTTTTAAGGGGACAATAGAACTAGTGTCTTAATATAAATTGTATGAAACGATACTCTACAACTATCAAATAATTTTCCCTTCGTTCCTCCACCATGGAGAGACATTTTATTGTACTCTTTCTTGTGTAATCTGGACTCTAGATATGATAGTGATGATAATAAGTGACTGTTATAATAGATAATAAGTTGTACGAATATAAATTGCAAAAGTATTTTCACTATCACCTGACTCCTATCAAGTCAAACTCTTAATCTCCCGTATATGAGAGACAAATGATTATCACTAGACTAGAAGTCCGTTGTTATCCAATCCCTATTAATACAAGTTATGAGCTTTTAAATTTTTAATACAAAATACATAAATAAAAAAGTTTCTAAGAGATTGGTTGTTATTTAGTAGAGAGAGCTGTTTAAGAGTACAAAAATGGCCTGTAGTCTGTGGACAGTTTGAAATCCATTCGCGGCCTGGAGTGGGCCCGACTCAATTAGGCTTAGGCTTGAGCCCAGCTCGAGACTCTTGGCCCAGGCCCGAGCCCAGTCCCTATATCACATGGACACTCTCTACATCATTAAAGCTCTCAAATTAAAGCTCCCAAGCATTATTGTTGAAGAAAATATAATACTTAAGGCTGATTAAATGGGGGCATTTCTCCATAACCTTTAGACCAAATGCTCTGGATGAACCCTTAACTATTTTTATTAAAAAACAAAAAAGAAAAAAAAAAAGAAAAGATAATGACATATAAACAAAATATTTAAATAGAATGATGTAATTTTATTTTATTTTATTCTTTTATAAAACACTCACTATTATCCTCATAATTTTAAAAATATCGTTAGCACATCATTCTAAATATACTTTTTTGTATAAATTTTCTATCTATAAATAATTTTAATGCCAACATATTTATTTTTTAATAATTTTAATGGAGTCAATTTACATGATCTCTAAAAACTTTTTACAAAATACTATGTTCCCCGTTTGGCAATTTAGTTGAGACCAAGGTTCTGAAAAGCGGTTGTGGTCGCCGTAACGGTGGCGGTGGCAGTTGCGTTGGGTGTAAAGGTAACGAATGCTTGATTCTTGATGAACGAACCGTGAATTTTTTATTTTTTGCACAATTTGAAAAAAACTTACCGATATGCATATTTTTTTTCCATGATTATATTTATTAGGTTAAAAATAAATATTGATCAAATTTTGTAAATTTTTAAGTATGATCCAATATATTTCATATTTTTAAATCACTATAAATTGAGTTTTTTACATTTTATTTTGATAATTAATGACTTTATATTATATAAAAAATCAATCACTAACTATTATATATAAGATAAACAATGACAAAAGTAAGAGAATAAATAAGAGCCTAAATATATATATATATATATACATATTTTAACCAATCTAAATAGATAATGACCACACTTATTATTATTATTTTCAAACTATATATATATATATATATAGACACACACAAACAAAATGGTTGAGTGATAGCAGTTGAATAGAATAGCATAGGTCTTACAGCTTCAACAAATCAATAACATGTTCTTCATCTTCCCTCTTCTCTCTCTCTCTATCTCTATCTCTTACTCCTCCATTTTCTCTCTTTATCTTCCTTTTTCTCTCTATCTCTCTTTTTCCATTTTCAGTTTTTTTTTTGTGTTTTTCGAAAAGCGGTTTGAAAGCTATTACGTAACTTGAGCCATTACATTCTTGATGTTACGGCATCATCTGACAACGCTTCTGACGACACACCTGTGAATCTCAATCACACTGCAAAAACAGCTGTAACGGGTAGCTTTAACTGCCAAAATCGTTACGTAACGCCGTTACGTAATGGTTGCGACCGCTTTTTAAAACCTTGGTTGAGACTAAAAAAGTACAAAAAAATAAAATAAGTTAAACAAAATATTACATCCAAATCATAATTATTTCATTTTTTCTATCATAACTATCACATTTAAACCAAAAAAAATTAAAAATTATTCCTAGAAGAAACTAATTAACCAAGCTAAATTAGTCAAAAGATTAAAAAAACCAAGCTAAATTGACTCTTTGTAAACAAAGCCTAATAATTCTAGCTCCACCCTACCATGCCCATTTTATTGATATTAGCATAAAATTTGTATTATGCACGAGTAAGTAATAAAATGTGATAAATAATACGAAACATGTTAAAAATTAATTAAATACTATGATATTAATTTATATGGATATTTAAATAATATATTTGAGTGATTTCACTATTTTATATAAATATGCAAGACTAATTAATTTTTTTGAAATACACTTAATTGAATAAACTCAATTGAAAAGAAAGAGTAAGAGTGAATTTCTATAAATATAAGATAAAGATAACAAAAAAGAAAATTAAGTTTAAATTTGAAGATGAATATAGAAAGAGAAAATTAGATGAATCTTCGAAAAAGAATAAACCCAATTGAAAATCAAGAACGAAAGTGGATTCTGTAAATACAAGATAAAAAAAAAAAAATCAAGTTTAAATTTGAGGATGAACTATAAGAATATAGAAAGGGAAAATTAAATAAATTCTAGAAAAATGAGGTAGAGAGAAATTTAGTAAAAATCAAATGATGTCACATTATAATAAAATGACCAAACTACCCCACCCAATTTAGAAAATTTACATTTTCACCCATGTAAAACCCTAAATAATATAAAGCATGTAATTGTAATTTTATATGTAGCTTTTTTAGACTTGCCAAATGACTCCATAACTAAAAAAGCCATCTTCCTTTTGGAAAATTATTTAATAATTCCGGAACACTAGGTGCCCATACTCTAAGCCAATCACCAATTACTTAGCCCTCATGCTGTCCCCCCCATTCCCAACATAAATCATGGGCCCCTATCTCTCTCTACCAATCAAAACTTTACGGAACACCACGTGTCCATATTCTGAAAATATTGAATAATCACCCAATTTAGAAAATTTACATTTTCACCCATGTAAAACCCTAAATAATATAAAGCATGTAATTGTAATTTTATATGTAGCTTTTTTAGACTTGCCAAATGACTCCATAACTAAAAAAGCCATCTTCCTTTTGGAAAATTATTCAATAATTCCGGAACACCAGGTGCCCATACTCTAAGCCAATCACCAATTACTTAGCTCTCATGTTGTCCCCCCCATTCCCAACATAAATCATGAGCCCCTATCTCTCTCTACCAATGAAAACTTTACGGAACACCACGTGTCCATATTCTGAAAATATTGAATAATCACCCCTAGCTTTTTTAGCCCCCAAGCTGCAAACACAGCTTTTAACCCAACTTGCCAAAAGACCACTGAATAAAAAAAATTAAGTTGAAATTTAAAAATTCAAAAATAAAATAAGATAAACCTAATTTTTTTTAAAAAAAAAATTCTAATAATAGAAGAACAGAAGAGGGTAATAGTTTAAAAATTAGATAAGAATGAAATGTCACCTACAATTTTTTTAAATTTGTAAAAAAAAAAAAAAAAACTAAAATATAAGAACTGAGGTGTAGTGAGTTAAAAATTAGATAAGAGTTAAATGGCAACTATCATTTTTTAAAATTTAAATTTTGTGTAGTTAAAAAATAATTATTTATGATATTTTATTATACAAATTTCTACTCTATTTTTGTTTACTACTAATAATTTTTAACAATTTTTATATTCTAAAGTTAATTAAAAAAAAAATTCAAGGGATCACATTTTTATTTCTTAATTTTGTTTTGTGTCAATAACTTATAAATTTCAACAATTTTTGTATTATGAAGTTACTAAATAAATAAAAAAAAATAGCATCACTTTTCTTTTTAAAATCTTAATTAGTTTCGTTTTAATTTTTTTTTTTTTTGTATCAATAACTTATAAATTTTAACAATTTTTGTATTATGAAACTACTAAAAAAAAAAAAATACCTTTATTTTTAAAAGCTTAATTAGTTTTATTTTTACTTTGTGTTAAGAGCGGGTAAAATGGCCTTGATTATGCTATGCACGAGTATAAATAAATAAACAAAAATTAGTTTTAATAATAAAATAAAATTTATCTAAAATATATAGTAAAAATGATATAATCAATTAAATTTTATTCATTTTTGTTAGAGTTACGCATAAATGACTTGTATATTTATGTCAATGTGACATTTACCTAATCATTGAAAAATATCTTGATTTATGCCCAACTTATGAATCATTTGACCTATTTATTTATTAAAATATCTATAAGTATTTTTATTTTTTAAATAAGAAATATGAACATATTTTATAGATATCTATTAAAAATTTTGAACTTAGGTAAGAAAATTATATATTTATGTTAACACTATGAAATAAATAGTGACATATATTCATATATTAAAAAGCTATCTAAGATAGAACCGCTCTAAATTTTATGTCATATTTTAGCTTTAGGGATGGTTTGGGATGATCTAAATAAGTATACTTTTTGACTTTTTATGAAGTATGAGTTAAGTTTGAAGTGATATGGTAGAGAGACGATGTTACTTAAATAAGATGATATAATTTAAATAGGATAGTGACTTTTTGACTTTTTTAGGTTATGAAAAATAAAGTCTTAATCTTAGTAAAAATATTTGATAATAACAAATTTAAATATTATGTATAAATTGTATCATAATTGATTTGTGACCATTAAGTTAGTTTGGAGTTTTTAATAATACGAGTAAATATTTAATGAACCAATTTTTGGGTCCCATTTTAATGATCTAAACCGTTCACATTTTAAGGTTCGTCGAGTAGAGCATCACTGCAAAAAATCAAGTCAATCAGATAATGAAAATTAAGTGTTTGGATGAATTTTGTATAAACCGTTTATTTTCTTACTATCTATTTTTTTTCATACAAAACTAATACAAATATATGGTTGTCGTTATTCAATGCTTCATTTGGCATAAAAAGCCTGGGCTAAAATAGTCATAAAAAGACGAAATAGGCTAAAAAGTCAATCAAACAAAACATCACATCTCAACTATAATCATTTCATTTTTTCTCTTACAAAAGTCAAAAAATTAAAAAATCTATCACAAACGAGACTTTTTAACTCCAGGCTAAAATAGTCAAAAAACTAAAAAGTCAACCCAGATCCCAAACAAAGGCTAATCGACTTTATTTTTTACAGGGATGATGTATTCAACGAATCTTAAAATATTAATGGTTCAAATTATCAAAATGAGACAAAAAAAAAAGTCCACAAAGCCCAACAGTACTTCTCCAGTTTGATGGAGGACTGGAGAGAAGCCTAAGGCATGTTAAAGAATCAATAATGTTTAAATTTTAAGTTAAATAATTAATTATTTTTCATGTGTATATATAAATATATCAAAATCATGCATCAATGCAATCGTGAGGAAGCAATTTTGAAAGCAATTTTGAAAATAAATTTGGTATCGTAAACATAAATTATGTTGTTAGTCTATTTTGAGAAATAGATTAAAAGTTGATTTTTTGACATATTTAAAAAAAAAATGCATAAAAAAAGTAGATAATGTGATTAAAAAAAAAAAGCATAAAAAAAAACTAAAAAGCCAATAAATTGACTTTTAATCTTATTCCCAAAAATAAGCCTTAATCGGCAGTCATTAGAACTTAATAATAACAAATCAAGTATCCAAATTTCCTCTTGGGCAAAAACAAAATAAAAATCATAAGCACTTATCTAAATGGGCCATCTACAAAACAAAATAAGGGCGTGTTTGTTTTGAAGAATTAGGCTATGGGATTAGACTATTAGAGCATCTCCAATGCAATACTCTCACTAAGAGGATGAATATAATGTTTTTTATTTAAAAAGTAAATATAGAGGAAGTCACTATTCATTCAAACTCCAACCACAATCCTTCATTTCTTTCATTCAAACTCTATTCAAAAAGTAATTTTATTCATTAATAAATATTTAATTTTAAAATTTTTGTAAAATATATTTAATATTATACTCATTTTAAAGATATGATTTTATACTTTTTAATGATGTCAATTTTATAAAAATTAAATTTATAAATTAAAAGTTATTTGTAATATAATAAGAAATACAAAATGAATAGTGTTTTGGAGGGCTCCTTCATTTTTTCATCCTTTCTTCAAATATGGAGGATGAACTCATTCTTCTCTCAAATGGAGATGAATTTAGAGGGTGGGTTGGAGGAGACAATATGAAGGATGGGTTGGAGATGCTTTTAGTCCCATCGGACTAACAGTCTATTGTTTGCTTCAAAAGTTTTATTCCGAACTAATAGTCCCCCCGGACTATTAGTCTCATATTTGTGGGACTATTCTATCCCATGGGGGGTGGGATAGAAATCATGAGATAACTCATCCTATGGGATTAACCAATGAAATTATATTTTTGCCCTCTAGTATTTAATTATATATTATATTTAGTAAAATTCAAAAAAAATTTAAATATCTCAATTTAAAAATAAAATAATTTTATTTAATTTTATTTGTTTAATTTTTTAAAATATTTTTTTATAGATATTTTATTGATGTTTAATTTTAAAATTTTGTTTATATTTTATTTAATTTCATTATTTAAATTTCAATAGATGTTTTATTTTATTTCATTATTTAATTATTATTATTATTTAAAATAAATTTATTTAAAATTTTAATTAAAAAATAACATATATTTTTGTTTATATTTCATGTATTTAATTTTTTAAAAATAAATTTATTTAATTGAGCAAAAAATAAAATAACATAAATTTTTATTTAATCTAGCTAAAAATAATTAAAATATTAAAGCTATTTTTAATATTGCTATTATTTAGTAAATAATTGAAAATGATAAAATAGTTATTTGAGCATTTATCATTTTTCATAATATCCCAAACAAACATTAGATTCATTAAAAATAGTCCAATCCAGACATCTAATCCCATGACTAAACAAACATAGGATACAAATCCAGTCCAACCAAATAGTCTGGGGACAATATATCCCACGATTAATAGTCCGATGAATTATATTCTCCTCTTATTCAGGCCTCGTTTGGGAACAGGCTAATTTAGTAATTTTTTGACTATTTGACTAAAATATGAACTAAAAAAAACTAGTATGTTTAGAATGACTTTTTGATTTTTTACAAAAAAATATGTAAAAAGTAGAGAGAAAATAAAATCTTTGACTGTTTAGTATGAATTTTGACTTTTTAACTTTTTTTAATAACTTTTTAACTAAACTGACTAATCCCTAAACGAGATCTCAATCCGTCCAAATAAACACATCTACGGGTAATAATAGAGATTAGGACACATTACCCTTTTGACAATGACTATGCATCCGTTTGACCCGATTCAGCAAATGCCACGACAATCGTGATTGGCCGACTTAGACCATCTCCAACGCTTAACCAAACCCAGCATCAGATTTAAATTTTGATGAAAAAGCCACTTTTTTGAGCTCCAACGGTTTCACCAAATCGATACCAAATCGAAAATTCAGCAAATTTTGTATCAAAATGAAAAAAGCGAAGCATTTCACCAAACAGTTCACTTTTTCAAAGGTTCAAACCGATCAAAAAAAAAAAATTTTTTTTGCTGGGTCGACCACCGGTCGGCCGCGGTTGACCCACCGCCGACCACCCAGAAAGTTCAAAAGGTCGAAAAAGGTTCAACGGGTTCCAAAAAAAAAAAGAAAATTTTTTTGGGCTTCGACCGGTCGCCGGTCAACCACCAGTTGCCGTACAAGAAATTTGATGCAACGAATTTGATGTAAACCGTTGGAACGCCAAGTATCAAATCAAGGAAATCACTCATTTTTGACTCAAATCTGATGAAATTTTTGCTGAACCGTTGGAGATGCTCTTAGATAAATGTCAAAGTTATGTGATATATATTGTATATAATTGTGTAAAATTTAATTGTAAATTAAAGAGGCTTGCTCTCCAAGAATTTTATTTATTTATAATTATTTTTTTAATGTGTTGAATTCAACAAAGTAAAAAAATGGTGGGCTGCACGATATCGGTTTTTCACCGGCAACACAGGTCATCCCAGTGGTAGATCCCGTGGGTCATGGTGGCGGATTATAATTTGTACAATTGTCAAAAAGTAATGCTAAAACTTTCAAAATTTTATCAAAATTTTTAAATATGTTATATGAGTGTGATTTGATATAAGATTCACATAGTGTGATTTTATATTTATGTAAGATATTTAATAAAAATTTTAATAAATTTTTTAAAATTTTCAATATTTTTTATTATCAAAAAATTCATTAAATCTATTTTGAGAAATATGTTAAAAGTTAACTTTTAATTTTTTAAAAAATATATATAAAAAAAATAAAGAGATAATGTGATAAAAAAAATTAAAATATTAAAAAATTAACTTTTAATCCAGTTGCCTAGGTATTTGTTTTTGTTTTTGTTTTATGAAAATTGTCAATGTTGGAATTTCTTATGCTATATGATTATTAAAGAGTAATTTTCTATTTCTAGAGTTATGCAACGACACGGGTGCAATAAAAAGTTACATATTCTTATGCTATAGCCTATGTGATTATGAGTAATTTTCTACTTCTAGAGTTATGCAACCACACGTGTGCAATAAAAAGTTATATAACTTTCATTTTATTTGATTTGGTTTTTAAAATTTATTTTTTGATTTAAAAAAGGAATTTTTTTTAAAGTTCTTGATAAAAAGATTTTATAAAATAAAGAATATTTAAGATCCCTCAACATTTTTATAGAAAAAATTCAACTTAGAGAAATTTTGTCTGATTTAGAGAAATTTTACCCCTAATTCAGAGAAATTTCAATTTTCATAGAAAAATTTCTCCGAACCAAACAAAATTTATTTGAGTTGAATTTTCTATGTGAAAATAGTGAGGGATCTTAGCAAATAAAAATAAAAAAAATAAAAAATCTTAGACCTTTCCTAATATACAAAGTTAGAGAGAGATATTTCACTAATTTTTTCTTAAAAGAGGAAAAGCAATAAAATTATTTTAACAAAATCAAATACTGAAAATATATTTAACCTTAAAAAATGAGAAAAATACATGAAAATAATGGTTTTTTTTTTTTTCCACCAAATTAATTTTTAGTCTTCTAGTTTTTCTTTTAATAAAAAAATAGATTTTGAAAATGAAACTAAATAGAGTATTTTTGCAAGAAATTGGTAATTTTAATTTTTTATATTTTTTTAAAGTTTCATTTTACATGACTGAATTTTAAATTTCAAAATGTTTAACATCAACTCTTGTGTTTTTATATACAAATACACAAAAATGTATTTTTGTTTTTATATACAGAAATGTGTTTTTACCAATTTTCCAAAAAATCACTTAAATAGGTGAAAAATGTGTTTTTCTTATTTAAAATACACTATTCATCATTTTTAGTGACAAATAAAATTAAATGTTACCATAGATTAAGTTTGCGAAACGTAACGTGACACCTACATAAACGTAACGTAACGTGACCACAACAGATGGGATATTATATAAACGTAATGTGACGTGACACTGACATAAACGTAATGTAAAGTGACACCTATATAAACGTAACGTGACACTTACAAAAACGTAACGTGTCACGTTACGTTTCGTAAATAGAATCTTGTGGAATGTATTCTTATCTAAATAAGACTTAAAATTTTATAAAAAATTATGCAGAACTTAACATAGCATAAATATCTGAAATAAGACTAATATAGCATAAGTGTCAGAAATTACACACGACTTAACACAGGGATTGACCGGCTATTACCGGTCGAGCTCACCTCGTCTACCTTCCACTTTCCAGTGCTCTGTTTCATGACCTCGTCTACCTTCCACTATCCTGGAAAATTCATGACCTCTGCTGCAAGAAACGTAAAGAAAATATATTTCTTTCTATATATATCTAATCATTACTCTCTCTCATCCATTCAAACCCTTTTTACAAACCTACTTTTTAGCTCCTCGTACAAGGTTCAGTGAATCATTGCTCTCTCTCTCTCTCTCTTTCTCTCTCACTACACTGCTGTCTGTTTTTTCTATTCCTCGGAGGTACGCAAATGTCACACTAGTTTCTCATCATCTTTGTCATCTGTTGCTTCTCTGCCTTTGATTCATTTACGTCTTCTACTTTCAACTCATAGGTTTTTTCAATGAATTACTAGCAAACTTGTATGAACTTTTTTAGCTGCTTTTTCTCTGATTTTTGATCTAGAATTTCTCTTATTTTTGAAGGACACATCTTTGATCTTACCATGAATCGACTGTTTTAGACTCTACCCATTGTAGTTCGTTTTAAGCTATTTCATTATGGTGTCATGGTGGTCTAGATTTCAAGTCTAGAATTAGATGTAGAAACTTTGTTGATTTCTGGAAATTAGTTGATTTGGGTTTTAGGGTTCTTAAGGGTACCTTTCTTGTTTCTTTTTTTTTCTTCTAGGGTTTTGGAGTTGTGAATGGTCATGGATCCAAGTTTCACTGAATTCTCCGATCCTACCCAAGGTTTCAAATTCAATGATGATTCTTTCTTCCCCACTTTTGATCAATCTGAAAATCTCTCCAACGTGTTCCAATTTAAAGATGACCTTGTAGATCTCAATTCCATTGACCTTTCTTTCCTTCCCCCTGATTCTCCCAACCCCGGTTTCGTTGCGCCGATATCGAGTACAAGTTCAGAAGTGGACTCTCCAGATGATAGTGATTACTCCAATAATCTTCTTAACTACATAAACTCCATACTCATGGAGGAGAACATGGAGCAGAAACCCAGTATGTTCGATGATCCTTTGGCCCTACAAGAAACTGAGAAATCATTATATGATGTTCTTGGCTCTGCCTCCCCCAATAAACCACCCCCTCTTTACTTCAATCATCCAAATATCAAAAGCCCTGATTTTTTATTTGGTAGTTCCAGTGAGCAAAGTACTGCCAGCTATATTAGCGGTAGCAATTCCATTGATTCTCAATGCATTGTTGATCCGGGAGAGCAAAAACTATCTGTTCAAAGTTATACTTCCGGATACCCTTTTGAGACGACTTTGAAAGCCACTTCGCGGTTGTCATTTGACTCTCCGAAGAGTTTCAGTGACGATTCTAATGGTCTAATAGACCCTTCTATGAGTAGCCATCTGGTTTCAAACATATTTAGCAATAGTGAGTCCATTTTGCAGTTCAATAGAGGGATGGAGGAAGCTAAGAAGTTCCTTCCTAAAAACAATCCATTGGTTATTGATTTGGATGCATTGCCTCCAGAATCGGAGGAAAGGGCTTCAGAGGTTGTAGTCAAGGTGGAGGAGGGGAGGGAAAGCTCACCGAATGGCTTGAGGGGTAGGAAGAATCATCACCGGGAGGATAGTGATTTAGAAGAGGAGAGGAGTAGCAAGCAGTCGGCAGTTTACATGGAGTGTGTGGAGGAGGCCGAGTTGTCTGCATTGCTTGACAAGGTATTGCTATGTACTGAAATGAGAAGCGAGATTGCATGTTGTAATGGTGATGAAGAGGAGCAGAGTGAAGCAACCAAGACCTCCCAGCAGAATGGACAACCACATGGATCTAGTGGCGCAAAGACTCGTGCTAAGAAACAGGGCAACAAAAATGAAGTGGTGGATTTGAGGACACTCTTGATTAATTGCGCGCAATCTGTTGCTACTGATGATCGCAGGACTGCCAACGAACAACTTAAGCAGATTAGGCAGCACACTTCTCCTTTTGGTAATGGGTCTCAGAGGGTAGCCTATATCTTTGCCAATGGTCTTGAGGCACGCTTGGCTGGCACTGGAAGCCAGATTTATGCAAACCTAGCTTCCAAGAGGATTACAGCTGCAGAAAAGTTGAAAGCTTACCAGCTTTATCTTTCTGCTGCCCCATTCAAGATGATATCGACATTCTTCTCAAACAAAATGATTTTGGATTTAGCTATGAATTCAACCAAAAAAAAGCTCCATATTATTGATTTTGGTATCCTATATGGTTTCCAGTGGCCCATCCTTATCCAATACCTCTCAGCCCTACCTGGTGGAGCCCCGGAACTTCGAATCACTGGGATAGAGGTTCCACAACCTGGTTTCCGACCTGCAGAATTGGTTGAGGAGACAGGGCATCGCTTGGCAAAGTATTGTGAACGCTTTAATGTTCAATTTCAATACCATGCCATAGCACAGAAATGGGAAACTATCAAAATTGAGGACCTGAATATACAGAGTGATGAGGTACTTGCTGTGAACTCTCTCTTCCGGTTTAGGATACTACCTGATGAGACAGTTGACGTGGATAGTCCAAGGGATGCTGTTCTGAAGTTAATTAGGAAGATGAATCCGGACATTTTCACCCATTCAATAATTAACGGATCCTACAATGCCCCCTTCTTTGTAACTCGGTTTCGTGAGGCACTCTTCTACTACTCTTCAATGTTTGATATATTTGACATTACTATGCCCCGTGAAGGTCAGGAGAGGGTGAACTTAGAGAGAGAGTTATTTGGGCGTGAAGTTATGAATATAATTGCTTGTGAGGGTGCAGAAAGGGTGGAGAGGCCCGAGACATACAAGCAGTGGCAGGCTCGCACCATGAGGGCTGGTTTCAAGATGCTCCCATTGGATCAGGAGACGTTAAACAAATTCAGGGGTAAGGTGAAGAAGGCAGGGTACCACAAAGATTTCGTGATCGATGAAGATGGTCAATGGATGCTGCAGGGATGGAGGGGTAAGATTTTCTGTGCTAGCTCCTGTTGGGTTCCTGCATAGACTAATGCTTTCTTCCCAACGTTGCAAAGATGTTTGAGAACACAGGCAAAGGTACTGCTTTCTTCAACTTTTATTTACTTCTTTCTCATAGACGCACAAACTGAAAGCCACACGCATGTACATATATTTATATGCACGTAGGTATGTATTTTAATGGTGAATACACAGACACAGAGAGAGAGAGAGAGAGAAAGAGAGAGAGAGAGAGAGAGAGAGCTCTGCATGTACCAGACATTTCTCTGGTGTCCCATAAGTTTGATCCTTGTTGTTGGTTAATGTAGTTTTAACAATTGATTTTAAAAAAGAGCTGAAATTGCTTGTTTCTTGTTTTCAGATCATCTGCAGTGGTATAAGCATTCTTGCTGAAGACACTTCATGGGTTTTGAAGAAACATTATCTAGACATATGAATGTAAAATAGTCTTGCAGAGTAAAGATTTGTTACGTATTTAAGGACCCTGTTGTTTTGATGAAGCTATGTTGCTACACTATCACTTACTGTTGTACTTCTACTACTATTTTTTTTATGATCAAGTACTTATACTACTTCTTGCTTGTAAATTTCTCACAAGGTAGTAGCTTTTTGTCCTGTTTGATATCAGATGTTCAAATCAAAGTAGGAGTTTTCATATTTTCTTCTGTTGTATTCTTGACCCATGTTTCAGTTCCATTTCGCTAGTTGGCCTTTTGAATCAGTTGCAATCTCAAAGTTATTTAGGAGGTGTGTTACTTTGTAATTGACTTGAAACAAGGACACATGACACTATTTTCAACAATGTTAGGGAAGTAGAAAGGAACAAAGAATGATTTACGAAAAAATGTAATGAAATACTGAGATTAAAATTTAATTATTGAGAAGTACTTATTCAGAACAGATCTTAGCTTACTATTTAACATTTTTTGTTGCCCATTTTGTATTTTTAGGATTAGGAATAAATTTTTCCCACCTAGGCCTTTTGTCACCGTAACATGTTTGTTATGAAAAATTATATAATGCTTTACAACTGTGCTACGGAGCTCGAATTTGGAGCCTCCGAATCCCCCAAATTCAATGACGTAGAAGAAGAGGGCAAAGAAGAAGAGGAGGAAGAAGAAGAAAGAAAGAAGAAGAAAGGAAAGGAGCAGACAGAGAAAGAGAGAGATCAACACAGCTTCATCATCAACCCAACACATCATCATCAACACAGCTTCATCTTCAACACAACAACAGCTTCATCTTCAACACAGCAACAACAACATGTTCATCATCTTCAACACAACAACATGTTCATCAATTGTTCATCAACACAGCTTCATCTTCAACCAAAAATCAAACCCACCCCATTCATCATCAACAACATGTTCATCAACATCACCGACCCTTCATTTCAGATCCAGAAAAAAAAAAAAAAAAAAACCGGGCTGGGCTGCGACGGCGGTGATCGACGAACTTGGCGGAGGCAGCGGTCGATCGCCGACCCTCTCTCTCTCTCCATTCTCTCTTCCCCTCTCTTCTCTTCCTCTCTCTCTCTCTCTCTCTCTCTCTTCCCCTCTTCTTCTCTCTTCTCTCTGCTCTCTCTTTGTTTTCAGACGTAAAGAAAAATAAAAAAATAAAACCGCCCAAAACGACGTCATTTTGGGCGGTCGGAGGATTCGGGAGGGAAGAGATTCGAGTTACGGAGCTTTATTCAATGCTTTAAGAGCAAATATAAGTAGTGTTCCAATTTGTTAAATTTTATTGACTTAATTAGTGGGATCTATCACTTTTGTGTCTTCTTTTTAAGGGACAATAGAACAAGTGTCTCAATATGAATTGTATGAAATAATACTCCGCAACTATCAAATAATTTCCCCTTGGTTCCTCCACCAAGGAGAGAAATTTTATTATACTCTTTCTTGTGTAATCTAGACTCTAGATATGATAGTGATGATAATAAGTGACGTTATAATGAGTAATAAGTTGTACAAATATAAATTGCTAAAGCATTTTCACTGTCACCTGACTTTTGTTAAGTCAAATTAGTTTGGCATCCTAATATAAGTGCACTTATTTCATCTTTTTATCTTTTTTGGGTTACATCAATCAACATTTCCTCTCTACTTTTTCTATACATAATACAAAAAAAGTCAAAAAGTGCACTTATTCTAAACTTCCCAAACTTGGGTCGTATATGAGAGACAAATGATTATCACTAGACTAGAAGTCCATTGTTATCCAATCCCTATTAATTGCTAGGGAAAAAAGTTTCACAAAATATAATTTATTTATTTTTAAAAAATTAGCTTATAAAATTCAAGTTGTGAGCTTTTAAATTTTTAATACAAAATACATAAATAAAAAAGTTTCTAAGGTGTCATTTGGTAACACTTATATTTTCAGTTTTCTGTTTATATTTACAAAAATTTTAAAAACTCAAATAAAAACTTGTTTGGTAAATTTTTTATTTATAAATCAGTGGCCTCCGTTTATAAATTTGGCTAAAAAAATATAAACTCAAAAAATGTGTTTCCGTTTTGAGTTTTCAAATTTTTTTTTTTTTAACCACCCAACACTAGCCACTACTCGCCACCATTCTCCACCACCGTCTTCCGCAACCACCACCCACCATCCATCCCCCACCACCACTCACCACCTACCTGCCACCACTAGCCACCACCCGCCACCACCAGCCACTAGCCACCACCGACCTATCACCCACTTGCCACCACCACCCACCCTTCACCATCAGCCACCTGCCACTCACCCACCACCATCACCACCACCATCACCCACCACCCACCTGCCACCACCATCCACTTGCTACTACCACTACCCGCTACTGTCACCCACCTACCCACCACCATTACCACCACCCACCACCTACCCGCCACCACCCATTTGCTACCACTCACCACCCACCACCGTCACTCACCTACCCACCACCACTTCCACCACCACCACCACCACCTGCCACCACCCACCACCCACCGCCACCACCACCACCCACTCGCTACCCCCCACCACCTACCACCGTCACCTACCCACCCATCCACCATCACCACCCATCCGCCACCACCCACCACCACCCGCACCACCACCCACCTACCCATCACCACCCGCCACCTACCTTCCATCACCATCCACTACCACCACCATCACCTACTCGCCACCACCCACCACCACCACTCGCCACCTACTTGCCACCACCACCCACCCGCCATCCGTCAGCCACTTACCACCACCACCACCACCACCACCCACTCGCTACCACCCATCACCGTCACCCACCCACCTACCCACCACCACCACCACCCACCACCACCCGCTACCCACCACCTACCGTCACCACTTTCCACCACCGTCTTCCGCCGTCACTTGCCACCACTTGTCATTTCTTACTCTTTTTTATATTTTTATATTTTTTTAACATTTTGTCAATTACTAAACGCGTTTGTAGTTTATGTTTTTCTAAAAATAAACAAAAACCAATTTATAAATTTTTTGTAAATATAAACTGAAAACGTAAACGTTACCAAACAGACCCTAAGAGATTGGTTATTATCTAGTAGAGAGAGCTACTTAGGAGTGTAAAAATGGCCTGCAGTCCATGGACGGCTTGAAACCCACTCACGGCCCGGAGTGGGCCTGACCCGATTAGGCCTAGGCTCGAGCCTAGTTCGAGACTTTAAGCCCAGGCTCGAGCCTACCCCTTATATCACATGGACACTCTCCACATCATTAAAACTCTCAAATTAAAACTCCTAAACATTATTGTTGAAGAAAATATAATAGTTAAGGGTGATTAAATGGGGGCATTTCTCCATAACCTTTAGACCAAATGCTCTGGATAAACCCTTAACTATTTTCCTTTAAAAAAAGAAAAAGAAAAAAAAAGATAATGACATATAAACAAAATATTTAAATAGATTGATGTAATTTTATTTTATTTTATTCTTTTATAAAACACTCACTATTATCCTCAAAATTTTAAAAATATCGTTAACACATCATTCTAAATATACTTTTTTGTATAAATTTTCTGTCTATAAATAATTTTAATGCCATATATTTTTTTTAAAAATAATTTTAATGGTGTCAATTTACATGATCTCTAAAAACTTTTTACAAAATACTATGTTCCCTGTTTGGCAATTTAGTTGAGATTAAAAAAGGTACAAAAAAAAATAAAATAGATTAAATAAAATATTACATCTAAATTATAATTATTTCACTTTTTCTCTCATAATTATCACATTTAAACCCAAAAAAAAAAAAGTTAAAGTTATTTCTAAACGAAACTAATTAACCAGTCTAAATTAGTCAAAAGATTAAAAAACCAAGCTAAATTGACTCTTTGTAAATGAAGCCTAATAATTCTAGCTCTGCCCTGCCATGCCCATTTTTACTGATACTAGCATAAAATCTGTACTACGCATGAGCAAGTAACAAAATATGATAAACAATACGAAACATGTTAAAAATTAACTAAATACTATGATATTAATTTATATGGATATTTAAATAATATATTTGAGTGATTTCATTATTTTATATAAATATGCAAGACTAATTAATTTTTTTGAAATACACTTAATCGAATAAACTTAATTGAAAAGAAAGAGTAAGAGTGAATTTCTATAAATATAAGATAAAGATAACAAAAAAAAAAAAATTAAGTTTAAATATGAAGATGAATATAGAAAGAGAAAATTAGATGAATCTTCAAAAAAGAATAAACCCAATTGAAAATCAAGAACGAGAGTAGATTCTGTAAATACAAGATAAAGATAAAAATAAAAAAAAAAATTAAGTTTAAATTTGAGGATGAACTATAAGAATATAGAAAGGAAAAATTAAATAAATTCTAGAAAAATGAGGTAGAGAGAAATTCAGTAAACATCAAATGATGTCACATCATAATAAAATGACCAAACTACCCCATCCAATTTAGAAAATTTACATTTTCACCCATGTATAACCCTAAATAATATAAAGCGTGTAATTGTAATTTTATGTGTAGCTTTTTTAGACTTACCAAATGACTCCATAACTAAAAACACCATCTACCTTTTGGAAAGTTATTTAATAATTCCGAAACACCACGTGGTCAAACTCCAAGCCAATCACCAATTACTTAGCCCTCATGCTGTCCCCCCATTTCCAACATAAATCGTGGGCCCCTATTCTTCTCTACCAATCAAAACTTTATGGAACACTACGTGTCCATATTATAAGAATATTGAATAATCACCCCTAGCTTTTTTAGCCTCCAAGCTGCAAATGCAGCTTTTAATCCAACTTGCCAAAAGACCACTGAATAAAAAAAATTAAGTTGAAATTTAAAAATTCAAAAATAAAATAAGATAAACCTAATTTAAAAAAAAAAAAAAAACTCTAATAATAGAAAAATAGAAGAGGGTAGTAGTTTAAAAATTAGATAAAAATGAAATGTCACCTATAATTTTTTTAAATTTGTAAAAAAAAATTAAAATATAAGAACTAAGGTGTAGTGAGTTAAAAATTAGATAAGAGTTAAATGACAACTATCATTTTTTAAAATTTAAATTTTGTGTAGTTAAAAAATAATTATTTATGATATCTTATTATACAAATTTCTACTCTATTTTTTTTTTTTTTTACTACTAATAATTTTTAACAATTTTTGTATTCTAAAGTTACTTAATTTAAAAAAAAAATCAAGGGATCACATTATTATTTCTTAATTTTGTTGTGTCAATAACTTATAAATTTCAACAATTTTTGTATTATGAAGTTACTAAATAAAAAAAAATAAAAAAATAGTATCACTTTTCTTATTAAAATCTTAATTAGTTTCATTTTAATTTTGTTTTGTGTCAATAACTTATAAATTTTAGCAATTTTTGTATTCTGAAACTACTAAATAAAACAAATTACCTTTCTTTCTAAAAGTTTAGTTAGTTTTATTTTTACTTTGTGTTAAGAGCCGGTAAAATAGCCTTGATTGTGCTGTGCACGAGTATAAACAAAAAAACAAAAATTAGTTTTAAAATTAAATAATAATATAAAATTTATCTAAAATATGTAGTAAAAATGATATAATCAATTAAATTTTATTAGAGTTATGCATAAATGACTTGTATATTTATGTCAATGTGACATTTACCTAATCAGTAAAAAATGCCTTGTTCTATGCCCAACTTATGAATCATTTGACCTATTTATTTATTAAAATATCTATAAGTATTTTTATTTTTTAAATAAGAAATATGAACATATTTTATAGATATCTATTAAAAATTTTGAACTTAGGTAAAAAAATTATATATTTATGTTAACATTATGAAATAAATAGCGACATATATTCATATATTAAAAAATTATCAAAGATAGAACCACTCTAAATTTTATGTCATATTTTAGCTTTAATCTTAGTAGCTAAATTTTATGTCATATTTTAGCTTTAATCTTAGTAGAAATATTTGATAATAACAAATTTAAACATGTATAAATTATATCATAATCAATTCGTGACCGTTAAGGAGTTTTTAATGATATGATTAAACATTCAATGAGCCAATTTTTGGGTCCCATTTTGATGATCCAAACCGTTCACATTTTAAGGTTTGTCGAGTAGATCATCACTGCAAAAAATCAAGTCGACTAGATAACGAAAATTACGTGTTTGGATGAATTTTGTATAAACCATTTATTTTCTTACCATCTATTTTTTTTATATACAAAACTGATACAAATATATGGTTGTCGTTATCTGAGACTTCGTTTGGTATAAAAAGCTTAGGCTAAAATAGTCACAAAAAAACGAAATAGGCTAAAAAGCCAATCAAACAAAACATCACATTCAAATCATAATCATTTCATTTTTTCTCTCACAAAAGTTAAAAAAATTAGAAAGTCTATTACAAACGAGACTTTTTAACTCTAAGCTAAAATAGCCAAAAAGTTAACCCACATCCTAAACAAAGGCTGATCGACTTTATTTTTTACAGAGATGATGTATTCGACGAATTTTAAAATATGAATGGTTCATATTATCAAAATGAGACCCAAAAGTGAGTTCACAAGCCCAACAGTACTTCTCCAGTCCAATGGAGGACTGGAGAGAAGCCTAGGACATGTTAAAGAATCAATAATGTTTAAATTGTAAGTTAAAAAATTAATTATTTTTCATATGTGTATATAAATGTATCAAAATCATGCATCAATACAATGGTAGGGAAGCAATTTTGAAAATAAATTTAGTATGGTAAACATAAACTAAGAAAGTAACATGAAATGGCAATTATGGTAGCATAATTTAAATGTTTAATATAAAAATCCATGAATTTAATTATGAAATAATTAAAATGCAACAAATAATGACACTTAGTATTTTCATCATTAAAAAAAATTAAGTTGAGTGTTTGAATCTTAAAGAAATCCTATTAATGTTTACTGTGAATGAAAATAATGAGTTTTGATATGTACGTTGAGTAATAAATGGCCATGGTGAGAGAAAAAAAAATGTTACGAAATTTTAATTATATAATAAATTATTTTATGTTTTATGGTGAAAATTTTAAAATATTTTAATGGAAAATATTTTACTACGAAATATTTTTTTAGTGTGATTTATTAATTTTTTTTAATTAGAAAACATTTTTTTTGAGTGTGTGATTTATTAATTATTATTTTAATTAGAAAACTCCTTTCTTGTTTGATGGTAAGGGGTGAATGATTTAAGAATAAAAATGCATTCTTTGTTTAAAAAGAAAATACTAGTGTGTGATTTATTAATTATTTTTTTAAATTAAAAATTAAAATTTTTGGATTAAGCACTTAGAATTTTCTTAACTCTTCTCGCTAAAAACCTCATTTTGCATAGTGTTGTGTAGCAATTGGGTTGGGTTAGCTTTTTGGCTAAATTAATTACAAAGAGACAAAATAAATTAAAAAGTAAATAAAATAAAATGTTACATTTAAACTATAATCACTTTATTTTTATTCTCATAAAAGTGAAAAAAAACCAACTCAAACGAAATTAAATAGTTAGAAAAAACTAGAAGAATAATCCTTCAAACCCCAGTGGGATGACCCCACCACCCATATTATTTTTTGATTGGTGCAAAATATATATATATATATATATATTTTCTTTTTGGCATGCACCCACAGACCCCCACGTGGAGTTGGGGGGGTGCTGGGATCCCCAGTAGTGCTGAAACTAAAAAGCCTCAGACGAAGCCATGGATAGATATAGAGCCTTCGTGTGGCATGTTGGTTAGGCTAAAGGTTAAAATAGTTCAATAAATTAAAAAAAGACAAATTACATAAACAAATTCCTATAGACTAGATATTTTAGTCTCGACTTTTCAATCAGAATATTATTGACTCAATTTTAAATCTTGTTCTAAATAAGGACAATTGAATATATGATTAGATTTTTCAAGGATAAAATTATCAATTTAATAAAATATAAACTAATTTGACAAAAATAAATGTCAAACAAATATTTTTGAATTTTTAAAAATTATTTCTACTTACTAAAAATAAAATTATGTAAAATTGATAAATCTTTTAGATATTTATTTTTTTTATACCGAATTAATTTTTATTATGTGTTTGGATGATGATCATGTAAAATTAATTTTAAAAAACTAATCATGTAATTTTAATTAATTTTACATAATTTTATCATTGGTGGATAAAAATAATTTTAAAAAAATTAAATTTTTTTTTGATATTTATTTTTGTTAAATTAGTTTATATTTATTAAATTGACGATTTTATCGTTAAAAAATCTAATGATATTTTCAATTGTCCTTATTTGGAACAAAATTCAAAATTCAGGATCAAATGTGTCACAATTAAAAAGTTAGGGACCAAAGTGACACAAGTCCCAAACTATAGGGTCTATTAGTGTAATTAACCCATTAAAAAATTAATAAAATAAAATGTCATATTTAAATCATAATTATTTTATTTTTTTCTCTTAAAAAAATTAAAAAAGTTAAAAATTTTAACCAAAATGACACTTTTTAACCAAAATTAAAATAGTTAAAAAGTCAATCTACTCAACAATCTTTGATTTTTAGAATTCATTTGAGATGTGAATTGACTTTTTGACTTTTTAATTTTTTAACTATCTTAGTCTGGATTAAAAAGTCTCGTTTGGGATGAATTTTTTTAACTTTTTTAATTTTTGTGAAAAAATATAAAATAATTATAATTTAGATATGACATTATATTTTATTAATTTTTTAATTTATTTGTCATTTTGTGACTATTTTAGCTGAAGATTAGGATGTCAAATGAAGGCTTAATATAATTATAATAATATAATACACTAATTAAAAAAAAAAAAAAAACAATTATTGGTCTTACGAATAGGACACTAATGTGGTCAACGGTATACAGATCTGGAGCCTGTACAATTAGGACACAACACAACTCTCAAGCCAAGGAGCAGAGCGGAGTTGACCGGTACTTGCCGGTCAAGACTCTCTTGTAATTTTAGCGGTCTTCCTTCCACTCAGTTCAAAACAAAAAAAAAAAGGAAAAAAGAAAGACTATTCGTGCTCTGTTTCCGGCGAGAAACGTGCAGAGGGTATATTTATTATTTATATATTATCATTACTCTCTTTCATCCTTTCAATCTCTTTTTATGAATGCTCCATGTAGCTTCTTGTACAAGGTTCGGTCACTCTGTGTGTGTGTGTGTGTGTGTGTGTGTGTGTTTGTGATTCTGAGTTGATGATATCAGGTAAATTGTTGACCGAATGAATTACTAGCAAACTTGTAATAGCTTCTGTTTTAGCTTGAAATTTTGTTATTTTTCAATGATATATGTATGATCTACCATGATTCAATTGTTTTTAGGGTATACCCATTGCTAAGCTATTTCAATATGGTGTCATGGTGGTCTCTAGAATTTACTTTTAATTTTTTTCGAATTTTTGGGTTTTAGGTTTCTTAAGGTTAACTTTTGATTTTGCTATCATGGATCCACGTTTCACTGAATTTTCCGATTCTACCGACTCTTTCAATTTCGACGATGATTCCTTCTTACAGCCTGCAAACATGTTCAAATTTAAAGATGAACTTCCTTTGCTAGATTTCGCTTCCGTTGACCCTTCTTTCCTTCCCCCCGATTCTCCCGAGCCCGGTTTCTTTGCGCAGACATCGAGTAGAAACTCAGAAGTGGACTCTCAAGATGATAGTGACTTTTCTGGTAATGTTCTTAATTACATAAACTCCATACTCATGGAGGAGAACATGGAGCAGAAACCCAGTATGTTTCATGATCCTTTGGCCCTACAAGAAACTGAGAAATCGTTATATGACGTTCTTGGCGAAAAGTACCCTGCCTCCCCCAATCAACCACCCCCTCTTTACTTCAATCCAAATGTTGAAAGCCCTGATTTTTTATTT
Organism: Camellia lanceoleosa; assembly: GCA_025200525.1. Lineage (NCBI taxonomy): Eukaryota > Viridiplantae > Streptophyta > Magnoliopsida > Ericales > Theaceae > Camellia > Camellia lanceoleosa. Next base: position 53,221,558 of record CM045768.1, on the reverse strand, counting down.
GGTGGTTCCAGTGAGCAGAGTACTGGAACCAATACTAACGGTACCAATTCCATTGATTCTCAATGGATTGTTGACCCAGGAGAGGAAAAACAATCTGTACTAAGTTATCCTTCCGGATACCCTTTTGAGACGACTTTGAAACCTACTTCGCAGTTGTCATTTGACTCTACAAGGGGTTTCAGTGATGATTCTAATGGTCTAATGGACGCTTCTATGAGTAGCCATCTGGTTTCAAACATGTTTAGCAATAGCAAATCCATTTTGCAGTTCAAGAGAGGGATGGAGGAAGCTAGCAAGTTCCTTCCTAAAAATAATCAATTGATTATTGATTTGGATAGCTATAAATTGCCTCCAGAATCTGAGGAAAGGGCTTCAGAGGTTGTAGTCAAGGTGGAGGAGGGCAGGGACAGCTCGCCGAATGGATCTAGGGGTAGGAAGAATCATCACCGGGAGGATATTGATTTAGAAGAGGAGAGGAGTAGCAAGCAGTCAGCAGTTTACATGGACGAGTCTGAGTTGTCCGAGATGTTTGATAGGGTTTTGCTTTTTACTGGTATGAAAGTGGACCCTGTGTGCCATAATGGCTGTAATGGAGAAGAAGAAGTGCAGCAGACTGAAGCAACCAAGACCTCCCAGCAGAATGGACAACCACATGGATCGAGTAGCGCAAAGACTCGTGCTAAGAAACAGGGCAACAAAAATGAAGTGGTGGATTTGAGGACACTCTTGATTAATTGTGCGCAATCTGTTGCTATTGATGATCGCAGGACTGCCAAAGAACAACTTAAGCAGATTAGGCAGCACGCTTCTCCTTTTGGTAATGGGTCTCAGAGGGTAGCCCATATCTTTGCCAATGGTCTTGAGGCACGCTTGGCTGGCACTGGAAGCCAGATTTATGCAACCCTAGCTTCCAAGAGGATTACAGCTGCAGAAAAGTTGAAAGCTTACCAGCTTTATCTTTCAGCTGCACCATTCAAGATGATATCGACATTCTTCTCAAACAAAATGATTTTGGATTTAGCTATGAATTCAACCAAAAAAAAGCTCCATATTATTGATTTTGGCATCCTATATGGTTTCCAGTGGCCCATCCTTATCCAATACCTCTCAGCCCTACCTGGTGGAGCCCCAGAACTTCGAATCACTGGGATAGAGGTTCCACAATCTGGTTTCCGACCTGCAGAATTGGTTGAGGAGACAGGGCGTCGCTTGGCAAAGTATTGTGAACGCTTTAATGTTCGATTTCAATACCATGGCATAGCACAGAAATGGGAAACTATCAAAATTGAGGACCTGAATATACAGAGTGATGAGGTGCTTGCTGTGAACTCTCTCTTCCGGTTTAGGATACTACCTGATGAGACAGTTGACGTGGATAGTCCAAGGGATGCTGTTCTGAAGTTAATTAGGAAGATGAATCCGGACATTTTCACTCATTCTGTTCTTAATGGATCCCACAATGCCCCCTTCTTTGTCACTCGGTTTCGAGAGGCACTTTTCTACTACTCTTCAATATTTGATATGTTTGACATTACTATGTCCCGTGAAGGACAGGAAGGTCAGCAGAGGGTAAACTTAGAGAGAGAGTTCTATGGGCGTGAAGTTATGAATATAATTGCTTGTGAGGGTGCAGAAAGGGTTGAGAGGCCCGAGACATACAAGCAGTGGCAGGTTCACAACACGAGGGCTGGTTTCAAGATGCTCCCTTTGAATCAGGAGCTGTTAAAAAAATTCAGGTGTAAGTTGAAGACAGGAGCGTACCACACTGATTTTGTGATCGAAGAAGATGGTCAATGGATGCTGCAGGGATGGAAGGGTCGGATTTTCTGTGCTAGCTCCTGTTGGGTACCTGCATAGAACTATTGAAGGCATGCTTGTTATAACTCTGCATTGAAGACTACAGCTTTCTACCCAATGTTGCTGGCATTGATGTTTGAGAACACAGGCAAAGGTATTGCTTTCTTCGACTTGTATTTACTTTTCTCTCTCATACACGCTCACAAACTCAAACCCACACTCATGTATTGATTTTTATATATATGTAGGTATGTATTTTTATGGAAATCTATATCTGTTTCTAGTTCTATTATCTATTTATGATGAATACATGTAGTAAACGTAACAGATGTAATTTTACGCATCGAGTTAAACAAGGAGCTGAAATTTCTTGTTTCTTGCTTTCAGATCATATGCAGTGGTATCTGCTTTCGTGCAGAAGAAATTTATGGGTTATGAGGGTGGTGCATTATCATGCACAAATTTTACAAGATAATACTTCTTGGTGTTTAAGTAAATTTAGTGGCACATCACTCAGTGGACGTGGTTTTCAAGAAACATCTTCTAGCATGGTTTAGTACCATGGGTGTAGAAATGGTTCAGCAGTGTAAAGATTTGTATCTTGTTAAGGACCTTGTTGTGTTCATGAAGCTGTTGTTATGCTATCACTTACTGTTGTAGATTTACATCTTGCTTGTAGATTTCTCACAAGCTAGTAGCTGCATGTGACTCTGTCTGTTTGATCAGATTTGCAAATTGAAAGTAAAAGTTTTCATATTTTGTTCTGTTGTATTCTTGATTTCAGTTCCACTTTGCATATTGCCCTTTTGGATCAATTGCAATCTCAACTTTGAATGGTCGATACTGAAACTAAATAAATGTTAGGGCTGAAAAATCGTTGACCTGATGATCTCAGAATCTACATGTACCCTCTTGTGAAGTGTATTGATGGAAACCCGTATATGTGATTTTGCTAGAAAGAGGTAGTTAAACTAAATTTACACTGTTGAATGGGCGGCCTTTATTTCTTGATGCTTGTTTTTTAATGGGTGATCATCACTGATGTTTTTTCTTTTTCTCGTGACTTTATAGTTAAAGCTATTACAACTGTATCCTTTGTCTTTGAACCTTTTGATTATGGAGTATTTCCATTGTTGAACTTACATATTTCCTTGGATTGTAAACCAAGCTTGCAATATGTTTAGTTACATGTCTTTTTGAAATCGTGTTCAGTAAAACAGAACTAGGATTCAAGTAGATAGTACTTCTTTGGCATTGCACCACTTCTACATGTTCTGTTTTCCATAAAACAGAGCTTCATTGACTTTGATGCCATAGAATATTGATGTTGCTGTATATGAATCAGTGAAAATTTGCTCTCTTCTTATATATATATATACTTTTAGAATGTCCTCCAGTAAGTTTGACCTAGATGTTATGGGTTCAAACCACGGATGTGCAGGGGTTAAGGCTGTGTATATCGGACTCTCCTCAAACCTTGCTGTGGCTGGTGACTCGTGTTTTGGGATTGTCTTATTAGTGGTTCCTGCTTTCAGTTTTTTCTGAAAGGGCTTATCTACAAGTTACACCTTGATGTTTGTGATGAAGTTGGTTCACTATCTTCTTCTGTGTGCCATCATTTTCAAAGCCTTTGCTTATCTTGTTCTAGAGATCAATTTTGTTGAAGATAGATTGTTTAGAAATGCTTGTGAAGTGCTGTGTGGAAATGATATGCTCTTAAGGGTCTTGCCCTATCCCTTTAGAAATAGAACAATTCTCTACTTGATTGATATCAAATAGTTATGCATCCTTCTGAATTTGTGTTTCGGTCTTTTTATTATTTTTGGTAAATTAAATTTCACTGAGCAAAAACAACACAAATAACAATCATGTGACGGGCAACAAGTTGTCAAACTGGGCTAGCCAGCTCTACCTCTATTTTGTTGCAGCTGTTTGTGCTTGTCTGACTGTACTTGTGGAAACACTAGTAGATATCACTCCTTGTCACTTTCTCGATCTTAAATCATGAAGACTACAATGTGTTACTTATTACATTTTGAAAACAAAGTCTAATGGAAGTTTCTATCAAAATTACCACCGTATATGCATGAATCCTCTGAAAATATTGTTAACAAACCCAATATCATCTCAACACCATATATAATGTGAAATCGCAGAGAGGATAGGCATGCGAAGTCAAAGATCACCAGATTATGACATTTGTTTTTTTAATATTAAATTTGTGAGGCGGCTTGAATAATGGATAATCCATTTTGTATTTGAGTAATAAAATTATCTCCTTCAACTTTAAGAATTTGTTTTATGTAAATTACAATTGTTATTTATTTTTGTAGATACAAATGTAAGTGGATGAATAAGTAAACGATATCCAATTAACTTGATTTTTTACAGGCATATTCTACTTGATGTATTCTAAAATTTGAACGGTTTGAATTATCAAAATGAATCCCGAAAAGGACACAAATGGCTGCATAGCAGTGGCTGCTGTGCACCCCCGCACAGCAGCCACACCAATTCCGGTATTGCCTTTGATTTTTATCTATAATTATAGTATAATACATTGAGATGTATCACAACTCAGACCGACTCGAAAGCCAGCGAATTGCAAACAGAGATGCACTTGACCGGCTATTACCGGTTGAGACTCTGTACTTTTTATAGGTCTCTGACTGACGAACATCCTCTTCCTCCCACTTTCCAGCATTTGTGTGCTCTGTTTCCGGGAAAATTCATGACCTCTGTTGCAAGAAAAAGGTGGAGAAGAAGAAGATTTTATATATTATCATTATCTCTCTCGGAGGTACGCAAGAATAATATCTCAAATTTCACTAGTCTTATTTCTCATCAGTTGCTTCTCTGCATCTTATCGATAATAATCCCCCCCCCCCCCCCCCCCCCCCCCCGGGAAGTCTATAATACATTTTGCTCAAAAAAGTACTGTATATAAAAAAAATATTAAAGGTTAAGATTGAATCATATCATTAAAAGTGACTGGCTAAACAGGTTATTTTTTTTATAGTTATGAGTCAAAATTATTTTTTTCCATAACTATAATCAAATTAATCATAACTTAGTCACAACCACATCTCATAACCAACATCATTTTATTCATAACTAATATCACATATTTCATAACCACATCTCATAACTAACACTATTTTGTTCATAACTAATATCACATATTTCATAATCATAATCACATATCTCATAGCCAACACTACTTTGATTATAACCAATATTGCATATCTGATAACCATTGATCACATATCTCATAATTACTACTCACATGAATCATAACCATATCTCATAACCAATCCCTTTGAGTCATAACTAACATCATGTATCTCATAACCACTAGTCACGTATCTCAGGACCAACACTTTTTTGTCGTAACCAACATCACATATCTTACAACTACTAATCACATATCTCATAAATAACACCTTTTTGCTCATAACCACACTACTTTGGTTATAACCAATATCACGTATCTCACAACCATTGATCACATATCTCATAACTATTACCTACATGAATCATAACTATATCTCATAACCAACATCACATATCTCATAACTACTAATCACATATCTAATAGCCAACATCACATATTTCATAATCACTAGTCACATATCTCATAGCTAACACATTTTTGCTCATAACCACACCACTTTGATCATAACCAATATATTATATCTTATAACCACTAACACATATAGCATAACCAAACACCCTTTGACACCACTTTGCTCATAACTAAAATCACATATCTTATAATCACTAATCAAATATCTCATAACTATTACCCACATAACTCATAATTAACATCATATATATCATAATTACTAATCACATATCTCATAATCACACTACTTTGATCATAACCAACATTACATATTTCATAACCACTAATCACATATCTTATAACCAAACAACATTTGACCTATAATTGCACCATTCTGTTCATAACCAAAATCACATATCTCATAATCATTAATCATATATCTTATTACCTTTACCCACATATGTCATAACCACATCTCGTAATCAACACCCTTTGTCTCATAACCAACGTCACATATATCATAATCACTAATCACATATCTCATAACCATTACCCATATATAGGGATGTAAATTTGACCCACGAGCTCGTGGCACACCCCAAGTCCACTCGCGCTCTAGGTAGGCCCAACTAGGCCCGAGCCTAAGCCTAACCTAAGACTCTAGGCTATGTGTTCTAGAGCCCGACCCGTCCCTAGTGTGTTATGGACCTGTGAGCTCGCCTCGACCCCAACGGCTCCCTGCCTTCCTCTATTAGTGCAATGGTCAAAAATTTAAAACAATCATATAACCGTTAATTCCACCAACATCCAATTTTTTATTTTTTATTTTTATATGTATAAATTAACCCCTTCCCTCCAAGTCTTATAAATACCATCCCTTTCTCATTTTATTTCTTACAAACAATCCGTCTCTCAAACTCTCATTCTCTCTGAACTGTCAACTCTTTCAATTAATTTTAAAGTGTCATTCCTAAGTGACAATTGCAATTGATTACTTATCTCTATTTTAGATTTATTTTTAGTCATAGTATCTTCATTAAATATAATATAAATAATAATATACAAACGATATACTTTTTAAAATATCTATATACACTTATAGACATATATATATATATATAATTTAACTAAATTTTAATAAAAAATATGGTGAAAAAAATTATCTATGATGTAATTTTATTTTGTTCTACTAAATAATTTTTCTCCTAAATTTTTTTTTCCAACTTTTCTTTGTTTTTTTCTCCATTCAATTTTCTTTCCCTTGATTTGTCCTAGTAATGCCTGAGCTCTCCCTATTTCTTAATTAGACTTCTCTATTTCGCTCAAATCATCGAAATGACCATCGTTAATAGTTCTTCCTCACTGGATTCTTCATCTCTCTAGTCATGTGTCTCTGCAATAGATCTTTGAACTCGTCACTACTTTCTCTGTCTATTTCAACACTATTCATTCTGGTGATATTTCTCTATCTAGTAAATGCATCTATCTCGAAACTCTACCGCTTTCACATTAATATGTCATACATATACAAACCTTTGGTCGTAGTTATGATTTGAAAGGTTTTGTTATTATCAATTTGTACATGTGTTATAGAACTGTTAAAAAAATGAATATTACACATTTTGTTGTACTGTTCTGCTATCTCAGTCCTTTTCATCCCTTGAGCATCTCTCTCATTCCTTATTGTCACTATAGATATCTCCGATGTTCCTTATCGAAAATGACACCACCTTTGACGTCATTTTCACAGGCGATAAGCCCGTTCAATCTATCTTTCTCATATTCTATTTTCTCTCGCTCTATTGGTTAATCTTCTCTAACTCTCATTTTTTGTTCCATGGCTTTAAGTCGTTGATTAAATTATTTAATGATTATCATTACATTTTGTTTTCTCTATGTCATGAGAGATCTCGATTGGTGATTCAACGATTTTTAGTGATTTATTAGTCATTTTATAATAATTGTTATGAAACTTTGTTGTTTGATTACGATATTTGTGGTTTATAAAAGATTTGGATATTTTTGTTACATCAATTAGTTGTGTTGTTACGCATTTTGTTATGGATGTTACGAAATTTTATGGGTTGGTTATGACATTTGTGATTTGTAAAATTTTTGATTATTTTTATTATGGCAATTAGTGGTGTAGTTACGTATTTTGTAGTTGATGTTATTAAATTTTGTGAGTTGGTTATGACATTTGTAGTTTTTAAAAAATTTAGATGTTTTTTGTTACACCAATTAGTAGATAGTTACATAATTTTTGGTTAATGTTACGAAATTTTGGGAATTAATTACGATATTTGTGATTTTTTATAATTTTAAACAATTTTGTTACGCCAATTAGTGATACCGTTATGTATTTTGTGTTTTATATCACAAAACTTTGTGACTTGATTATGATATTTGTGGTTTTTAAAATTTTAAATATTTTCATTATGCTAATTAATGGTGTGATTATACATTTTGTAGTTAATGAGTAAAATACTTTTTTTTTATTTATTAATTTTACTAAATAAAAATAGATGATGGATTTATATTAAAAATAAATAAACAAATTTGAGTATAAATTGACAAAATTATAAATTAATAATTTATTTTATTATAAGATTCTAAATGTTTTAATTTTTTTTTGTTATAACGATTATTACATAATTCCCTCCAAATAATTTTCTCCAAAAATTTGGAACAAACATCTAAATTTTGTCAAAATCAAAGTTCCCTCATTAATTATTTTTGACAAATCCCTGGACCCTTTCTTCATCCCAAACGTTTTCAAAAATTATTCGCTCTCTCTCTCTCTCTCTCTCTCTCTTTTCTCTCTCTCGCCGTCATTGCCTCTTGCCAACGCCGAGACCTATTTTGCTTTCGTCGCCGCATTCTTCGCCAGGGAAAAAAGCTCATAATGCTGTTGACGAAGATCTTTACAGGATCTCACCGGAGCTCCTTCGCGCCAAGCACCGAAGAGTGAGTTTATTCCTCTGCCTTTTTCTTTTCTTTCTCGTTTTAGCAAGCTACATGCCTCATGTATGTTTTTCTCTCTCTCTCTCTCTCTCTTTCTCTCTTTCACTCTGCAACTTTTTTCTCTCCATTTCTCCATCTCCATTCTATGAAACCCTAGACTGAAATCCCCTTCTTCGAAACTGCCCCATTTACCTTTGTGAGCTCACTGGGTTGGTTTATAAAATTAGGAAAATATGATTTGAATATGTTTAGTTTTTTTTTTTTTTTATTTATGTTTTTTAGTTGTTTTGATTCCATATATATACTTGAAATTTGGCTTGTGTGTGAAATCTGATGTATGAGTAGTTGAATTTTATACTCATGTAACTGATATGAGACTGTAATTTTTATTTGTTTATTGAAATCTGTTTATGTTTCTAACAATTACTCTTGTGGTGGCTTGATTTTCCTATAAGAAAGAAAATTAAAGTGGTTTGGGATGTATTACTTTTAGCAATTTTCTGGGAATTGTATAAACTGATAAATGAATGGATATTTTGATGTTAACATATAAATCCATTAAGGTTTTATAGTTCACAAGCTCACAGACAAACAATTAAATATTGTAAGTTCATGAAGATGCATTTAGAGAAGTTGATGCAATTCGATTTGGAATGGTTAATATTTGTTCTTGTAGAGCCAACTTATTTCATGGAACTAATTGATTGATTTAAAAATCCAAGAAGATGCAAGAATTGTTATATATAAGATATCTTTACCAATTTTCTAGGAACTATGGAAAGTGAGAAACGAATGTTTGTGTAATGGTGGTCATCTAGATTGGATCAAGGTTCAGGAAAGAATTATTTCAAATGTGCCTATCTGATTTAAATCCAATAAACATTTGAAAGTCTTCTCTGTGAATGACTTTATGTTCAATTATCAGAATATTAAGGATTGTGCACCTCATTAAATGTACATATCATGTACACCTTACTTTTAAACCATTAGATATCTATAAATTAATCTGAACCATAATTTTATTAAAAAAATTGAATAGCTTTTCAATCGGTTACTTTTTTTTTTTATTTCCCTTTTACTGGTTGTGCTTTCCCCCTCTCCACAAAGGCTCACGTTGTTTTGCCAAAACCCTCATGTTATTTGGTCTGAAACCCTCCCGTTTTCAGACACGACTCCGGCAGTCTTGTCCGCCCTAGAATACCATCCTGTGAAGTGCATCTTTTTTACTAATTGTTCCATATCTATTTTCTACATGTAAAAACTTTGCCTGAAAGTACGAATCTCTCACTATGTCTCTCTTTGCAACTCATTTCTCTCACCTTTCTCTCCGCCCTAGAAGACCATCCCTCGAAGTGCATCTTTTTTACTAATTGTTCCATATCTATTTTCTACATGTAAAAACTTTGCCTGAAGGTACGAATCTCTCACTACGTCTCTTTTTGCAACTCGTTTCTCTCGCCTTTCTTTAACCCTATTTCCTTTCCCAATTCTTGTTTCCCCTTCTTCAAAACTGCCTCACTTGGAGTGGTTGGTTTCTAAATTTAGGAAAATATGATATGAATAGATTTTGCTTTTCATGTTTGTTTGATTTGGTAGTTGTTCTGATTCTATATATATGGATATATACTTCAAATGTGGTTTGGGTTTGTGAAATTTGATGTGTGGTTAATTGAATTTTGTACTCATGTAACTGATATGAGATTGTAATTATTTATTTATTTGTTGAAATCTGTTCATGTTTATAATTTTTCGTTTCTTGTTATGTTATACTTCTAATATTGGTGCTTTTGGGTTATGATTGAATGTAATATTCCCCTTCTGGATTAATAGTTGCATATTTTACCTCTACATTTATAACAACCCTGACCTATGATTAGCCGATTAACCATGATTAATTATGCCTAATGATTAATTAAGAGGAAATTCTGAATTAATTGCATGTGCATTGCATTATTTGTGTTTATATCTATCGGTGGTAGGAATATCTGTTTGTGTTTCTATTTTGTTCTGCGAATTGTAGGCCTTATCGGCATTTGATCACGAAATTAACTTGGAATATGTGTTAGTTGGAATTTTTAGAATTTTATGGTAGTTTTAATTGAAATTCGATTTGGAACGAATTAATTAGAATAAATAAGACCCATTTGCTTAATTTAAGCCAAGTTTATTTAAGTCTTCTTAATTAAGCCTATATAAGACTCCTTTGTACCACCATTGTTATGACCCAATCCCGCCCCTATGGATAAGGTCATAACCGACTAGTAATCATGAGATTACTTACAGCCTCAAACCTAATTAGACATATTTCAATAGAAATGAAGGGCCAAACGGAAGCATATTTAAATTTTTTTGTCCAATGAGCTGTGTTTATATAACAAAGCAAAACATTTCAAAAGTAGTCTATAATAACTTACACACATATGCATAAAGTTAACATCTTATATTCATTCAAGAACTTTCAAATATGTAGCCAGCCAAATAAAAACTTTTGTACATAGATGATCTAATGTGTTTACCAAAATAGTAGAAGAGTAAACAAAAGATCAAAAGAACACAAACAAAGTCACGTGCGTGAGACATTCGGGCTGACTCTTCAAATTGACTTCCTCTCACATTCTTCACTGAGGCTGGATTTGGACCTCTCTTTGCCCACCTACATGCACATAAATGAGGGTGAGCGAAAGTCTAGTGAATAATATCAAAATAAAGAAATTACATGAAAAAAATTCGTAACAGACATATCCAACGGCCTTAGGCCCATTCATGTTTCTATCTAGTACGTCAAACGGCCTTAGGCCCAAACATATTAAACGGCCTCGGGCCCAATTCATTCTTATCAAATAGCCTCGAGTCCAATTCATTCATGTCCAATGGCCTTTGGCCCAATCATTTATGTCAGACGGCCTTTGGTCCAATCATTTATGTCAAATGACCCTTGGCCCAACGTTCGTGTCAAACGGCCTTTGGCCCAATCATTCACGTCAAACGGATTTTGGCCCAACATTCATATCAAATGGCCTTTCGCCCAACATTCATATCAAACGGCCTTTGGCCCAACATTTATATCAAACAGCCTTTGGCCCAACATTCATATCAAACGGCCTTTAGCCCAACATTCATATCAAACGGCCTTTAGCCTAGCATTCGTATCAAACGGCCTTTATTCAATCATTAGCATGACGAATATCCAATTCAATTTAACAACTCCGTAGAACTTATACATAAGTGAGCATACTTCAATACATTCTTATTAAGATATTACTCATAGTGTTCTGCTGATGGATTCGCCCTTGCGCTTGGCCTTACACAATTTATAACATATCGGGTCACAAGCGATTTAATCCATTCTCAAATTGTTTATTTCTCTTAAGCCTTTTTCTTATCCCTTTAACTCATTTACAATGTTCCATGCATGCCTAAGAGTGCTTAGAAACGAAAGAGAACGGAAAAAGAAGCGTAAAACGACTTTTCAAAATTTTTGAAACAGGGTTCTTCGCTCGAGGGCAGGATTGGTCGCTCGAGTGGGTTGCAAAAATCTGAGAAAGTACTGGTTGCATGAATTTCATGCTCGAGTGAGGTTTCTGACGCTCGAACGAGGAGTCTTGCAAAACAAGGTCCGCTCAAGCGCAAGGTTTGTCGCTCGAGTTACCGTGCAATTCATTGAAAGACTTCTGGGAGCTTGATTTCCACATTCAAGCGAGACTTTTGGGTTTTCCAGAATTCTATTTGAAGCTCAAACTTGATGTTCAAAGGTCCAAAGTTTGTGTTTTCGGTACAAAAACATGAAAGACATTACATAGAATGAGGATATAGATAATTTGAGACCAATTGTCCAAAACCATGATCCAATTCTTAAATCATTTCATATTCTTCTTGACAACTTCAAAACACATGCAACCAAACTTCATAACTACATGGATTATGCATGCATGTGTAATATAGATTCCAATACTATTTCAAATGGCACAAATGATGCTTATAGTCATGACGCTCAACAAAACCATGCTTCCATGTATGATTTGATACTTAATTTTTTATATTTAACATGCTACATGCTTGATTATGGAATTCCATGGCAACTCTGAACATGTATGGCCATATTGACTTCAAATTCATTATAATCAACTCAATTCTTGCTCTTAATTGCACATCTTGCTTGAATTCACTTAATTATGAACTTAAACTTATGAAGTTGAGTTCAATTACTCACCTAGGAGCTCTAATTCTTCAAACTATAGCTAATTCTTGAACTTAGCTTCCAAATTTCCAAGCTTTGAGCCAAAATTCACAATTTGAGCCCTCTTCTCTCTCTAGAACCGTCTTTCTCTCTCTTTCTCTCTCTCTCTCTCTCTCTCTCTCTAGATTATAATTCAAAATTTTGAGCTTAAATGAAGAGCTTAAGCATAAATAGGCCTATATATACACACTTACCTAATCAACCTTGATTAAGGCTAATCAATTGTGCCTAATTCAATCAGTTTAATCTAATTATTTTGATCCGAATTAATTTTTAATTAAACTTCACAGTAGGCTCTAAAAATCATGCTAAGCACAAAAATACAGTCAATTTCGCTTTTTGACGCCTTTACGGTCTTTAATTAAATCTTATAGCAAAAGATCAAACAGATTTTTCTATGGTGAATAGATAGGAATTCAAAAACACATATAATCATATAAATGGCACTCAAAATCATATTAAGCACATAATCACAATCATAATTAAGATTAATTAACATAACACGGGACAGGGTTATCACAATCTTCCCCCTTTTAAGAAGTTTGGTCCTCCAAACTTATTTTACCTCCGTTCGGAAATAAATGTGGATAACGTAGTCGCATTTCATCTTCCTTTTCCCATGTGACATCCTTTCCATAGTGTTCTTTCTCGCTCTACTTTCACCATTGGGATGGACTTGTTTCTCAATTGTTTCACTTGCCGATCAATGATTCGTTCTGGCCATTCTTTGTATTCCATATTTTCATCCAAAGCTATCCGGTAGTAATCAATCACATGAAACGAATCTCGAAGATAACCCCTCAACATTGATACATGGAATACATTATGCATTTGTTCGAATCCTAGTGGCAAAGCAACTTGATAAGCAACTGGACCAAGCCTTTCCCGGATTTGAAACGGCCTAATGTAATGAGGTGACAATTTGCCTTTCTTACCAAACCTCAATTGGCCTTTCATCAGAATCACACGAATAAATAGATGATCACCGACCCCATACTCAAGAGGTCTTCTTCAGACATCTGCGTAATTCTTTTGCCGGCTCTATGCTATCTTGAGCCTTTGTTGAATAATTTTAATCTTTTCCGAAGTGTCTTACACAATTTCGGGCCCAAGTAAAGCCCTATTCTCGACTTCCGTCCAACAAATTAGTGATCTACACTTTCTACCATACAAGGCTTTGTATGGTGCCATGCCAATATTGGAGTGGAAACTATTATTGTATGCAAATTCTGCTAATGACAAATAGTCTTCCTAACTCCCTTGAAAATCCAAGGCACACATTCTGAGCATGTCTTCTAAGGTCTGTATAGTTCGTTCTAATTGCCCATCTGTTTGTGGATAGAACGTGGTACTGAACCTTAGTTCTGTTCCCATTGCTTTTTGCAAACTTTTCCACAATCTAGATACAAATTTCGGATCTCTATCCGAGACAATGGACACCAGAACCTCATGTAGGCAAACAATCTCATCAACATATATAGTAGCCAGTCTATAAGCATCAAATGTAGTTCTAATAGGTAGAAAATGTGCAGACTTAGTCAGTTTATCAACTACAACCCAAATAGAATCCATGCCTCGAGGAGTTCAAGGTAGACCAACAACAAAGTCCATGGTCACATGTTCCCACTTCCATTCTGGAATAGGGAGAGGTTGAAGCAAACCACCTGGTTTTTGATGTTTAGCCTTAACTCATTGACATTGAAGGCACTTGGACACATAATATGCAATTTTCTTCTTCATTTTGGGCCACCAATAGCTTTGCTTTAAATCCCGATACATTTTGTTATTGCCCAGATACTTGGCAAACACTGACTTATGAGCTTCATCTAGGATTCTCTTCTTTAGTTCCGGAATGTTCAGGACACATATTCGGCTTTGAAACCTCAATACTTCATCATCAACACTGAATTTTGGCTTCGGTTTCACTTCCAACTCATCAAAAATTTTCTTGAGGAACTCATTCTCTCTTTACTGCTGCTTAACTTTATTAATTATTGTTGGCTCAGCTGTAATGGCAGCTACCAACCCAACTTGTTCGTGTAACACAACCTCAATTTCAGTTCTCTCAAAATCTAGTAAGATCTCCTTCTATTCAGTAAGTAAGCAAGCTAAACTCCCCGTCGATTTTCTGCTCAAGGCATCAACAACTGTATTGGCTTTCCCAGGGTGATACTGAATCCGAAGATCATAATCCTTTATTAGTTCAAGCCATCTTCTTTGTCACATATTCAACTCTTTCTGAGTAAAGAAGTACTTCAAACTCTTGTGATCCGTGTAGACTTCACATTTTTCCCCATACAAGTAATGCCGCCAGATTTTCAAAGCAAATACAACTGCGGCCAATTCCAGATCATGTGTTGGGTAGTTCTTATCATGTGGTTTTAATTGTCAAGAGGCATAAGCGATCACTCTTCTGTTCTGCATTAATACACAGCCCAAACCTTTATAAGAAGTATCACTATATATCTCAAAATTTTCCATACTTAAGGGCAATGTCAAAATTGGTGCAATGATTAGTCTTGTCTTCAATTCTTAAAAGGCAATTTCCCTTTCATCAGTCTATTCGAAGGGTTGTCTTTTCCATGTGAGTTGGGTAAGTGGCACGGTTATTTTCAAAAAATCTTTCACAAACCTTCTGAATGCCAGTGTGTGGATTAGATTGAGATGTGGATGAGGTATTTGGTCATTGGGGTCTGAAGGTGGAGCTATCGTTTGGTTGTCAATGAGATTTTGGATCTCATGATCAGCTACCGATGGTGCATACAAGATTTTGGAAGGGTTATGTCTGGCTAGGAGTGGGTCAGGAAGAGGTTGAGGATCGAGGGGTTTGAGATGCCCTCTTTCCATCAAGACTTTTAGTGCGCTAGTCAAGCTCATAGAGGGGTAAAAGTTACGCCCGAGCTCAATGGGCATTTGCTTGTAGGCTTGGTTTGGCAAAAGGGTCGGTTGTGGCAACTATATTGATTTCGGCGGGTTTGGGAATAGCGCTAGTACGAGCATTGGTATTCCCTGAAATCACCCTCCTTGTCGGTTCACTTGTTCTGGGAATGATTCCACTGTTGAACGCGTTCTCGACCTGAACCCCCAGTTCATGTAAACTTTTGAAAGTGAATAGCGGAGCGACTATCAACTTTTGCAACATATCATGCTCGAGGTTTCGCACCATCATCTGTACTTGATCCCTCTCCGAAGGGCGACGATCCGTCATCTCAGGCCGCCTTTGCTCTCCACCGGCAACAAATTCCACAAAAGGCTCTTTTGGGTTCTCGCGGTTGCTTCAAGCTCTTGGATGGTCATTTCAACTTGGGTGTTGTAATCTTATCGATCGACAAAGGCCTCACCAGTTCTTCCCAGCTTTTGCTTCACTTTATCTTCCAACTTAGCGTGCAAGTGGTCGCTACACCCGATGTGGTTCTTCCATACAGAGAGAGTTTCTGTGGCTTAGTTAGACCCATCGGCTTCAGGACATCCAAGAAAAGTCAGATATGTACCATTGGATCTCCAGATCCATCGAAACGGTCAATATATGACATTTTGAATCTGTCTGGGAGCCGCACGGCAGACTCAGTGTGCCCATCCTCAATGTTGGGAATAGAGTTAAGGCCTTGTGCCTTTTTGAATTGCTTCTCAAGGCTCGCAATTTTCACTGCAGTCGGATTGAGCTCATTAACATGAAAGGGTTGAAGCCTCTCAGTAGGCTGCACCAGGGGTTCGAGCACCTGAGCTTGAGTCAACCTTTCCCGAGGATTCGGACACTGCAAATCTTCAACTGGCGGAAGTGGATCAAAGTTTGGCTGGGGTCCCAAAGCCGGATGTGAGGCAGATGCCCCAGATGGGCGCTGCGTTTCAATATTGGTCTCAGCCTGCATGGCAGTTCCCTGATTTAACGCTGCTATCACGGCCACAAATTCTTCTGAACCCTGTGCCATCACGGGTCTGCTGATGATGTGACTGGTGACTGTCGGATCAGATGAACCGGTGAGCCCTAACTGGCCTTTCTTTGTCTTACCACTGGCGAAGGAAAACTGGTTGCCCTTGAATTGAATCTCTGACCTAACAAAGTCTATCAGCACTAGTCCAATGTACCCGGGGGATATCGGAGCCTTCTGAAGCTATGGTTCCAGGACTACCTAGCAAAAGAGAAAACAGACAACATCTTAGCTCAATTTTACTGGAACGAATATGAGCATAGCGGAATGATTGTGCTCACATCGATCATCGCTCTCAAATATCTGTCCCCAAAACCGATACCCTCGTAAAATCGATTCCCCAAATATCGATGCCCACAGTTCGATGCCCAAATTTATGAATCGATATATGCATTCTCAGAGAGATACACTCTAAAAGCACATAGCAGGTAAATGAGAGCCAATACACCCCTATGTTGGGGTAGGGTTTCCCTGTCCTATTTCGTCAGGAGCTAGGGTTTCACTACGCACACAGCGGTTTCAAACAACCTAATATCGGGTAAGCAACCTGTCCTAGTTTGGCATGGTGACTATGGATTCCGAATATGCACTAGGTTGAATGGTCGAAAAGGGTGCCTCGGTAAAACCGGGGTTTGTGTTCCCATACTGGCAGAGCCCGCAACCGGTCAGCCTTATGGACATGCCTTGACAAGACAAGCCTCAAGAAACCGCCAGAATAGCAAATGGCCAACACGGTGTCCTAGGCGCACCAATGCACATGCAATGCAAAGAAACACATAAGTGTAGTCAAAACAGGATATCACGAGTTCGAGTCAAGCTCTCTAAAATCCCCAGCAGAGTCATCAGAAACTGTAGACGTCCCCGAACGCATCCCGGGCGAGGGAGGGCGAGTCCCCTCCGTTACGGTTCGATATTGGGTCTACTACAGTTCAAGGACTCAAATGTCACGGTTCTTAATCTTGAACCAAAGAGTCCAACTCTGGCAAATCGTTTTGAGAAAAACAGATTTTGAAAAGAAGTGCCAAACATGGACTGCTTTGCCAGATACAGAGTCGCCACCTAAATATTTTATTTTTGGGAAATTTAGGAAGCCCTGACTCGGTGCCAAAGGCCACGTGTCCGTCATCACCAAATGTCTTGGCTCGGGAGCTTGGGTACGATTGGGGAAGGTCAGCTATGAGCACCCCCTTTCGCCCGGTCTGAAGACCGGCCTCTACTAACCGTGATATCCGATTTTGAAAATATTACATGCTCTTGTACCGGTTATTAGTCTAGATTTGCTACGTTATGCGCACAGCAAACAAGTATAGACCAAATCGCCTAAGTTGGAACAAAACACTACATGTTTGTTTTGAAAACGGTTTGCTACTCGCAAGTAGGCTAAAATGCAGGTTTTGCCACCCTCAAGTGGGCTTTAGAAAAGATGATTTTGCCACTAACTAGTGGGCTTAAAACTCATAGTTTTTAATGCATTGTCCCAATTTAGGTAATTCAACCTCCATCCACAGGCATTCGAGCAGTTATATCACATAAGCAGCTAGCCTCATGGTAATCATGCTATTGTGGCAACATTCACACGCATGCGATATGCTAAAGCATAAAAGCTCACCTAGTACTCCAAGCCAAAGCAGAAACTAGTTAGTAATCATATGCATGATCCTTGTTCATGTTAAGTGGCTAATGCAACACATGCAAAGAATGTAATCTAGACAGGCTCGGCTATCCTAAACATGGCATGTGAAATGCACAAGTAACACGTATTCAAGTTAGATTTTGAAATACAATGCAGTTTGTATGATGTACCGAGCCCGATGCATGTCAACAAACGCATGGATGCACACATGCATTGCATAAGGTATGCTAAAATAAACGTGCCCTAATCTACCATCGTAAGCGGGTAAGTAAAAGGGAGAAAGAAATGGGGGTTGGAAGACATACACACACTCACCCACACTTATTACAATTATGCCCTCACTCGGAGGGACCGAAAGAATATACAGTCCAAAAATAATACAGTCCAAATACAAAATAAATTAATTATTACAGAAATTTCTAATTATCAAATTAAATGTTAACATAAGAGAAAGGGGCCTCAGCCCTGCCTCGGGATGCGTGAATGATGCATGTTCGATCTAACTTGCCCAGAAAGCCCACACCGCACCACTGCTGCCTCTGTTTCACTGTCCTGCTTCTCTGGAAAATTGCAAAAGTCCTGGAACAGGCTCCCTGAATCCTAAGGATCATCACCGGCTGGATAGAATGTCCACCGGCCGTGTATAAAGTCCACCGGCTGGAAATGAAGCTATCGGCAATAAATACATTGCCGGTCGGCACTCTATACTGTCGGTCGGCACAAAATTCCTGCAGAAGATGCTTTGATAGCAACAAGAGTATCAAAGAAGGCAAGGCATAGAATTTCTAGGCAAATGTATGCATGGACACACTCTCTATCATGTAATGGACTCAAGGGAGCATGGCCCTCGACCCCCGGGCCATCAATCACGTATTTCAATGCATGATGGCCCGAAAGCCAAGTTTAGCAACTTTGATATCAAGTGGAATGCAAGCACAAAACAAATCAAAGGGCCCCAACCCCTATCATGATTGGTCAAGAGGCAATGGATGCATGCTCAATGAAATGCAACCTAGGCATGGCGGCTAAGTATGCAACATGAACATGCAAATGAGCAATGTATGCTAGGCTCGCAACCTAAACATGTAAACAAACATGACATGCAACAACATGCAACGATGGACTTAAACTAACATGGATAACTCGCAAGCATGCCAAAGTCAGCGGCCATGAGATGAAAATGAGATGCCTCAAAATGCGTGCACACAGGCACGCAAACCGAGGAAATGGCATACGCAATGCAATATGGACTTACACTAACATGAGAGAGCCTTAGCCACACCCACATAAGAGGCCGTTAGATGAAAATGAGATGCCTCGAATGCGTTAGCGCACGCAATCGAGGGACCGCGCTTACGACCTAAATGGCACTTTAATGAGACATGGCATAACATGGAATATGGAATACTAAACATGCAAATTTCAGCAGCAAAGTGAGGGGCAAAACAGCCCCGAAACATGGCGAAATGGAACCAAATGCATGGAATCGCTCCTGAAATGCAAAACTAGGTACATGAAATGGCTTATGGCTATATCAAATATGCAAGATATGAACATGAAGTATGAAGACAGAAGCTAGACAGCCCCAAAATAAGCATGTTCATAGTACAAAGCATGGCAAGACAGTAAGCACAAGTGGGATTAACATGGCATGCAAAAATGGCTCCTCAAGGGAGGCAATGAGGCAAGTGATAGATGCAATGCTCAAACAGAAAAATGTCCTTCTACAACACTGAAGAGGGACCAAAAATATGAACATTTACAGTAGATGAAAAGTCCCAAAACAGTATACACACATGCTCAAAATGCAATGCAAGATTAAGGCCCACAAAGGGGTATAACATGAAGTACCAAAAGGATGCACCAAACAGCCAAATACCCTTCATGAGACATGTAGAGGGGGTCAAACTAAGACCCTTTTCAGGCCTGTCGAAGACCCAAAAACAGAAGCATGGTAGGCTAAAAAGACATGCAAAAAAGGGGACCAAAGAGGGGTAATGAAGAAAGTCATACATGGGGGTCCCAAACAAGGTTGAGCCCTTCTTCAATGTTGAAGAAGGACTCAAAACAAGCCTCTTTTTATTTTACATCAAAGCTCAAAAATACATGAAACTATGGCTTAGATATGAACCAAGAAAATGCTAGTTTTGGGGAAAAGTGTGCTTACCCTTGTAGACTAACAAACCAGCACCTCTTGGACCAAGTTTTGGTGCTCCTAAGCTCTGCAAATGACCTCCCAAATTCTGGAAATGGAAGTGGTGGTGTTGTGCTATGGGTTGGTGAAGGATTGGCCCAAGAACAAGGGTGTTTGGAGGCTTGGAGAAGATAGATATAGAGGGTGTATATATCTAACTCCAGCTGGTTTTTCTAACCTAGCATAAGGAAGAGGAGAGCTCCATTTATAGAGCCAAAGGAGCAAGACTTCTCTTAAAAGCTTCAAAACCAAGAGCCAAGATCCTCCATACACGTATGGAGGATCCACAGGCCTCCACCGCACACCGCCTCCATTCAATCTGTAGAATACACCGGAAGGTCGTCGGCTAGCAAAAATGGTCGGTCGGCACTCTTTTCTGGCAGGTCGGCACTCTATTTGGCCGGTCGGCACTCTTTTCTGGCAGGTCGGCACTCTATTTGGCCAGTCGGCAGGAAAAATCTGCTCTGCAGGTCCAACTTCAAATGGGCATAACTTCTTCATATGAACTCCTTTTTAGGTCATTCTTGTGTCAAAATTGAAGCCCCGGAAGTAAGCTTTCCAATGCCGCAAACTTTGCATTAAAATTCCTCCTGTGGAGAAATTTATGCTTGTTTTGGTGAAGGTTGCTCAGTTTCGGTCCAACCGGGATGATGCCCAACTTCAACCAATCATATCTCCGCCATCCGGACTCGGGTTTAAGAGATTCTTGTATGAAAAATGAAGCCCCGGAAGTTTTATTTCCAATGGTGGTAGCCTTATAACTTAACTCCAAGTGTATAGACAAATAAGCTCGATTTAGCGAGGACTGCTCATCCCTCTCTTAACGATTCTTGCCTATCTTCTTCTCCAACTTGGTTTTTCCCCTCTTCTCCTCTTTTCTTCAACTTCAAACCCCTAAGTAAGGTGTTTTGAAAGATTTTTCAAATATTTCATCTCTCTTTCATTCATCTCCACTTTGTCCTTGCTCGGTTTACCAAAAAGCGCAACATTTACCGAAATGCGAGCGTCGGAACATTGTGGGAATTTTATTTCAAAAAAAAATGTTTTGAAAGAGAGGTTTTTAAAGTCTAAAAACCATCCAAAATAATTGTGGTCCAAAACGGGGTGTGAAGTTGAGATTTGCCTCTTTCCTTGCCGAAGAAATTGAACATGTGCCCTGCACATCTCTCAACACCAAGCAAACCATCAGTAATGCCCAAGTCTTGAGGGCGGTCAAAAACGGCGTGTCTACACAATGATTCTAAAGGTCTACCCAATCTAGATGCAAATGCATAAGTTACAAAGGAGTATGTTGATCCGGAGTCTATTAACACAAAAGCATCCTGATTACATATAGAAATAGTACCTGAGACGACGGCTTTTGTGTTCCGTGTACCACCCGAAACGAGTGCAAAGACTCTTCTCTGCCTCATAGTGTCTCCGGTGGTGGTAGGCCTTATAGTGTTTCCGGGTTTTGGGATCGATGTAGTTGAGCTAGTAGCTAACTTTTCACCGTTTTGTTTACAATCCCTAGCCATATGTCTTGTTTTACCACATTTAAAGTAGGCCCCTGACACACGGTAGCAAACCCCGTGATGCCTTTTACTATAAATATTGCACATTGGAGACGTGTCTTGGGAAGAAATAGAAGTACTTGAGGAGCCCATATCTTGCTTTTTCAAAAGTCTTTTCTTTGAAAAGAAACCTTGCCTCTTACTTTTCCAATCAGTCAATGATTTGCTCTACCTGGCTAAATTAGCTTATGATATTATGGCCCGATCCAGTACATCAATGTAAGTTTCTAGCTTTAGTACATTCACCTTGTCTAAGATATCATCTCGAAGGCATCCTTTAAAATGTCATGCTTTCTTATAGTCGGTATTGACCATGTGTGGTGCAAATCTGGCCAATTCAGTGAACTTGGCCTCATATTCAACCATTGACATGTTGTTTTGCTCAAGTTCCATAAACTCTGACACTTTTCTATCACGGACACATTGTGGAAAGTATTTATCGTAGAAAATTTCCAAAAATCGTGTCTAGTCAATGTCTTTATGATTTTTACGCATCAGCATCCACCACATTCTTGCTTCGTCTTCCAGTATAAAGGTGGCTAGCAATACCTTCTGTGTTACTTGACAAGGAAACGCCTCGAACAATTTTTCTATTCTAAGGACCCATGTCTCTACTTTCAATGGATCCAGTCCTCCAAGAAACTGTGGTGGTTTCATTTTCTTAAATTCTTTAGTAAGAGCTATAGTCCGATCATCATTTCGCAAGTCTGGTACAGGTGGTATCGAGGATGGAGGTGGAGGGTGTGACTATTGTCACTGTTGCTACCACTGTTGCTGTTGTCTCAATGTTTCCGCCATACCCTGTATTAACCTTTCTATTCTCCTCATTCCGCAAGAGAGGACTCCTCTAATTCATCACCTCTTGTTCTCACCATTATTTGATTAAACTTGCATTATTCTTTATACAATGTTCACAAGTATGCATACATATTCAAGTAAATCGTGATGCAAATAATTCACAAAGTATATAGCACATAATGCAAACATATTCAATAGAGCATACATATTCAAGTAAATCACAATGCAAACAATTCACAAAGTATATAGCACATAATCATTAATTTCGAAACATCTAAGCATATTTTCAATGTCTTCAAGTCTATATTTATCACATGAATGCATCCTAGATCTCTTCTAGATGCTTATTGCTCAGTTGGACAAGTGTGTAAGTCATTAACTCGTGCTCAGATACCACTCTGTTATGACCTAATCCCGCCCTATGGATAAGGTCATAACCGACCAGTAATCATGAGATTACCTATGGCCTCAAACCTGATTAGACATATTTCAATAGAAATGAGGGGCCAAACGGAAGCAGATTTAAAATTTTTTGTCCAATGAGCTATGTTTATATGGCAAAGCAAAACATTTCAGAAGTAGTCTATAATAACTTACACATATATGCATAAAGTTAACATCTTATATTCATCTAGGAACTTTTAGATATGCAGCCAGCCAAACAAAAACTTTTGTACATAGGTGATCCAACGTGTTCACCAAAATAGCAGAAGAGTAAACAAAAGATCAAACGAACAAAAACAAAGTCTTGTGCGTGAGACATTCGGGTTGAATTTTCAAACTGACTTCCTCTCACATTCTTCACTGAGGCTGGGTTTGGACCTCTCTTTGCCCACCTACATGTACATAAATGAGGGTGAGCGAAAGCCTAGTGAATAATATCAAAATAAAGAAATTACATGAATGAAATTTGTAACGGACATATCCAACAGTCTTAGGCCCATTCATGTTATGACCCAAACCCACCCCTATGGATAAGGTCATAATCGGCCAGTAATCATGAGATTACCTACGGACTCAAACCTGATTAGACATATTTCAATAGAAATGAGGAGCCAAACGGAAGCAGATTTAAAATTTTTTGTCCAATGAGCTGTGTTTATATGGCAAAGCAAAACATTTCAGAAGTAGTCTATAATAACTAGCACACATATGCATAAAGTTAACATCTTATATTCATCCAAGAACTTTTAGATATGTAGCTAGCTAAACAAAAACTTTTGTACATAGGTGATCTAACGTGTTCACCAAAATAGCAAAAGAATAAACAAAAGATCAAAAGAACAAAAACAAAGTCTCGTGCGTGAGACATTCGGGCTGACTCTTCAAACTAACTTCCTCTCACATTCTTCACTGAGGCTGGGTTTGGACCTCTCTTTGCCCACCTACATGCACATAAATGACGGTGAGCGAAAGCCTAGTGAATAATATCAAAATAAAGAAATTACATGAATGAAATTCGTAACGGACATATCCAACGGCCTTAGGCCCATTCATGTTATGACCCAATCCCACCCCTATGGATAAGGTCATAACCGGCCAGTAATCATGAGATTACCTACGGACTCAAACCTAATTAGACATATTTCAATAGAAATGAGGGGCCAAACGGAAGCAGATTTAAAATTTTTTGTCCAATGAGCTGTGTTTATATGGCAAAGCAAAACATTTCAGAAGTAGTCTATAATAACTAGCACACATATGCATAAAGTTAACATCTTATATTCATCTAAGAACTT
Source organism: Camellia lanceoleosa (assembly GCA_025200525.1). Taxonomy (NCBI): domain Eukaryota; kingdom Viridiplantae; phylum Streptophyta; class Magnoliopsida; order Ericales; family Theaceae; genus Camellia; species Camellia lanceoleosa. The sequence continues at coordinate 53,197,149 of CM045768.1, read as the reverse complement.
TTAGATATGTAGCTAGCTAAACAAAAACTTTTGTACATAGGCGATCCAACGTGTTCACCAAAATAGCAAAAGAATAAACAAAAGATCAAAAGAAAAAAAACAAAGTCTCGTGCGTGAGACATTCGGGCTGACTCTTCAAACTGACTTCCTCTCACATTCTTCACTGAAGCTGGGTTTGGACCTCTCTTTGCACACCTACATGCACATAAATGAGGGTGAGCGAAAGCCTAGTGAATAATATCAAAATAAAGAAATTACATGAATGAAATTCGTAACAGACATATCCAACGACCTTAGGCCCATTCATGTTTCTATCTAGTACGTCAAACGACCTTAGGCCTAAACATATTAAACTGCCTCGGGCCCAATTCATTCTTATCAAACAGCCTTGAGCACAATTCATTCATGTCTAACGGCCTTTGGCCCAATTATTTATGTCAGACGACCTTTGGCCCAATCATTTATGTCAAACAGCCTTTGGCCCAATCATTCATATCAAACGGCCCTTGGCCCAACGTTCGTGTCAAATGGGCTTTGGCACAATCATTCATGTCAAACGGCCTTTGGCCCAACATTCATATCAAACGGCTTTTGGCCCAACATTCGTATCAAACAGCCTTTGGCCCAACATTCGTATCAAACGACCTTTGGCCTAACATTCATACCAAACGGCCTTTATTCAATCATTAGCATGATGAATATCCAATTCAATTTAACAACTCCATAGAACTTATACATAAGTGAGCATACTTCAATACATTCTTATTAAGATATTACTCACAGTGTTCTGCTGATGGATTCGCCCTTGCGCTTGGCCCTACACAATTTACAACATATCGGGTCACAAGCGATTCAATCCATTCTCAAATTGTTTATTTCTCTTAAGCCTTTTTCTTATCCCTTTAACTTATTTACAATGTTCCATGCCTGCCTAAGAGTGCTTAGAAATGAAAGAGAACGAAAAAAGAAGCGTAAAACGACTTTTCAAAATTTTTGAAACAGGGGTCTTCACTCGAGCGGGCTGCAAAAATTTGAGAAAGTACTGGTTGCATGAATTTCATGCTCGAGTGAGGATTTTGACACTCGAGCAAGGAGTCTTGCAAAACAGGGTCTGCTCAAGTGCAAGGTTTGCCGCTCGAGCTACCGTACAATTCATTAAAAGACTTTTGGGAGCTCGATTTTCCCTCGCTCGAGCAGACAGATCGAATTCTAGGTTTTCCAAAATTTTGTTTGAAGCTCAAACTTGATGTTCAAAGGTCCAAAGTTCGTGTTCTTGGTACAAAAACATGGAAAGACATTACATAGAATGAGGATATAGATAATTTGAGACCAACTGTCCAAAACCATGATCCAATTCTTAAATCATTTCATATTCTTCTTGACAACTTCCAAACACATGCAACCAAACTTCATAACTACATGGATTATGCATGCATGTGTAATATAGATTCCAATACTATTTCAAATGACACAAATGATGCTTATAATCATGAAGCTCAACAAAACCATGCTTGCATGTATGATTTGATACTCAATTTTTCATATTTAACATGCTACATGCTTGATTATGCAATTCCATGGCAACTATCTACATGCATGGCCATGTTGACTTCAAATTCATTATAATCAACTCAATTCTTGCTCTTAATTGTACATCTTGCTTGAATTCACTTAATTATGAACTTAGACTCATGAAGTTGAGTTCAATTACTCACCTAGGAGCTCCAATTCTTCAAACTATAGCTAATTCTTGAACTTAGCTTCCAAATCCCCAAGCTTTGAGTCAAAATTCACAATCTGAGCCCTCTTCTCTCTCTAGAACCGTCTCTCTCTCTCTCTCTCTCTCTCTCTCTCTCTCTCTCTCTCTAGAGTATAATTCAAATTTTTGTGCTCAAATAGGGAGCTTAAGCATAAATAGGCCTATATATACACACTTTCCTAATCAACCTTGATTAAGGCTAATCAATTGTGCCTAATTCAATCAGTTTAATCTAATTATTTTGATCCGAATCAATTTTTAATTAAACTTCACCATGGGCTCTAAAAATCATGCTAAGCACAAAAATATAGTCAATTTTGCTTTTTAACGCCTCTACGGTCTTTAATTAAATCTTATAACAGAAGATCAAACAAATTTTCCTACGGTGAACAGATAGTAATTCAAAAACACATATAATCATATAAATGGCACTCAAAATCATATTAACCACATAATCACAATCATAATTAAGATTAATTAACATAACACGGGATAGGGTTATCACAACCATTCATCTTTTTCTTCTTCACATCTTTGAACCTACACAACAAACTAACGTGAGAGAGAGAGACAGAGAGAGAGAAGATGGGAAAGTTGAGATTAAATAAAGAATTGCTAGCATTTGGGCGGAACCTTAGACATTTGGCCTTCAAGCTCAAAGAATTAGCATTCTAGAGCATAATTGAACATCTAAGGTAAGAATTCAACCTTTAGGTTTGAGTTTAAGTTATTCCATACATGAATTCTAGAGAAGTAAGCTAAGTTAAGCAAGAATTGAACTAGGAAGTAGAAAAGAAGAGCCTCTCATGCATGCATGTACATTTCATGGAGTTTAGAAGTTATTGTCAAGCTTTTCTCTCTTGTATGTGGTAATTATAACATGGTTTTACTAATTCATAACATTTTTCACCATTGGACCTCATTTGATTTTGTTTTGGAAGTTTTTGAACCCAAGTCAATACATGCATGGTATGTATACACATAATTCACGTTTGAATTCGAAGAATCCTTTTGCTTTTGGGCTTTGATTTTGAGTATTGATTCTTAATCAATGATGTTTTACAAGTTTCCAAGTGTTTTCTCAACTTTTGGGTCCAAATGATGAGTTGCGAGGCTTTGAATTTGAAGTTTGCATCATATACAGCAATCTGGAAATTCCAGATTCTGTTTCTTCGCTCGAGCGACAGAACCTCTGCTTGAGCGACCAAAAGGTGGCTCGAGCGTAAAATGCACGCCGCTAGAAGTTTACATGTTTTGCAGACTGCTCAAACGACAAGAGTTGCGTTCGAGCGAAGGCATGAGTCTCACGCTTGAATGAATGTCGAGCGGAAAAATCAAGCAACCAGTACTTTTGCAGAGTTTACAGGCCACTCGAACGACAGAAGTTGCGCTCGGGCGACCACTCACATTTTGTATGTTCGCTCGAGCAGGACCCCTATTTTAAGCAAATTTTGTTAAACGTTCCAAAGTGCATTTTATCATCTTCATTGCTTCCTAGGCATTCCTAGGCCCAGATTAAAACATAATAATGAGGATACAAAGTAGAAACACACCAAGATAAAAAGGACTAAGTTAATGATTTCGGGTGTGTAATTCAGTACGTATTCATTCTGTATCTTTGAAGGTCACGCGCCACAAGATATCTGATTTACCTACTCTATTTGTTTGCTTTGGAGCCAATTGTGAGTAATAACTTAGTAAAGCTATGTTCAACTTTACTTATTTTCTATATATGGAATAAGATCTGTTCTATGAAATGTTATGTTTGTACTATGAATGATTGTCCAATTTTGACAAATATTCGTGGCAACAATTCTACGGTACAAGTATGTTATCTGTTCCCCGTTCGGAGGCTTCTTTATGGAACTAACAAGTTATCTGTACTCGGATGGAGGTTCCTTTATGGAACTAACAAGTTATTCGTTCCCAGTCCGAAGGTTCCTTTAAGGAACTGACAAGTTATCTGTACCCGACTGGAGGTTCCTTTATGGAACTGACAAGTTATCCATTTCCAGTTTGGAGGTTCCTTTAAGGAACTGACAAGTTATTTGTACCCAGCTGGAGGTTCTTTTATGGAACTGACAAGTTATCCATTCCTAGTTCGGAGGTTCCTTTAAGGAACTGACAAGTTATCTGTACCCGGCTGGAGGTTCCTTTATGGAACTGGCAAGTATGACCTTTGATACTTTGTATGTGATTTGTAGTGCTAACAAATTTAAAATTAAGCATGAACTCAGATTTCTGTATATGATTTGAACAAGAATACGAACATAAATCTGTCTTTGATATGAACTCTGATTTCTGAATTGGTTTTGGGACATCATTCATTTAACCCTTTACTTTGTTATTATTCACTGGGCTTTTGCTTACCATTTATTATTATGTATGTAGGTGAGCGGTAGCGACCACTGTGCTTAAGGGATGCTCAAGAGTTTTGTGTTTGTTAGACACCCTTTTATACCTCTTGAGGAGGTTCCAGATTAAGTCAAGTCTTGTGGCCATGTTTTATGAATGTTTAAGACTTTGTTTCTTTTGATTTACGATCAAATTTTTGTTTATCTATATGTGGGATAACGTGTAACTTTTATATTTTTATGATGTCACATGTATGCTTTTAAGTTTAAAATTATCTGTCCCATGTATGTTTGCATAGCTCGATGGACTATGTATTTCCGTAGCCCTTATTATGAGATTTTTTTTCAAAGGCCTTTGGTAATCCAAGGATTACTAGCTGGTTACGACGCTAAACCTATAGGGGCGGGTTTGGGTTGTGACAGCATTTGAGGATTTTTATTTGATTGATATACAATTCTTATCATGATTGGATGTTGTTGGTGCATTATCTATGCACATATTATTTTAATATTAATTTTATATTTGTTTGGAATTCCATCAGATTGAGTAGGGGTCTGCTTAACATTCAACTCAATGTAATACATAATGAATGGGAAAACCAATGACTTTCTATATAAATTTAGAAAAAAATATTATTTATTATACCAATATGCGCAACACACCCAATGTATAATATTAAAAAATCCAATGGCTTTTTGTTGTCCCAAATGAAGAGTAAGAGATGAAAAATTTATAGAATAGTGATAAAATGTAAATCACATTATCGGAAAGAGAAAATTGAATACATAACAACAAAAAACAATTTCAAAATATTAGAATTTAATAATTTTATTAGCTGTCATTATTAGCATCATCAATGATCTTCATAATAAGATTCTGGAATTTTATAAGAATATGATTTCTATGATGCTCAAATCAAAATATCCAATTTCCAAAAAGGCTTTATGAAGATTAGAAAATCCAATAACAACAATCACATAGTCAACCTAATTAAAAGCAACTCATCTTCCTCTTTGACATAGAAAATTACTAGGAATGAAACTAAGTTATGCTTTTTAAGTAAACAACAATTCTACATAACTAGAAAAAAAAAATACTTAGAAAAACGTATAGAATTTTAAATGGGTGGATCAGATTTGATATAGTGTGTGGTCCACATCACATCAAGTAAAATCTATACCAAACATTCAAATTCTAGGAACTTTTCTACATACAAATAATTTATATTAAGCAAGAATTATAACCAAAGCCATAGTTGCTGTCATTCATAATTACTCACTTTATGGTATATAACTTCATGTAACTATGACATATGGACTGATGTTGGCTCAAATCATTTGGAAAATATACTCCCACATTTTTATTTTATTTTAAATTTTTTTTGGAAAATAATAAACTAGCACAAAAGAAGAAGAAAATTATGTAAATGTGCTTTGCTTTCTATGCCGTTGAAACCATCATATTTCCTTAATGTTATGTTTGGATCATGAATTTAGCTAGGGATTTGAAAAGGGGAAGGAAAAGGTGTGTCGAATGTAATTATAGTTCATTGACATTTCACCCACATTTTCCCATTTTCTTTTCAAATCTTTACTCATATCTATGATCCAAACACAACATAAAGGTTCTATCAAAGATGAAAAAAATCCAATAACAATAATTCAAATCTAGTAGTCCAATAGTTCAATAGGCTAGATACGAAGTTTTCAAAAAAATAATCCAATAGTCTATCATTTAGAAAACTTTTATTGATAGCAAGACAAATTTAAAATAGTAAGGTATTTTATTTCCTTAAGTCCTCACTATCAATCCAATAGTGCTATTCAATTAAATAGTCCTTACTATCAATCCAATAGTACCTTACTATCAATTAACATGAAACAAATCCAATAGTCCTTACTATCAATCCAATAGTCCATCAATTAAAATACGAAGTTTTCAACTAAGCTTCACCTTTGACATAGGAAACTACCAAGAAACTAACCAAGTTATGACCTATCAAATAATCCAATAGTTCATCCAATCAAATAAATTTTTTTTTTGTATATATTTTTATTTAAATTTTGTTGAAGTGGTCAAACGGTTAGTTGTGATACATTTGTTTAAGTGTTTATTTCTGTAATGGTTATTGATACTTTGAGCAAAGGTAGTAGACTTTCATCTCTGTTATTGCTTATGCAGTTTGTTAATGTCAACAGATGTGCAAAATAATATTTTTTGTACATAGATTCTTTCTTTTCTCCGCATAATCATTAATTTCCTTAAGTATTATCTTCTTTACTAATTCTATTTCAATATTCTGTTTTTATTTGTCATAGGTCCTCAATTTCTCCATCTTAACGTAGAAGTAAAACTATAGCTCCTTCATCCCTTCCTCCCTAGCGGTTGCATTAGCATGTGTGTTTTTTAATTTATTTGCTTTTAATTAATAGTAGGGCACTAGCGGATGTTTTTTATTTATTTGTTTATTTTAATTGATAGTGGGATACTTGCAGGTATACTGCCTTTTTTTTTTTTTGAATTAATAGCAGGACACTAGCGGGTGTACTATTTTATTTTTTTGTTTCATTTTAATTGATAGTAGGATACTTGCTTCTGTGTTTTAGAATTTATTTGATTTAAATTGATAGTAGGGCACTGGCAGGTGTGTTTTTTTATTTATTTGTTTATTTTAATTGATAATAGGATATTTGCAGGTGTGTTGTATTTTTTTATTTAATTAATAGCAGAGCACTGGCGAGTATTTTATTTATTTGTTTCATGGTAAGTGATAGTAAGGTAGTTGCTTCTGTGTTTTTTAATTAATTTACTTTGAATTGATAGCAGGGCATTGGTAGGTGTGCTTTTTTTTTTTTTATTTGTTTATTTTAATTGATAGTTGGATACTTGTAGGTGTACTGTCTTCTTTTTCTTCTTCTTTTTTTTTTTTTTTTTAATTTTTTTTTTACAATTAGTAGTAGGGCACTGGAGGGTATGCTATTTTATTTATTTGTTTCATGTTAATTGATAATAAGGTACTTCCTTTTGTGTTTTTAAATTTTTTTGCTTTGAATTGATAGCAGGACACTGGTATGTGTGCTTTTTTATTTATTTGTTTATTTTAATTGATAGTAGGATACTTGCAGGTGTGCTATCTTTTTCTTCTTCTTCTTTTTCTTTCTTTTTTTTTTTTTGGCAATTAATAGTAGGGCGCTAGCGATTGTGCTATTTTATTTATTTTTTTTCATGTTAATTGATAGTAGGGTACTTGCTTTTGTGTTGTTTAATTTATTTGCTATGAATTGATATTAGGGCACTGGCGGATGTACCTTTATTTTATTTGTTTATTTTAATTGATAGTAGGATACTTGCGAGTGTATAGTCTTTTTTTTTTTTTTTTAATTGATAGCAGGGCACTGGCGGATGTGCTTACTAGTGGGTCTGCTTATTTATTCATTTATTTAATTTTAATTAATAGTAGGGTACTTACAGGTGTGCTTTTTTATTATTTGCGTATAATTGAAGCAGAGTATTGGCTGGTGTTTTCTTTTAAGAATTAATAATTGATAGCACAATATTGGCAAACTTCGTATAATGCATTAAAATAAGGGGATTGGAGATCAAGAACAATAATGAAAATAGTAATAACCTCAACGGCAATAGCAAATGCATCAAAATTGATGCCAAGTACTTTTCCAAGTAAGTTAAAACTTTAAAACAAATTACAACGAACAATAAATAATGAAAAATCTTGAAATATATTTACACAAAGAGCTGCAAAAAGAGGATACCATCAACTAACTTCTTGTTGAGATCGTCGAATCATGATGGTACAAAGAAAGCTACCAAACATCTAGGTACCGTTTGGTAACATTTACGTTTTCAATTTTCTGTTTATATTTATAAAAATTTTAAAAACTCAAATAAAAACTTGTTTGGTAAATTTTTGATTTATAAATCAGTGGTCTCAGTTTATAAATTTGGCCAAAAAATGTAAACTTAAAAAATGTGTTTCCGTTTTGAGTTTTCAGTGTTTTTTTTTTACCACCCAACACTAGTCACCACCGTCTTTTGCCACCACCAACCACCACCACTTGCCACCATATATTTTATATTTATTTGCTTTTTCCTTTTCTCTTTTTCTATTTTATTGTGTTTCTATTAATCAACCAATATTTTAATTGTTGATTATAGAGTCATTCTCTATTTATTTTGATTTTCAATAACTATGTCATTAATGGTAAGTCAGGCTATGTTTTCAATAACTATGTCATTAAATCTATGTACATTATTATATTATTGTTTCTGTCTGTTATTTGCTCTTTTACAAAATTCTCTTAAGTGATTTTAGGAATTTTCATTCATTTTATAAAATAATGTTATTCTTTTTGTATTGTTTTTGATGTAGTTATCATGGATCCTTTCGGATGTACTAAATTTGAGCATAAGCTTGAAGATGACGAAGTTTGTGGGAATAAAGAAGGGTTAGGTTCCCATGCAAATGACCCTATTCGAAGTTTAACCAAGAATGATGTTCTTGAAATACAATTCAATTCAGAAGAGGATGCCAATGATTTCTGTAATCAATATGCTAAAGTTGTGGGATTTAGCATTAGGAAAGACATGCGAATAATGTAGGCAACAAAGGTTCTTAGTAGAAAATGGGTATGCTTAAGACAAGACCAAAGAGCAAAGCAACACTTGGCCTGTATTGATCGAAAAAGAGCTGCCAAGGCATTGACTAGAGTTGGTTGTGATGCTCATTTTTGCATAAGGTACAATCTGGATGTAGGCAAATACATTGTCACTCACTTTAACATGGAACATAACCATCCATTGGCAACATCACAATGTGTGCCATTTCTTTGGTCCCATAGGTTTGTAAAGATCACTGACAAAGCTCAAGTAAAGGCTTTGCACGATGTTGGTGTCAAGACAAGCCATATAATGGATTTGTTGGTGTAATAATCTGGGTCTTTCAATAATGTGGGCTTTATTTACAAAGATTTGCACAATTATATTCAAGCCGAGCACAAAGTAGAAATGAAGGATAGTGATACGGAGTGTGCTTTGGATTACTTATGTGCAATAGCTGATGGTGACCCATATTTCTTTTACAAGTATGACAAGGATCAGGAGAACCAGCTTGACAAATTGTTTTGGGCAGATTCAAGGTCTCACCTAGACTATGCTGCATTTGGTGACGTGTTGGTTTTCGATACAACTTATAAAATGAATTCATATAACAAACCTGTTGTTATTTTGGCTGGGGTGAATAACCATTTTGAAACCACCATATTTGTATGCAACTTGCTCGTTGTTGAGACAATTGCAACATACACATGGGTTTTGCAGAAGTTATTAGAGGCCATGGATAACAAAAGACCGGTGTCAGTGTTGACAGATGGGGATATGGCCATGCGTGAGGCAATAGAAAGTCTTTCCGAATGCCAAGCATCGTCTATGTAATTGGCATATGCACATAAATGCCAAGCAAAATGTTCGAGTCGATGGATTCGAGGGACATTTCAAGCATTTCATGGATCTTGATGTGAATAAGGTTGTATTTGAGGAAGCTTAGAGTAAGATGGTCAGAAAATATGGCCTTCAAAATAACAAGTGGGTATCAGACACCTATAACAACAAAGGCATGTGGGCTTAGTCATATTTGCGTGGTCATTTTTTTTGTTGGAATGAAGAGCAGTTAGCATTATAAGGGTATGCATGCTTTTTTCAATAAACGCCTCAAACAAAAACTGAAACTATTCGAATTTGTTAGATGTTTTGACATGGCCCTTTATCGGTTGCGAAACAATGAAGGGGATGTCGAGGCAAAAACTGACAATAGTGATCCTTATCTTACCACGGCACTTCGGCCTCTAGAGAAACATGTAGCAGCCATCTTCACTAGACGTTTGTTCTTAATGTTCTATAATGAAATAATTGAGGAAGCATTGTTGATTTTTGATGGAAGGAAAGAGGAGTTCGATCATTGCATATACAAATTTTTAAAGTACACTAAATTTGGTTCCACGTGGGAAGTGTCATACCATCCCGTAACTAGCATAATGAAATGTAGTTGCAAAAACTTTGACTTCTTTGGACTTCCTTCCAGCCACATGATTTCTGTGATGAAATGTGAACACATGACTGAAATTCCCCTAAGTTGTGTGATGCATCGTTGGACAAAGCAGGTAAGAAAGGTTAGTAAACAACATTGCCAAGCCCAATTCTCTAGCACTCTCACATAGGAGACACGTTTTGGGGTACTTTGCTATTCTTTTATTGAAATGTGTGACTATGCCTCACAAATGTCCGAAGGGTTTGAAGAGGCTAGGAATGCATTTTTTACAATGACATGTCGGATGAAGCAGCTTTGCATAGCCAAGGAAACTAATGTTGATGAAGGAAAAAGTTCACTGCTGCCATATGGGGTTGGGGATCCGAAAGTAGTGAACACAAAGGGAAATATTGGGGGATCCTACATGGCTAAACCTCGAAAGCCAAGGCGATGCCAATGTAGCAGGTGCTTTGCGCTTTAATTTTGTTATTGTAATGTAGTATTGGCATTTTTGTTCTCCTTAATGATTGGTGATTTACTTGACAAAGTAGGGTCGTCGCCACACAAGGAGAACTTGCTCCCAAAATGATCATAAAATGGGACAAGTGGGTAGTAATTCGTTTGAGGAATACGATGATGACTATGATCCAATTGGTACTCCCACTCTTTTTGCACCAAAGCGTTTTAGAAGGAATAATATGAGGCCATGTAAGACCCATCATGTGAAGAGATGACTTTTTGTCACTAATGCAGATACGTCTCCAGTGTAGTTGAGCAAGGATGTTAATGACTTGCGTAGTTGCAATGCACAAGTCGTCCAAAATTCAGCGTTCACCGATGTGGATACGTCTCCAAGTGATTACTTTTATGGCATCTTTTCAATTCATTTTATGTTCATTTTGCTTACATTTGCTTTGCAAATTTTATGTGTGGCTGCTTAATTCTAATTTCCTGATATGCCAAGATAGATTTGAGCTAGAACATTTAGATGTCATAACTAATTATGATGTTTACAACTTGATTATGAAAATAAATAATTTACGAACACAAAATGACAAAGAGTGTATAATGACCAATATATCAAAATTCAATTTGTTATGATTTGAATCATAGATTTCAAGTGAACAAACCTTAATCATAATATAATTTGTTTTTGTAGGTGTTGCTGTGGGTAATAGTTGATATGATCGAGCGGGTGATATTGGGAGCTAAACTAAGATTTTTTTAAAAAAAAAAGTTTTTGAGGACTTAAATTTGTTAGTATTCTGTATAAATACTTTTAAACGATGGTTGATGGATATTTGTTTTGCTGTATGGAAGTTTATATTTTGTTTGCACACTTTTTTTTTTTTCCTGGAAGAAAGAATTTTGTTAAGGGAAGAGATGGAAAATAATACATGACTGTTAGAATTTTTGGAAACATCTCTTTACACTCACCTTTGCCACTTTCTCTCTATAAATAGATAAGATTTAGGCAACAAGTAACCAAACATATACCAAAACTTCACATTGGTAGACTTTGGACAAACTGTGTAACATTTTTTTTTTTTTGAACAATGTTACACAATTTTTCCAAAGTCTACCAAACTGTGCAACATTTTGCTAAAGTTTACTAAAGGGAAAAAAAAATCATAAGCATCTGAAAAGGGTGATAATAGAGTAATTAGCTGACACCAAAAAAATAGAAGACAAAAAAACTGTTGAGAAACAACTTAGAGTAATTTGTGCAAATATTGTGTCATGACAAACAACTAAAAGAAATTTAGGTTGTATTTGGATAATGGATTTGGAAAGAAAAAGAAAAATGCAAGGAAAATGGAGAAAAAAAATTAGCTTATATTTTTGTAGAAAAAATATTTTAAAAAAACAATAATAATAAAACAGAAAAATGAGAAAAATTGAGATGAAGTATTGTTGGGTAAGTGTTCAAGGGTATTTTCGTTTAAAAAAATATCAAGAGTTTGGTTTAATTCATGGTGCAGTAAGGGGTCAAAGTGAACCAATAGTTTAGGGGGTCGATATATACATTTTTATAGTATAGGGGTTATAGTGATACTTTTCAATAGTTTAGGGGGTTGATTTGTACATTTTTATAGTTTAGATGATTAAAATGATACTGCTAAATAGTTTAGGGGGTCGTTGTGTAAATAACCTATAGACATCCCATTTTTGACTGCCCTTAAGACTTGGCCGCCACTGATTGATCACTCGATGATAAAAGTTATAATGTGCAAATGTTTGATTTCTTCAGCAAGAAGAGCTTCTAAATCCCAACCTTACACCCTATTTTGACCAAAACTATTTTAGTCCTTAAAACCCACTTTTTCAAATTATTTTTTTGAAAATGTTTCTACGATGTTCAGATGCTCGCATTTCGTTAAAAACTACACTTTTCGGTAAACCAAGTAAGGATAAAATGGAAATAAATGGAAGAGAGGTGAACTCTTTGAAAAATCTTTAAAAACATCTTATTTAGAAGTTTGGAGTTGAAGAAAATAGGAGGGGAGGAAAGAAAACCAGTTAGGCAAAAAGTTGGGCATCAATTCGTTAGGATAGAAATGCATAGCCTTTACTAAAATAGGCATATCTCTTTACACACTTAGAATTTAGATATGAGGCCTCCATCATTGGAAACTAGACTTCTAGGGCTTCAATTTAGACTCAAGAATCACCTAAAACCGATTTGGATGAATGAGATATACCTGTTTGAAGTCGGGCCTGTAAGCAGATTTTTATGGCCTACAACCCACTATTTGTGCACGGCCGCCCACAATTACTGGCCAGCCGGCCTCTACTTCTGGCCTGCCGGTCACTAGTGTAAAACCCAGATATTTTTGGCTAGCTATCCCCCAAAAGCTCCAACTGTCTATAAAAAGATATTTTCGATCTGAGAGGCTATTTTTCTATATATACTTGACATCTCCTTATGTTTTTAGGTTACAAAGAATTCCAGAAGTCCCGAAACTTGAAATTCTCTCTCTATCTCTATCTTGCAACACACACACCTTACCCAAACACTTCCTAAACCAATATTGGAGCTTTCCTTGTTGAGATTATTGAGTCCAAATTTCAGCCATTGAGAGTGTAAGCTTTGTGGTTTGTGAACAAAAGAGTTACCTTGTTTCAAGAGGTATAATTTTGGGTATCTCTACACTACTTCTTTCCTATCTTTTCTTACTATTTTTCAACCGCTTTTGGGACTGTTTGTATGGGTTGAAACTTGTGGTTTAAAGCTACCAAATGTGGAGGGGTTAATCACCCTTCTTTGAACCTTGTCTCCTAAGCTTTTTCCTTTGTGTTTCCCATCTCTTTATCAAATTTTTTGGAGCTTTTTACCACTAATTTTCAAAGATTTTCAGAGGCTAAAAATGTGGTTTTGAAGTCCCAAAAATGGAGGGGTTAGCCACCTATCCTTTGACTTGCTTACTAGCTTAAATTTCTCATTATTTTAGCTTACTCTTTTAGCTATATTTACTTCAATTCCAGCATTGTTTTAGTGTATATTAGGACTATTTTTTATGTGTTTGTTTCATTTATGCTTTGTATAGCACGCTTGTAGTGTATTGGTCCTCATAGATTTGGTGTTTTAGGCATTAGACACTAACCTATTTGAGTTGATAGTATTTATTTCAAGCTTTCCATACTTGTTTTCACCTCTAATCATCTTTGCAACTTCCATCTTTTTTGGCTTTTTCTTTGCTTTGAAAGTTGTTTCAAACTTGTTGCTTGTTTATGCTTGAGATTGAGGTATTGTGCTTAATGGTTTAATCCCTTTGGGGGTTCATTACCAATGGCATGACACTTCTCTCATGCCTAAAACAACACTTGGTTTGGTGCTCCTTTTCATTAGAGGACTTAAAGCTCACTTTGGACTTAATGAATTAAAGAATGGATGATAATTAAAATGAAATAATAAAATTGGGACTAAAAGTGATGCAAGATAATAAAAAGGTTTGGGGTTCAATTAGACGTTAATTGAATCCATTGAGTCTTGAGTCATTTCATACTTGTTAGTGATGTAAACGGTTCAAGAGTCAATGTCAACCGCTTCCCTTGATCAATCTCATGATAGGGAGGAGGTTCATGAGTCTTTCATTGTGCATTTATTGAAGTTGTGTCCCTTCATTCATAAGTTATCATGCAATAAAATTGCATCGATTGATGGCTTATGAATCAAGCCTACCCCTTCTTTGACCTGTTTGCTGATAAGGAGAGGTAGGGTGGACAAACATCCCCTAAAAATACTCTGGTTTGTGCACTGTTTGTCCTCTGTTGTTGTAGAAAAAAAACACAATATTAGTGGCCGGCTGGCCACTTTTACTAGACGGTCACCCACTTTTAGTAGGTGGTTGGCCACTTTTTCCAGACAGGCAATGTCTTTTTTCCAGCAGAGCAGAGCAGAAGCTGAGGTGGAAAAACAGTGTAATTGTCTAACTGTGCAACAGAGGCATTCCAGTAACAAAACGGAAAACATTATCGAGTGGAAATCCGCGTTCATACATGAGCCATCCCTAGCATTTCGGGGCCCGTTTAAATTATGTTGTAATATTAGTGTTATGCTTAAAGTAGCGAATTTGTAAATTAATTAGTTAAAATAACTAATTAGTTATGTATTGTAATTATTTAATTAGCTAAAGTAGTTAGTTAATTTGTTGTTGTAATAATTAGTTAAGTAGCTTAGCTAATTTATTCATTTGGTTTGTAATAGTTAATTAATTAGGTAATTAGTTAGCTAGCTCATTCATTCAGACCCTCCAGCACGAAAGCAACAATGTAATAATGTGTATGTCTTCCAACCCCACGTCTTTCTCTCTTTTATTTACTTGCTTATGATAGATAGTTTAGAACATCATGTTTCTTTTAGCATACTCTATGTTTCCATCCACTTGTCTTTGCATGCATCAAGGCTTAATTCATCATTCTAACAAAGCATTGCCGTTTACATACTTCGTTGAAAACATATTAAAACAGCATACTATCAAAATTATTTACATGTCATAATTAGTAGTCGGGCCTATTAGTTGCACCATTGCATGTGTTACATTAGCCATGTTGCATTAGTTAGGAGCATGCATGTTTTCTAACTTTTTTGTTTCTTTTGGCTCATCTCGGAGTACTAGGTGAGCATTTTTGCTTTAGCATATTGCATGAGTGTGATTGTTGCCATGTCTAACATGCTTGCCATGAGGCTAAGTGCTTAATTAATAAATTGCTTGTATGCTTGTGGATGAAGGCTATTTGCTTAAATTGGAATAATTTGAGTAATGTACATATGCGATCACTTTTTCAAGTGGTACATATTTGAAACAATTTTCGAAACAAACATGAATCAAAGTGTTCCAATTCTTGCAAATTAGTCTATACTTGTGTGTATCACATAGTAATGTTAGCCTAATAATCAGAACAAGAGTGTATAATGTAAATAAAAATCACATCATGATTAGTAAAGGCTGATCTTTGATCGAGCGAGTGGGATGCTCAATTCATGACCTTTCCCTCTCGTACCGAAGTTCCCAAGCCGAGACAATCTTGGTGATGATGGACACGTGGCCTTTGGCACGAGTCATGAATTTCCTAAATTTTTCAAAAATATTTAGATGGCGACTCTGTATTTGGCAAAGTAGTCCATTTTTGGCATTTTGATTCAAAATCAATTTTCCAAAAGATTTTCCAGATTTCGACTCTTTGGTGTTTATCTATTTCACATTGCACTTATGAGATCATATTTAGAACCATGGGAGTCCGAACTATAGGACTTTCGTATCCGAAAGGAGCACGAAAAGTCGAGCTACAGTTTCTGGCGACTTTGCTGGGGATTTAGAGAACTTGACTCGAACTTCGTGATGTGAAATTTTATCTACACTTATATATTCTTTGCATTGCATTTGCATTGGTGCGCTTAAGTCACTGTGTTTGCCATCTGCTATTCCTGGACAGTTTACGGGAGGCTTGCCCAAAAGCTTGCCAAAAGGTTGACCAATCATAGGCTCTACCATGTTGGGAACACAACCACTGGATCTGGACTGTCACTATACCGTTTGATCCTCCTTTCACTTCTCAGTGTTAAGTATAAGAGGTATATTAGGTAGTCTTGCCGAGACACCCTTTTTGACTGTTTGGCCTAATTGCATTTAGAAAAGCCATAGAGACTGTTCCAAACTAGTACATGATGCTCACCCGAATGCAGGATTGCGTGAAACCGCTTGATTGAAGTAGAGAAACCCTAGATCATGCCAAAGCTAGGACAGGGTAACCTTGTTCTCCCTCATAGAGGTGTTTTGACTCTCTTTACCTGGTATGTGCTTTGTAGTGAAACTGTACAAGAATGTTCATATCAGTGGTACAGTTGGTATCTGTTTTGGGGCAGAATTCAGCGGGGAGTACATTTACTCAGCTGTGATCATATCTGTTCTCTTGAAATTGGGCTGAGGTGCTGTCTATTTTCTATTTTGCTAGGTAGTCCTGGAACCATAGCTTTAGAAGGCTCTGATATCCCTCAGGTACTCTGGACTTGTGTTGATAGACTTTATAAGGTAGGGGACCTAGTTTAGGGGCAACCAGTGTTTGCTTCACTGCTGTCGGTTACAAAGCGAATGAGGATTAGACAAAATTCACCAGTCTAGTTCTTACAACAGTCATCCCTCGGCTTATCTGTGTCCAGCTCAGTTTAGGAACAATCATCTACTTCCTGTCCAACACAAGACCACCTATTCCAATGGCACAGTATCCCTCGGCCAGTATGGAAGAACTGATACACCATCTACAACAGACAATTAAGACACTACAAAGATGACGCATGGCCTTGAGCCGAGGTTACGCCCGTCAGCCGAGGTGATAACCAGCTACAACAACGTGACGCCTTTGCATCACATGTACCCACCGTAGTTGTCCCTATGCCCGGTGCTGCGGCTAATACTGTAATCAAGGATGTCATCAGACAAGGGATCATTATGGAAGATAATGAGCCTTTGAAGAAGAATGTTGTTTGCAGTTCCAATGGTACTACCAGTGGTAGCACAGCTGTGAAATGCTTAGAAGTAAACACTGTCACCACTCTCATCAATAGCCAAAAACCATCCACTTCAACTCGGTCCTAGGCCCGAAATTTCCATTCTCTTTACATGAGTCTCTCTCAAGCCTTGAAAACACTGCTAGAAAAAGGGTGCCTAGAGCTCCTAGAACCCCAACCCCTCCCAAATCCTCTTCTACCAAGACATGACCCAGCTAAACACTCTGCCTATCATCAACAGCACGATCATGATACAAATTGTTGCATCCGCCTCCGTCATAAGATTCATGATCTTATTGACGAAGAGATCATAGCTCCACCAAAAGGACCTCAGGCCATCACTAACCTATTTTCTTCACACCTCAACCTAATCCATATACTACAATCCACCTACAACCTAAGCATATACATCACCCCGGCCCATTTACCCAAGCCTGAGGTGTTTATTCCATAAAGCATGGACTTGTGTATGATGGATGCACTTGAACCCCAATCATCTCAAACCCATGAACCCACTACTTCTGAGCTAATAAGCATGATTGAAGATCTGTGGAAGATCTGCAGAGAACCGTGGAAGATCTAGCCTTGGGGATATTGGCTCCATCATCAACCACATCACATGCCAAAAATTTGATGCCAAAAGGCTCCCCAATCTTGGGGCGAGCTGCAATTGAAAAAGGCCAACCTGAAGCTATCTTAAGTCTGGGTGATAATATGTCGACAACAACTGGGCTCCGCTTCGATATAGCGACCCAATCCCTTGTCAATGTGGAGGTAAGTGGCAAGAACAAGGTAGGGGCAAGCATTGATCCCTATGAACATCTTCAGTGGGCTATTGAGGCTTTGAAGGTCAAAGGGTTGAACAAGCAGCAAGTGCTAGAAGTTGTTGCAAAAACTGTGGATGACACTTTCGTCACTCAGGTTGAAAGCATTTTGAATCAAGGAGCAAGCCACGAAAAGGGCTTCCGTACCAGAATCACCCCTTTCAGCTCTAATCCAACACCCGTCGAAGATCTCCAAACCCAAACAACACCTGCCAAGCCCTCCGTCAATCCTGTCAGGATTGGTAACCGCACCTTTAATCCCCTTTACATGACCTTATCCAAAGCTTTCCAAATCCTCATAGGACAAGGTTATCTCAAACCCCTTGACCCTTGGCCTCTCCCTAATCCCCTTCCAGCCAGGTATAATGCTACCAAATACTGTGTCTTCCATTAACAAACCGACCATGACACTGACCATTGTTTTCATCTTCGCCATGAAGTTCAAGATCTGATTGACAAGAAGGTCATCACTCCACCGGGTCCTACAAAGTCTATCGGCACTGAATCAATAAACTTGGGGGATAATGAAACTATGTGATTGGGGATGAACCACCTACTGATAGTGCTCATTTTACTCCAAATGTGGTGGATGGCACGCACTATTATAGCACTTTTGAAACTGCTATTTATTTTACTTTTGGACTTGGGTACTGAGTTAGTCTTTTTGTATTAAGGCAGTCTTGTTGTGTTGGAGTTTGGTGATTTCGGGGGTGTTAACTCGGACATCACTTTCTTGTTTTGTGTTTGCCTTTTGCATTCTTTGTTTTGCGTCTGTTTCTACCATCGAGCCAGTTGTGCCAAAAGATTTGAATAAAACAGTAGTGCTTTTCACCTACTTCTCTGTGCCTTAAAATCATTGTATTGACCAAAGTTTTTCAAAACTTTTCTCACACTATGATGAAAACAAATAGGGAGAAATTCCTCGAGATTTGCAAAAAATTGATCAACTGCGAGGAAGAAAGACCTACTAAGCCCTTAATGAATGAGATCATGTCTGTTAATGTGAGTACTAAGAAGGATCCTGGTTTGATCCAAATTGGTTTTATATTGTCTTTAGAAGAGCACGAGCGACCAGTCATTTTCTTAAAAGATTTCAAAAAATGTTTTGCGTGGTCCTATGAAGACATGCTTGGAATTTATCTTGAGATTGTATAGCATAGGATCACTCTCGGCCTCAATACTCAACCCCTTTGCTTTCAAATTTTGATTTAGAATGTTCAACGATCAACCAAAATATGAGGCTTACATGGCCAGATTAGAAGCAACCCTTGAACTAGAGGCAATAAGGTCGGATGTGCTCAAACGAAGCTTGTATAGCTGGATGAGAAGAAGCCCTTGAACAAGGGGCAAAAATTGTCAAATGTGCTCGAAGATTCAAAAGTGGGTCATTTCTCAAACCAATAGAGATCGGCAAAAAATCCAAATCCTAGAATCTGAAAGGAGAAAATTTATTGCTAAAAGGACAATCGAGTTCCTATCCACGACACTAGGGGCAAATTCAGACCCAATTGGATGGGCCCTTACATCATCAAGGCTACATCATCAATGAACAATAGCCATTCTCCTGGATTCAAATGGCCTAGAGATCACACAAATCAACATGGACAAGTTAAACTTTTCTATCCTTGAGAGGCTCACTGGGCTAAAAACTCAAAAGGGTAACCCAGGCAAAAGTTAGAACAAGAAAAAAAAAAAGAACAAAAATAGAAAAAAAAATACAAAAAAGAAGAAACGAAAATGAATAAAAGGAAAATGAAAAAGGAAAATAAGCAAAAAGAAAAGAACAAAAATGAAAAGAGAAGAAGGAAAAAATAAGAAAGGAAAATAGCTCGCAAGGTTGAAAACCTAAAAGGGCAGCCTTGGCAAAAGTTAGAGTGTAAAAGGAGAGTGTTAATACCCGAGTGCACCTTAACCCCAAGACCTACGTAAGGCCTAATTCCCATCTTTGGGATACGTAGGCAACTTCATCTTGAAGTTTGGCCCTAACCATTTTCAACCTGCTTGTCTCATCCATGTTGATTGGCTTAACTTTATTCAAACTCGGTTATCCTATCCATGTGCAAATTGGCTCATCTTCGTACTCATCTTCGTTCAAAGTCGGTTGTCCTATTTCGTTAGAAGATTCAGCTGTAAGACAAATCAAGTTCAGATCTAAGGTTGTGCATCTCAAGAGTTAATTCCTCGTTGGTCAGGTAATGGCCATTTACAAAAATAGTTTTTGAGGATTTTTAATGAAGTAGACTAATTATCTCAAAAATTATTCCATTTTCCAAAACTGAACCATTTCTTGGATCCAAAAATGGGAAAATTTTCAGTGTTCATAGCCTGACTTACATGATTTCAAAGCAAAAAGTCAAACAATCATGTTAATCTGACTATCATGTTAGTCAAAATTGTTTTAGCAAAAGCCAAAAACACAAAATATGGTCAAAATGATGAACTAGGGGCACGGTTGAGTCAGTTTTTTTTTTTTTGTCTTTTCCCCGTTATCAGCACTCACCAGAAAGGGCACAACTGAAGTTAGTAGTAGGGGGCCAAGCGCTCTCTCATCCTCCAAGCAGCGAAGTATCGAGCCAAGTGCAAAGCGCGAACTGGAAATGGAGCAAGGTATTCCACCCCCTCATCTAGACGAGTCTGATCACATCCAAATTAGCCAAGGGCATTGTCAATTGATGTTAATTGCAGATCTGCTGCACGTCCAATCGCACCATAACCTCTCTCTGAGAAAGCTCACTAGTTGTGAGTGAAAGAAGTAGAATCTAGCAGAATGCTAGGGGCAAGAGTCCATAACTTTTAGCTTATCCATCAACCACACCTGAGAAAGAATAAAAAAATAAGAGAAATTAAATAATAGAGAGATGTGCGCTGAGAGAAAAAGTGAGGAAAGGGTTTTTCAGAAAAAAGAGATTGAGGGCCAAAGTGATGTGAGAGCCATAAATAAGAAAATGACGAGAAATAATACCTGGAGAAGCAGGCTCTCCATGAACCGAGAGGTCTCCCGCCATTGGAAGACATCCAAGTGTTGTGTTTGGTGGTTTTGTTTGTTTTGATTCTTGTTTTGAGTCATTTTGATTTTGGTGAGTGGTAATAGTTGTGTAGTTCTTACCTTGTTTTTCCGTTGTTGAGTTGTGGTGTACTGTGGTCAGTCGTAGGCTCAATACCCGGTTAAGAACTCATTCTCGGTTTGTAAAAATAAATTGTTTTAGAGTGTCGTGTTATGCTCAACATGATCTACAAAACAGGATTTGTTCTTTCATAAAGCTGCAGGGTCCAACCCAAGTCAAAATAGAGAGCAATAAAACAAAGACCTATCTGAAGCTACATAGATTCTGGACTACAAAGCAAAAGAAAAGAGGGAAAATTTTGGAGCATCTTAGTGTGTTTCAACTATAGCAAATTCCGAGATTGCATTCCAGGTGCACCTTTTCAGGCCTCGCCATTTCTCTAAAGTATGAATGTAACTCGACCCTGAGTTCAAGCCTGTTTCAAGTCAGAATGGCGATCAAAGCGACATATGTGGCTTCTACATGCAGAGGTTACCCCTTGTCAGCATTTAAGGGACTTTGAACTGTGAGTTAAAGGTAAGAGTTCGAAGAACACAAGAGGGAGATTCCCATCAGAGTAGAGCAGTTCATCACCACTCACCCTATGAGGTACTTTCTAAAGTGCCGCTTTGTTTGTTTACTGCATTTCCTGTGCATCTATCACACAAACTTATCATACTCTTTGCGCCCATATCATCTTCTCAAGACCTCTTCTCATGATTTCAATGTGGTTTGAGTATTCCTTTCCTCACACAATTTCAGCGTGTTTGGAATTTATCTCAGGACACGTGGAATGTGACCTTGAGTGGTTTTCTCAGGACCTCTTCTCAGGATTTCAGTGTGGTTTGAGTGTTCCTTTCCTCACACGATTTCAATGTGTTTAGAATTCATCTTAGGATGCATAGAACATGACCTTGAGTGGTTTTCTTAGGACCTCTTCTCACGATTTCAGCGTGGTTTAAGTGTTCCTTTCCTCACACGATTTCAACGTGTTTGGAATTTATCTCAAGACACGTGGAACACAACCCTGAGTGGTTTTCTCAGGACCTCTTTTCACGATTTCAATGTGGCTTGAGTGTTCATTTTCTCACACGATTTCAGAGTGTTTGAAATTTATCTTAGGACACGTGGAACGCGACCCTAAGTGGTTTTCTCAAGACCTTTTCTCACGATTTCAGTGTAGTTTAAGTGTTCCTTTCCTCACACGATTTCAACGTGTTTGGAATTTATCTCAGGACGCGTGGAACGCGACCCTGAGTGGTTTTCTCAGGACCTCTTCTCACGATTTTAGCATGGTTTAAGTGTTCTTTTCCTTACACGATTTCAGCATGTTTAAAATTTATCTCAGGACACGTGGAACGCGACCCTGAGTGGTTTTCTCAAGACCACTTCTTACGATTTCAGCGTAGTTTGAGTGTTTCTTTCCTCACACGATTTCAACATGTTTGGAATTTATCTCAGGATGCATGGAACGCGACCCTGAACGGTTTTCTCAAGACCTCTTCTCACGATTTCAGTATGGTTATAGTGTTCTTTTCCTCACACGATTTCAACGTGTTTGGGATTTGTTCTTTTCCTTACACGATTTCAGCGTATTTGGGATTTGTTCTTCCTCTTCTTAAGATTTCAACGTGGTTAGAGTGTTCATTTCCTCACACGATTTCAGTGTGTTTGGGTTTTATTCTTCATCTTCTCACGATTTTAATATGGTTTGAGTGTTCCTTTCCTCACACGATTTCAGCGTGTTTGGGATTTATTCTTCCTATTCTTACGATTTCAGTGTAGTTTGAGTGTTCATTTCCTCACACAATTAGCGTGTTTAGGACTTATTCTTCATTTCCTTACGATTTTCGCGTGGTTAGAGTGTTCATTTCCTTACACGATTTCAGCGTGCTTGGGATTTGTTCTTCATCCTCTCACGATTCTAGTGTGGTTGGAATATGTCACCTTATTCATCTACTACATTATCTATTACATTCATTACATCATACCATTTTATCACCTACATCCTTTCTATGTTAAGCTTAGTTTGGCATGGGTTCATACCTTTCCCTCATTGAAACATGGTTTTCTCATGTGTAAGTACCCATGCTGCGCTGAAGCCAGTGTTGAGGGTGTCAACACCTTGTTTTGTGTCCATATCTTTTCTAGGTAAGATGTGGTTTGGCCTGCGCCCCTTATTCACTTCATCCATTGCATTCATTGCATTGTACTTTGTATTGTTGCATTCAGTATTAGGATCATTATCTTTCCCTAGCAGATCATTGCTCACCAATATCATACCATCCAATTACTTGTACTCTTTCTGCGAAAAACATAGTTTTGCATGCATTCGCATCCCTTTCACGTTGAAATATGATTCTGTTATCTGTAAACATCCATGCTGCGTCGAGGCCAGTATTGAGGATGTAGGCACCTAGCCTATGTTAGGCGTTGTTTGGCTGTGCCCACTTCTTTTCTATATAAAACATAGTTTGATTTTGCATCTCCATCCCTTTATGGTATTTGTATAGAAAACACTACTTATGGTTTGATTATATTATTGCATTGCACTGCGTAGAATACAAAATACAAGAAATTAGAAAATGGGAGAATGATTTGATACAATTGTATTAAGTAATATCCATACACTAACTAAAGATTTGATGCACCAATTTAGGACTCTTGTTTACCGCTATAACCTACCGCCACTCACAATTGAATCTTGGGTTGTGAATAGAGCTTCTTTTATATTAATGCTATGCTTATTATTTGATCTTATTATTTACATTTATTCTATCATTGATACTTTAGATACATAATAAATAATACTAATATATAAGCACTACTACAAAATTGGTTAAAGGTCACAATTTTTAACTGTGACCTTAAACCTTTAATCTTAGTTTTTTTTAATACAAAAACTGTGATTGTGATAACCCAACCTATACTATACTTAATTATGTATGTGATTATGTGGTTGATATGAATTTGTAAATTTAAGTATGTGAATTATGTGAATTTAGAAAAATATCTGTTGAAAGTAGAAATATCTATTGTAATTGAGACTTTGAACTGAAATTGAAGGCCTTAGAGGCGCGATAAACAAAAACCGACTTCATATCTACGATTAGCATGATTTATAGAGCTTACGGTGAAATTTTGAAAAATTATGATTCATAATGATTTAATCATGTTTTATGAGTTGGGTCATATATGTGTGTTTAGCTCTACTGTTATTCATTGTTTCATAACAACCTTAAAGAGTGAGTTAGAGAGAGAGAGAGAGAGAGTGGAAGAGAAAGCTAAGGATTTGAAGAAAATCAAAGGGCAAACCTTAGATTTGAGATGAGGTATGTTAATTTACTTACAATCTTTGTCTCTAACTTATCTTTTTCATGAAATCAAGAAGAAATTAGGAATTTGAGCTAGGTTTTGAGTTATTTGGTGGCTTAAGCTAAAGACATGAAATTGAACCCTAATCTCTCCATTTTTGTTTGATTTAAGTTCAGTTTTGTGTTTAACCCATGAAACAAACCCTAGATGATTCACGAAAACAAGATTTGTTGTAAGATTATTCATGGTTTATGTATTTTGAATTTGTTTATGTAATGTATGAATATAGGAAAGAGATGAGTCCATGAATTTGTTGTTGATGCAAGATTAATATGTTTGATGAGGAGTTACACTTGTATCCTGCTTATATATCATGTTTTTAAGTTGTTTTTACATGGATTTGGGCTTGGGAATGAAAGGAAAATGTTTGCATCTTGGAGCCATTTTCGGACTACCTGAGTAAGCCCAAACTGCTCGTGCAAAGCTCGTGCGGCCTCGGGCTCCGTACGAGCACCCAAGATTTAAGCCTAAACCCACTCCTCTCTGTGCGCTCGAACGGTGGCCATTTCTGCACGTGCGGAGCCAGACCGCTTGAGCAGCTAACTCAGCCACATGTGCAACCAAATAGGAAAAAAAAAATTGTGCTATTTTTCCTTGCTACCCTCGGCCTCCAGAATGTGTTCCCAACCTTATTTAGCCCCATTTGAGAGTGAAATGATGAATAGAAACTCATTAAAGAAGGTTGTGAATAATGAAAGAAAATAATACAATTGAAATGAATTATTTATCAAATATGTATGTGACCTGTTTGGTGTAGGTCATGTGCCGAAGGAAACACCACAAGATCAATCATCACTGTCAATAATAATACCATATTTATATGTTTGTTATTGTGTACCTCGAACCATGAACGGTGATTGGTGCCGACATTGTGATTTGTTTGAAATGAGAAACCTCATTAATATTATATGGCATGTGCAATGTTGGGCTCGAGGCCGTTTTGATATATGTTGGGCCCAAGGCCATTTTGTTATATGTTGGGCCCGAGGTCGTTTTGATATACATTGGGCCCAAGGCCATTTTGTTATATGTTGGGCCCGATGCCGTTTTGATATATGTTGGGTCTGATGCTGTTTTGATATATGATTGGACTTGAGGCCATTTTGTTATATGTTAGGCCCGATGCTGTTTTGAAGTATGATTAGGCCTAAGGCCGTTTTGTTTATATGATTTTGGGTATTATGAGAATCTTACGACTATCTATTTACACTGTTTTACTATATTATTACTCATTGAGCTTCACTCACCCAATTTTATGTATGCACATATAGGTAATCCCCATCATGGAGCACACCCCTAGAGTCAACTTTAGGAGCCATTCTTTTTGAGACCCAATCGAGTCATGTCTCTGAGATGGAGTTTTGTCTTTGACTCACATTATACCTTGACTTTACTTTGTTTTGCTAATGTGGTCTTGAGTTTGCAAACGTTATGCACAAATTTCTTCCGATACTTACATTCTTTTTGCATAGGCATGTAAATGACGTGGATGTGTTACATTTTGCTTATATTGGTATAGGTCAATGGACTCATTCTTTTGTTGTATAATTCTGCTTTTGGGCCCATTATTATAATTACTTTGTATGTTTGTTTGAGGCCAAAGGTAATCAAGTGATTGCCAGCCGGTTATGACCTAAACTTTTAGGGGAGGGTTCGGGTCATGATAGTGATGAATGAGGGTGTGACTATACAAGTTATCTCATATATATTTTGCTTTTAAATTTGGCCATCAGGCATAACATTAATTTAAATATATTGAAGCTTAGAGGACCTTATAGGACAAAATATGTACCTGTCCAAGAAGTAGTTCAGCAACAACACAACCAGCAAACCAGACGTCAATAGCTGTAGTGTACTCCGTTGATTGAAATATAAGCTTAGATGTAAGAGGTATTGGGCTCCCCTTTTAGCTGCCAAAAATAAGGAATGAAACATTTCAACCAAAACACAAAACTAAGGGAGAGGGGAAAAAATTAAAAGACATAAAAGAACATGCCAAAACTTTATAAATTCCAAAATGAAGTTATTATTTGTAAAAGAGTTAATGAGGTGGTGGGAAAATAGTATATACGAAAGGGCACCATTACTAATGGAAAAATGTGAAATAATTACAATTACACATGAGGGGTTATAGAACTCTAATAAGTATATAGCATATTAATTAGGATGCATGTTAGAGTGTAAATCCTTTGAAAATTAGGCCAAATCTTATAATTTGCATATGATACACATCCCAAAAGGGGTGTAGTAGCATAACCATACATACCACACATAAACTCTCATTTGGAATGAATCAATAAATCAAAGACCTCCAAAACAAAAGAACAATAATTTTTTAAAGGCATTTCTTTGTTTGATGTATCTTCATGCTCTTGTCGAAAAACCAATAAACAACAAAGAGAGGGGGAGGGGGGGGGGGAGGGGAAAGAAAAAGAAAAAGTAAATTAACAATTTAGTGTCTTTGAAGTTAGAGGGTTTTGAATGAAAATAGGTTTTTCTGGAATCAAGTAATTTTGATATTTTTTTATTATTTAATGGAAACTCATGATGGGTGTATTTAATAGTTTGATATGCGGTGAGATGTGTTATTTGTTATGAATGTTGGGGGTAATTCTATCATCACTCTATTTCAATCCAGATGATTTTTTATTTTTTATGTTTTCTTTATTAATTTACTTGTGTTTATCATTGTTATTGTACTAAATTTAACTTACCTTCTATGTCTTGGCCTGTGCTCATTGAAGGCTTTTGTTTATTTCTCATTTTTTTAAAAGCTTTTGCATTACACATCCTTATGATTTTGTTGAGTCTGTACACGAGCTCTACAAGTTCCACCTTTAGGTACCATTCCAACAAAATGGCATGGCTAACTAGATCATATGGTTGGAGTCCCATATCAGATAATCACATGGCTAACTAGAGCTTAATGATTCTCCTAAAGAGGGAAAGAAAATTAAATTCTAAGCTTAAGAGTTCAAATTCAAGTAAATTGCATAAATTGAAAATGGAGATTAGAGTCAACAGTAGTTTACAATCAGATTTATAGTACATTGTAGTACAAGATTTCAACTGCAGATTTAAGTCCTTATATCTTTGATGGAGCTTGAATATCCAAATAAATGAAAGACCCCAAAAACAGAAGAACAATAATTTTTTAAAGGTATTACTCTGTTTCAAGTATTTTCATGCTCTTGTAGAAAAAGCAATAAACAACAACAATTAATAAAATTACAGTAGCAAAAAACTTTAACAAAAAGAATATTGCCAAATAATATACTTGGTGCCATAATATGAACTATCTAAGAAAGAATAAATAGAAGCTAAATAGATCAAAAAAGTAAGCATTGATTGTGTTCACATGCTATGCCAATGACTGTAGAGTGTAAAATACTAGATTGAGTACAGATAGCTACATCACTAATTAACCGAAAACTTTGTAAGTAATAATGTAAATATTACTCATTCCAAAATAAATAACACCTATATTAAGAGTCATACAAATAACATAGTGACTTGTAGCATTACATCAATTGCAAGCTTCAATAGCAAATATTCAGTTGGTAGTACAAAGAGACGGATAAACCAAACGAATATTACCATTTGCACCAAGAATTTAATCTGCATCTGTTACTCAAAATAAATGATAGGTTTTGGGTCTAATGATTTTTTTTTTTTTTTTTTTTGTAAATCTCTTGTACGTTATGGAGTCTGCAAAAGCCTTTCTTTTGGATCATCTTTATAGATTAATCTCTCATCAAATTGAACAAAAACCAATGGAAAATTTTATAAAACAAACCTTAAAATATACCAATAAACCAAGTAAACTAATCTTTAACCATGAAGATTAGGACACACATACATCGCTATGAAACTAATTCTATAAATGTGATGAAAGAGACCTTTAACTATCAAACTCTTAGTAAACATCATGATACCTAACTTTCATTAACCCCATTTGAATTAAATGATTGTAAGTTGGTTGAGCTGAGCAGTGAGTTGCTAAATTCAGATCTTCTGTTACTAGTGCTGACCATGGGTCAAAGTTAAAAAGAAAAGAAAAGAAAAGAAAAGAAAAGAAAGATGGGAAGATAATTTTAAAATATATTCCCCTCATCCTCTCCCGGAAAAACTTAATTTCATTTATGCAGCTTTGGACAGAAGTTTAAGTAAAATAATAATAATAATAATAAAATTTAAAATAAAATATTTTTCTTTTTACTTTCTCCCTACTTTCTTCTCAACCAAATAAGAGAAAGTAGTTATTTTGAAAAATAACATATATGTACATTTATATACAAGATATACATATTACGAAAAGAAAAATGGAAAATGCAATTGAATTGTATACAATATACACATATATTCAAGACACAAGTTTCCTCTTCATAAAAACATATCTGTCTAGATGTGTTCTTATTATTACAGATAAGAGCTTTATAAAAATTGGACTAAATTGGCAAATTCAATATACACATCCCAATAAAATCTTTAATCGAATTGCACACATACACAAGTTTCTTCCATTTATCTGCAAAGAAATTCTAAACTACGTTGGAGTCAAACAATTCATCTCAATATTCCTTAGTCCCTTAGTCCCTGTAATAGATTTGGATGGTCTGATTGCAGTCTTGAATCACAGAGTTTGGGATTGGATGCTTTCTTGCATATTTGATTATCAAATCATTTCAAGATGCAATTAAGAATTTAAAGGCTACAAAGATGGTAAGAAGAAAGATGAACCAGAGAGAGTCTCAAAATCTTTCTCATATTGGGTAGTTTTGGAGAAGATGGTCTATGGATGCATGTTAATCAAGCCAAAGAGTTGGCTATTTATAGAGGGAGTGTAGATACAAGAATTATCGATTTTATTGGTTTTTAAAAAAATTAAAATGTAAAAAAAAAAAGAGCAAACAACAAGCTAATAAATTCCCAGAAAAATAGAGAAACTTATAGAAACAAAAGAAACAGAGGATGATTTGGGAATTTGATCAATGACATTGCTGATTATAGATGGAATCAAAGAGAGATAAAGAAAGAGTCAATAATTGGATTACAAATTTTGATACTTTTTCAAAGGAAAAAGCTGAGAAAATAAAAATTAATATCAAATATTCATTCTTCACAGTTAGAGTTTTGAAATCAAAATGGCACAACTATTGGCTACAAATGTTAATTTTCATTGAGAACCAGACCTAATATCAGATATTCAATAAGGGTTAGAGTTCTCAAATCAAAAGCCCTAATGTAAATGAAGTTTAGAGTTAGAAACAAACCTGAGCTACAAAAAATATCACTTGGAAATATTCGATTAGAATAGAAGCAGCTAGTTCTTGACGTCGAGAGAGTGAGAGATTATCAAGAAGATGTCAACATTGAATAGTGGCCCGACGCCGACGGGGCTGGTGATCTTCGGCAATGGTTGAAGCTTTGGCTATGATGGAAGAGAGATGGGAGGAGAAGAGAAGAGCAAGAGCAAGAGAGGGAGGTGAACTAACTTGGGACCCCTTGACTCCTCTGATTTCCTTTGCCCTCTTTTTGGTAACTGACACCGACAGAGGTAGTGGTCTTTGGCAATCACTGAAGCTTTGACTATGGCAGAAGAAAAGAAGAACAAGAACCAGAGCAAGAGAGGGAGGCCAACTGACTTGGGACCCCTGGATTCCTCTGATTTCTTTTGCCCTCTTTTTGGTAACCGATTACACCGGTTGCCAATTCAAAATTAAATTATTAAAATAATTTAGTTATGTGATAGTTATGAGATAATATGGTATGTATGAATAACTAAATATAACTTAGTTATAAGTTAATATGATAATCATTATAATCTATATGATATTAGTTATAATATAAAATCACATAACCTCATAACTGATGTATGGTACATCCAAATGTACCATAGCATCACTCTACATCTTGTACTTTGAATCCATAAGACTAAGAATGAATGAAATTAACTAGCAATTTGTATATACTCTTTTGAGTTTTTAGCTAAAGATAGATTTTGTTATAGCTTTTCATCAAATTTAACTTGGGTTCTCTCAAGTTCATTGAACTTGACCGTCATTTCTTGGGTTCATGAGGTTACCACGGTCCGGTTTGATGATTTAAATTATTAATTTTTTATGGCTTTCGGTATATATTGTTCATGAAAACAATTAAGTCAATTTGATAATCATAATTTTTTTCATTTTATCACATTTGTCTTGGAGAAAATATATAACAATTGTGTTTTTTCAAACTTATCCCCAAAGCCTTTTTTTTTAGAAGAATTTGGTCAAAACTCTCTCATAATAAAATTTTAACGTATTAAGGACAAGTACAAAAAGTTTTTTTTGAAAAGTCCAACAAATATCACTATATCAAAATATTAAATTTTAAAATAATATAACTTTTGATGTAAATGTCAATTTTTAATAAAATTAATATTTTTAAAATTCTCTTATCAAGATCTATCAAACAAGATCCATGTTGATTATGAAATTCTTTAAAAAAAAAAAATTATTACTATTGAAATTGATGTAAACAATAACAGTAACATGTCACTCTGTTTGACAATTACATAGTACTCTGTCTCACAGTAATATGTTCCTCTGTTTGACAATTACTTTATTTGACAGTAACATGTTACTCTGTCTCACAGTAACATGTTATTCTGTTTGATAGTAACATGTTACTCTGGCAATATTGTCTAAGAAATATATATATATATATATATTTTTTTTACTTTATCCTTACTCAATTATATGTTTTCTCTTAGGGAGTTTATGAAAAAAAAAAAAAATTGGACTGTCATTTTCACTAAACAAGGATCCAATGGAGGGATTTTGACTAAATTTCTCTTTTTTTTTTTATTATCAAATTTGGTATAAAAAAAAAAACTTTTTTTTTTGGCCTTGATTTGATAACAATTGGTGAAATTTGATACAAGTTTGATGAAATGATTGGAGGTCATTTTTACCAATTTTTTTTTATTATCTAATTTAAGTTTGATAAAAAAAAATGGTGAACTATTAAGTGCCTCTCCAACCCTTTACTACTTCTTTTTCATCTAATTTGACACCGCGACGGGGGGAGGGGGGGAGGAAATTAAAAGATTGCCTTATCCATTGTTGTTTCTTTAAGCTATTTCACTATGGTGGTCTAGAATTGGTTTTTTTAATTACACATATATATATATATATATATTTAATTTATAATTTTTTTGGTTGTTATCTACCTTCTTTTCTTTCTTTATTTAGATTTCAAATATAGAATTAGACACAGAAAGTTTGTTAATTTTTGGAAATTAATTAATTTGGATTTTAGGCTTCTTAAGGGTAACTTTTGATTTTGCTAGGGTATTTGAGTTTGCTGAATTCTCCAATTCTACCAATCATCCCTTTGAAAATCTTGCAAACAAGTTCAAATTGTGTGACAACCGCCTCCTTAATTAAATAAATTAATTAAATTGATTATGTGTTTATTGCTAATTATGTGATTACACTACAAGAAAAAACACATTTGGCGACTAAATTTTTAGTCGCCAAAAGTAAATTTTTAGTCTCCAAAAGTCGGGTTTTAAGTTTCCCTGACTAAATTTTTTAGTCGCTAGTTTGGTCGCTGGAAAACTGTCATGAAAGGTATTGGCGACTAAAAAACTTTTAGTCCCCAAAAACAAAGTCTGTAGCGACTAAAATTTTCGTCGCCAAAGCTCATTTATATTTTTTAAATTATACATTTGGCGACTAAATTTTTAGTCGCCAATAGTGAATTATTTTTTTTTTAATTTATACATTTGCCGACTATTTTTTTCGTCGCCAATACTGAAGCTTTTGGCGACCACCCATTGTAGTCGCCAAAAGCTTATTTCAGAAAGAAAAAAGAAATTACCCTTTGCTCTTCCCAAGTTTTGAACCACCAACCCCTCCCACATTCTAAACCTTTACCAACACGCTCTCTCCACTATGCCACAATAACACCACAAGAATATATATGCAAAATATATTATTTATATAGTATATTGACCCGTATTAATATAAAACTATATATATGAACATAATTATACGCTCTCTCCACTATGCCACAATAACACCACAAGAATATATATGCAAAATATATTATTTATATAGTATATTGACCCGTATTAATATAAAACTATATATATGAACATAATTATTTTTATTCAATATAATTTATGTAAAAAATAAATTATTTATTAAAAAAAAAAGGAAGCCACTTTTGGCGACTAAATTTTTTTTAGTCGCCAAAAACCTTAGTTTCGGCTACTACCAATAATTTAGTCGCTAAAAAAATTAATTTCCGCCTAAAAATAACCACTTTCGGCGACTAAACTTAATTTTAGTTGCCAAAACCTCCACTTTTGCCGACTAAACTGAATTTCAGTCGCCAATTGTCCACTTTTAGCTACTAAATTTTTTTTAGTAGCCAAAAACCTTTACTTTTGGCTACAAAAAATTTTTTTGTCGGTAAAACACCTATAATCGGCGACCAAACTATTTTTTGGTCGCCAAAACCTATACTTTTGGCTACTAAATTTTTTTAGTCACCAAAAACCTTCACTTTTGGCTACTAAAATTGTTTTAGTCGCTAAAACCCATATAATCGGCGACTAAACTGATTTTTAGTTGCCAATAATTATACATTTGGCTACTAAACTGTTTTAGTCGCCAAAAGTCTTCACTTTTGGCTACTAATTCAATTTTAGTCGCCAATTGTCCTACTTTCAGCGACGAAATTTATATTTTTTGTCACTAAAACTACTTTTTCTTGTAGTGTTATGTGTTATGAAATGTTATTGTGATGCCATGTGATTACTTGAGTTGTATTATTGTGGACAGATATGTTAAAGTGAATATGAAACTTGTCTGATTCGTTAAAATCTTGCAAACAAGTTCAAATTGTGTGACAACCGCCTCCTTAATTAAATAAATTAATTAAATTGATTATGTGTTTATTGCTAATTATGTGATTATATGTTATGAAATGTTATTGTGATGCCATGTGATTACTTGAGTTGTATTATTGTGGACGGATATGTTAAAGTGAATATGAAACCTGTCTGATTCGTTAATTTTAATAAGTTAGAAGTAAATTATGGGATAGGAATTAGAGCCTAATCCATATTAGTATACTTTAAGTAGTGTAATTAAGAAATGAATAAGATAATGAGATTAATTAAATTTGAATTACTTGACTACAATTTAATTAAGAAATGAATTATTATTATCATAGAGTATTCTACTCATTTGACCAAAGAAGAGAACTAGTGGGCTTGATAGATATACCACACGTAGAGAGGGAGAGGGAGAGAGAGAGAGAGAGAGAGAGAGAGTGAAGGTGCTCTAAGTATAGAACTCAACAAGAAGAGAGGAAAAGAAGGAAGAACTAGGAGGAAGTTAGGAACTTGGCTTGAATTCTCTTCAATCATCAAAAATAGGTAAACTTTTCTTTCCAATTTCTTGAAACTAAAGCTCCTTTACTTATCATTTACTAAGATACAAATGTAATTGATGAGAATTTACAAAGAATTAGAGGCTTTAGTACATGCAAGCCAAGATAGAAAAGAATTGTAGGAAGTTGGCCTTAAATTCAACATGCATGGTATATTTCATGGACATTTGATTTCATTCATTTAATTTCTTGCATAATCTCCATAAGTCTAACAGTTTGGAAAGGATTTTCTCATCAATTTTACAACTTGAAGCTTTGAGATGCTTAGTTATGTGTTTATGTTTTTAGTTGAAGTCTTGAGCTTGCAACTTGGCCATTTGAACCTTGTTTACAAGTTTGGGTTTGGGTTTCATAATCAAGACTGTTCATATGAATTTTTGGAAATGAATTGCATGAAAATAGGGTTGCTTTGCAAAGAAAACACTGCTTAAACAGAGCAATTTTCGGATTGTCATTAAAGCATTGCCACATGTGCAGCTTGGGGCTCTGCACGTGCAAAAAATAGGGTAATTCTTGTTGAACATACTAAAATATATGCACCTGCGGAGGCAGGTGCAGTGAAGGTCCTGCATGTGTAGTTGGGACTCCCGCATGTGCGGCTCTTTTTGGACAAAATTGGTTTGTTTTTCGCTCCTCTTTTCTATCTCCCGAGCTTTCGTTTGCATGGTTTTAAAGTGTTTTTATAATCATTTGCATCTCATGAGTGCATTAGAATGAATAAATGAAAGATTAGAACTGAACGAGTATAGACGAATAGTAATTGAATAAGTAAACAATTGAATCAATGGTATTGACCAAGGATTGAACGTAATTGCATTGTTGTGCTTGACTTTATTTGCCTAGATCGGACGCCGAACCAATAATACGTATATCGAGAAGCCCACTGTGAGTAACAATGTTATAAAGATATGTTCAAATTGTATTTATTTTCTGAATGATAAATGATATTGTTTCTAAACGATTACCTTTTATCGATTGAATGATGATCCTCTTTCGAATAGTATTCATGGCATCCATAGCGTATTGTTATCGTTATTGTTATTGATATCGCTATTGGTACAGAGATCTCTATCAGTTCCAAATCTTGGAACTATTGTTATTGTTTGATGGCCATCAATTGATTGTTCGATCTTTTAAGACGCAGTGTATTGTTGCTATTGGATATACCACAAATGACCTATATGAATATGATTGATTGAATTGATTGAATTGAACGATTGATTGACAAATGATATTGATTGAAAATGTTCAAATGCTAATCGATTATTTCAAACACTTTAAGGACATCATTCTTAACCTCTTTACACATCTGTTATTTACTGGGCTTTAGCTCACAATTTATTATATATATATGTAGGTGGCCAGGCATTGGATCAAGGCTAGAGGTGTCGACCCGAACTCTTATTTTATCAAGCTAGCTATTGTGCCTCATAACGAGGTTCTGAACCTGCATGTGTCAAGGCTTTTTGGGTGGTTCAAATCCACCCTTTTGATTTAGCTAAGTGTAAAGAATGTTTAAGACTTATGCTTATACTATCTTTAATAATGGGATTAATTCCCTAACTTGCATATTATCTTGTATATATATGATTATGGCATAAGTGGTTACGAATATGGCTATTTGTATAAAAGTTTATTTTCAATCAGGTCTTTACAGCTCATTAGACATTATCTTATTATTGATTGGCTTCCGCCAGCCCCGTATCATGTATTATTGTCATTATTGTTAATCAGGCCTTTGGTAATCACGGATTACTGGCCGGTTACGATGCTACACCTATAGCGGCGGGTTTGGGTTGTGACAAATTGCCTCCGGAATCGAAGAAAAGGGTTTCAAAGGTTGCAATCAAGTAGCTAATAGTTTCCATGGACAAGTCCGAATTGTCTGAAATATTTGATAGGAATTTGCTATGTACTGCAATGAAAGGGGAGCTTGTATGTTGAAATGTTGATGAACAAATGCAGAATGAAGCAACCAAGACCTCTCAGCATAAAGGATAGCCACATGAATCTCAAGTGGTGGATTGGAAGACTTTGTTAATTAGTTGCACACAATTGGTTGCTGATGATGATTACACGGTTGCCAACGAACAACTTAAGCAAATTAGGCAGCGCGTTTCCCTTTTCAGTGATGGGTCTCAGAGGGTAGCGTATATCTTTGTCAATGGCCTTGAGGCTCACTTGGCTGACACTGGAAGCCAGATTTATGCAACCGTTGCTTCCAAGAGAATTGCAGCTGCTGAATTGTTGAAAGCTTACCAGCTTTATCATTCAGCTTGCCCATTCCAAAAGATATCGACATTCTTGGCAAACAAAATGATTTTGGATTTAGTTGTGAAATCAACCAAGAAAAAGCTTCATATTATTGATTTTGGTATCCTATATGGTTTCCAATGGCCCATCCTGATCCAACATCTCTCGACCCTACATGGTGGACGGGAACTTCAAATTACTAGGATAGAGTTTCCACAACCTGGTTTCCGACCTGCAGAAAGTGTCGAGGAGACAGGGCGTCATTTGGAAAACTATTGTGAACGCATTAATGTTCCATTTCAATACCATGTTAAGAAATCTAAAATCCCAAAGATATTGATTTGTGATTATGTATCAATTTTAACCAGTAAATAACAATTACAATCGAACAATCAAAACAAATCAACACAACGATTTAACATGAAAAAATCACAATTTGAGTGCCCCCAATTATGATAAAAAAAACCACGGGCAAAAGCCACAAAACAATCCACTAAGAAGACACAAAGAAATTGCACAAGTGTACTCTCAATTATCTAGCGAATCCACACTCGAAACGAACTAACCCCTATGTGCCTTTTCCAGCTCCGTCTTCACCTCGGATATGTCTTGCCCAACATTGAATCCATGATGCCAATGTCGAATCCATGACGATGAGCCACTCAGGAATCCACCAAAGTTTCAGGCCTAAATTCTCCAGAATCCACCGAAGAGCATCTTTCAATTTTGTAAACAAACTAAAAAAACCCTTTGATATAATCCACTTAATTCATGATTAAACTCTTACAGATATCAAAGGAAACAAGCAAAGAAGCTCTAGAAGAAAATCCTAATACCCAAGAAGATCTGGAAGTCGTATCCTAAAATCTGATAAAGCCACATATTTATAGAAAACAAGGCCGCGATGGTCACTCGTGCGAAGGAATTCTCACTTGAGCGAGGAGACTAAAACACATGTTTTGCCAAGTGTCTTCGCTCAAACCATCAAAGTGTTGCTCGAGCGAGAAAAGCATCTTCTCAATATTTTACAGTCAATGAAAACTTTTGGGACCAAAGATTCTTCGCTCAAGTGCACATTCCTTCGCTCGAGCAAACAAACAACTTCAACTGCATTTTTGCTTTTTGCTTCGGGGACAAACATGATAGGATTAAGATCACAAATTCTTCTGCTTTGCATAGGTACAATTTGGGTTAAATTCACATCTAAATACTCATAGCCTAACTGAAATAAAAGAACAAATAAAATTACAATTGAAAGGAGTTTTGTCAAACGGGATTGCCAAGAACAAAATCCTAACACATGCCATAGCACACAAACTGTCAAAATTGAGGACTTGAATGTACAGAGTGATGAGGTGCTTGCTGTGAACTGTCTCTTTTGGTTTAGGGTCCTATCTGATGAGACAACTCGTGAGGGCTGTTTTCAAGATGCTCTCATTGAATCAGGAGCTATTAAAAAAATTTAGGAATATGGTGAAGGCAGGGTACCACAAAGATTTTGTGATTAATGAAGATGTTCTATGGATGCTACAAGGATAGAGGGGTCGGGTTTTCTCTGCTAGCTCCTTTTGGGTACTTACGTAGAACTCTTTAAGGCATGCTTGTATTCTTGGCTCATGTTTCAATTCCACTTTGCATGTTGTTGCCCTTTTGGATAAATTGCAATCTTAACTTTGAATTGGCGGTATTTGTTTTCTTGATGTTTGTTGCCGAAATCATTGTTGTTTTTGCTTTTGTTCGTCAGACTTTTTTCAGGTAAAAGCTATTACAACCATATATATCCTCTTGTTTCCATTGTTGAGCTCATAGATTTCCTTCGATTGCATACCAAGCTTGCAATTTGTTTAGTTATATGCTTTCTTGATAAAAGAGAACTAGGATTCAAGTAGATAATGTTACTCTTTGCCAAACTATTGCAGTTTTAGATGCTTTGTATTCAGTAAGATAGAGCTTCCATAGCCTATGCTTCTTGTTTTAGTTGATCTGATTCTAGAAATCATTTACAATATATTTTTTATTTTTATTTTTATTTTGGCTTAATCAAACATGAGAATAAACATTTTAATGGAATGATCATTTTATTTCATTCATTCTAACGAACCAAGCATAATATAAGGATCCGGTGCAATTATTTTCAAATTAAAAAGTTGAAAATTACAAAATCAGAAATGACAAGCAGTTCTCATCCAGTTTTTACAAAATTATATTTTTTAACTAATGAAGTTATTTTTATATCATTGACTTGTACCAAAGCATAATACACAATTTTTTATTAAAAAAATTATAAATTATAAGCATAAGACAAGTGGGATTGATGAATATATGAAAATACAATCTACAAATACATTTTTTTTGGGATAAATTATAAATATGCCATTCAGATTTGCTTAAAATTCGGATTGTCCCTTATAATTTAAAAAATTACAATCTTGTTAGAATTTTTTATTTAACAAAATTAACTAAAAAAATAAAATTCCTACTTGTTTTTTTATACAATGATAAAATTATATAAATTATTAATTGAAATAAATTCTTGACATTATTAAAAATTATTAATTAATTTGATGATTAATTAATAAAATAGACCATTTGTTATGAATTGAAAAACTTTAGAGGATGTAATGTAATTTTTAAAATTATAGAGCAAGGTTCTAAATCGCGGTATCGGGTAACGTAATGGTATCGATCACGGAGTATCGGTATCGGTAGTATCGATCGATACGTATCGGGAATCGGATGTCGCGGTAGTGAAATTTTAAAAATCATTTCAAAGGTTTTTCAACTTTTTCTTTCCCGCACCGGTCCGAACCGTTGAGTATCGGCCTGTCGCGGCTTGTGTAACGGCTTATGTAACGCTTATAGGCCGATACGTACCGGGACTCGGCCGATACTCCTGCGATTTTCAATCTCAGTGGTATATCAGCCTGTATCCATCGCGGTACCTCATTTTTCCGATACGTATCGGCCGACATTTAAAACTATGTTATAGAGACATCAAATTTTAAGCAAATTTTAAAGGGCATAGTTGTAATTTTATTATTTTTATCATTATTATTTTTATTTTGGTAGATGAACTTGTGGTTAGGTCTATTTGGTCATCAATTGACACCTAAAGCAGAGAGTTGCTGTTTGTGCATCCCGTACAATGAGACAAATCTTTATATCAAAAGATGCTCTCTTCTTTTTTTTCTTTTTTCTTCAACTTTGTCTGTCTGTAGGGACCCCCACGATCAAAAGAAAATAGAGAGGTGTGTTTGACCTCAGCCATTTTGAGTGATCATTTTTATTGATAGTAATAAATAAAGAAAACAAAGGTAACACCCTATAACGATGCTCTTGGAATTGAACAATATCAAATTACAAACTCCTCGAAAGAGATTCACATTATATATTTATAATTTTTGTTGTGACATTATATGATTTTTATTTTTTTTATGATAATAATCATGTCAAATCATAATTTTAAATTATAATTCATCAAACGTAATTTAATTTGTTTGAGCTGAATTTTTTAAAAACAAACACTAATGAAAAATATATTTAATGATCAATTTAGATAGAAGATATTTTACGTTTTTGAAAGACTGAAGATATTTTTTAAATAAAACCTTATTAATGTCACTAAATTGCTACCACTACAACCGTCGCCACCATCTTCATCCCTCCACCACCACCGCAACATTATCAACTTCACTCATCCATCACCTCAACATTACCACCAACACGAACACGAACACCAACACCACCACTAATATAATTCATAACACACCAACACATTAATTTTAGAATCATAACCGATAACATTTTTATAAAAAAAAATTATTAAAATATATTTTTCATTAAAATAAACGGCGTGCTATTATAAATAGACTATATATTTACATATAAATTGAATATGATTCATTTAGATAGTAAAATTCATTCCGATTTATATAAATATTCAACTCAATAATATAAGGGTCAAAAAATTTGCATATATATAGCAGCCACCCACCCCAACATTATTGCCATTATATTATTTCTTTAAGAAGTTGAAATCCTGAAGACTATAATGCAGGCCTCCATCGAAATTGTCGCCATGCATGAATCCTCTAAAAGATCTTGTTAACAAACCCTAATGTGAAATCACAGACAGGATACGTATGAGTAGTCAAAGACCACCAGAGTATGACACTTATTTATTTATTTATTTATTAAACAACAGTGTTATATTTACATAATTTCTCTTCTACAAGTTTCCTAAAATGACATGGTAAGATTGGCTGTAAAATTTTGAGAGAAGAGAGGAATGTAGGAGAAGAGAGGAGTGTCGGAGTATGTGTCATTAATTTATGTTTTTCTTGCCACGTCATTTAAGGAGTTTGTGAGGAAAAAAATTATGTGAATAACACATTTTTCTTTATCAAATTAAATTAAATTTATGAGACGGCTTGAATAATCAATTTGATATTAATTAATGATAAGATTGTAAACCATTTATGAACAGGTTAGAGCTTCACTCTTCTTTTGAATTTAGCCCTCATTTGAGATGAACTAATTTAGTCTGATAAATTAGTTCGTTAAATAAATGAGTTTTAGTTAAATTATTAAGTTTGTTTAGTAATTCTAAAATCTAGATTGAATAGTTTGCAGGAGACAATTACATATAAATGAACATTTATTTTTAATGATATATTAAATATATTATATTAGTTTATTTTATTTCTTTATTTATGTTTGATATTTGTGCAAATTTATATACTTAATCAATGAAATTTATTAGTGATATAAATTATTGTATATATATATCATATATTATCAAATTGACTTAAATTGAGCTCAAATTTCTTCAAATTTGTTTCTCCATTCATCTAGCTTGCTAGATTTCTCTTTCTTGAATATTATGGTGAAAATATATATATTATTGTGGAGAGATAAAAATATTGGCTCAAAAAACCAGATGTGTTAGCCCAAGCTACCAAAGGAATGTCCAGCCCAATAACCCGAATTAGGAAGGGTCCAAGTTCGTGACAGGTTCGATGGAAGGGGGGACAATGTCACGTGATTAGAGCCTGAGTAAAATCGCATTCTAGAAGGAGATCTGCAGAATACAAAAGTGTCATTGGATTCATTCACAATCAACGGTGAAGATCACAATCGTCAGAAATAGGCACATAGGCTTGGCCCATACAACAGAATGACCACTCGATGAACTTCATCGGACGAATGAGGCAATTGACAGGTTGTCCCTAAGAAGCCTGACTTGATCTAAGCCACATACAGCAAAGTAATCCAACAACAAAGGATCAAAGCAACCTGGCCACTTGCCCAACCAAAGTCTAGGAGTGACCAGAACCTTTAGATGAAAATGCCAATCCAACGATCAAGGCCAGAGCAAATAACATTATAAAAGGAAGGGTAAGGAAAAACAAATGAGGAGAAAAAGAGGTATAAAAATCTATCTCCTGACCATATAACTGATTTTATGTCTAACTTGATCGTCAGAGGATCCTCTCGACCATATTTGATTGGGAGAGATCACTGATAAATTGATTTCTCCGTGCAAAGTAAAAGAAGGATTACCTCATCTCATATTTCTTGTGAAGAGTTCTCTACCTTTCACAATTATCTATCTATTCTATAATATAAAACTAACACCCAAGCGCATTGTCACTGTCACCTTTTTCTAATTTCTAAACATACTTTCAAAAGCAATTATTGAATATGGTTGATTCAGATAGTGAAATTATCCCGATTTATATAAATATTTAACTCAATAATATAAGGGTGAAAAAATTTGCATATATATACCAGCCACCCACCCCAACATTATTGCCATTATATTATTTCTTTAAGAAGTTGAAATCATGAAGACCATAATGCAGGCCTCCATTGAAAATGTCACCATGCATGAATCCTCCAAAAAATCTTGTTAACAGACCATAATGTGAAATCACAGACGGGATACGCATGGGTAGTTAAAGATTACCAAAATATGATACTTATTTATTTATTTATTAAATAATAGTAGTACATTCACATAATTTCTCTTCAACAAGCTTTTTAAAATAATGTGGTAAGATTGACGGTAAGCTTTTGAGTAGGGAGGGAACTAGGAAAAAACTATAAGGAGCCATAAACCCCTTGTTTTTATGAAAAATATGATTTGTTATGACATCTTAAAAATATATATCCTATTTTATATATAAAATGACACTCAGTATTAAAAATACATGTCTCATTCTTATACCATCTTGCATTATCTTTTTATTTTACACCAAAAAAAATTTTGTCGTCCTATTAGAAATTGCTTCTATGATATTTGAATTTTTTTATGTTTATATAATTTATATATTATATTGTACATGCATGTGTACTTATGTATATGGTGAAAAATTTTATTTGTCTTTTGGATCCTCCGGTAATGACATCCTGATTCCGTTCCTGGTTTTGAGAGAAGAGAGAATGTAAGAGAAGAGAGGAGTAGGAGTATGTGTCATTAATTTATATTTTTCTTGCCATGTCATTTTAGGAGTTTGTGAGAAAAAAATTATGTAGATGAAATATTTTTCTTTATCAAATTAAATATTTCTAAGGCGGCTTGAATAATGAATTTGATATTAATTAATGATAAGATTATAAACCATTTATCAACAGGTTAGAGCTTCACTCTTCTTTTGAATTTAGTTCTTGTTTGGGATAAACTAATTTAGGCCTCGTTTGGAAACAGACTATTTTAGTAATTTTTTGGCTTTTTACGAAAAGATGTGCAAAAAAATAGAGAGGT
Source organism: Camellia lanceoleosa (assembly GCA_025200525.1). NCBI lineage: Eukaryota > Viridiplantae > Streptophyta > Magnoliopsida > Ericales > Theaceae > Camellia > Camellia lanceoleosa. Next base: position 53,154,274 of record CM045768.1, on the reverse strand, counting down.
GATGTGACAAGTTTTAGTTGATTTTTTGACTTTTTGGCTAAAATAGCCACTCCCCAAACGAGGCCTAACAAATTAGTTCGTTAAATAAATGAGTTTTAGTTAAATTTTTAAGTTCGTTTAGTAATTCTAAAATCTAGCTTGAATAGGTTGCAGGAGACAATAACATATAAATGAACATTTATTTTTAATGATATATTATATTGGTTTATTTTATTTCTTTATTTATGTTTGATATTTGTACAAATTTATATACTCGATTAATGAAATTTATTACTAGTAATATAAATTATATATATATATATATATTTCATATATTATCAAATTGACTGAAATTGAGCTAGAACTTCTTCAAATTTGTTTCTCCATTCATCTAACTTGCTAGATTTCTCTTTCTTGAGTATTATGGTGAAAATATGTATATTATCTATCTATTGTATAATATAAAACTAACACCCAAATGCATTGTCACTGTCACCTTTTTTCAATTTATAAACATAACTTAAAAACAATTATTGAATATGATTAATTTAGATAGTGAAACTCATCCCCATTTATATAAATATTCAACTCAATAATATAAGAGTGAAGATATTTACAGATATATAGCAGCCACCCACCCCCAACATTATTGCCATTATATTATTTCTTTAAGAAGTTGAAATCATGAAGACTATAGTGCAGGCCTCTATCGAAATTGTCACCATGCATGAATCCTCTAAAAGATCTTGTTAACAAACCCTAATGTGATATCACAGACAGGATACGTATGAGTAGTCAAAGATGTTGGGAAAAATGTATGATTCTCTATAAGTAAATCAATTAATGGGAATAAAAATTAATGTGGAAAAATTAAATTAACAGTAATACAAGAATTTTTACATGGTTCTCTCAATGTAAGGTATGTCCACTATCAAGCAAATAAATTTCCAAACGATTACAAACGAGACACGAATGGTCTCACAAACCACCCTTAAGTAAATTCCAAATAATCACAAATAAATAAATAAAAAAACCTCACCAAATAGACGAATCAAAATCTTCAAAACCAAAGTTGCAGAAGATCCAAAATAACGAACCAAATCAACACCTTAAATGGTGAGCTGGAGTTTGTCAAAACGTCCCAACAAAGTAAAGCCAAGCAAACTCCACGCAGCCACTATACCAATAGAAATCACCAATTAAACTTTTCCAAAGTTCTATGTTGTTGCCCAAAACCAAACCCACCAAAAGATTTGAATAGTAGCAGCCACACCACTCTGCCACCGAATTGAATTTCAATTCTCTAAGCCGCATGGCACCTTTTACCCTAATTGTTACTAAACTGAATTAGGTCTCCACAAATTAGATATAATATATTAAAATATATTATACCTAAACTAAACCAAATTAAAATTCTTTAACCAAAACCAATGGGGTCTCAAACTCCAATAAAGAGATATATCCCAACAATTCTCCCCCTATCAACTTAGGTGGAGACATCAACCATACCTGCCAAAGTTCGACACTTCAAATGTTTATCCCTCGACAAAGTCTTAGTCAACATATCCGAAATATTATCATCTGTATAAACATTTTCGAGTTGTAACAATTTCGAATCTAACACATTACGAATCCAATGGTATCTCACATCAATGTGTTTCAATCTCGAATGAAAAGTAGAATTTTTACTCAAATGAATAGTACTTTGACTATCACAATAAAGCACATACTTTTCTTGCTTCAAACCCAACTCTTGTAAAAAAAAATTCAACCATAACTCTTCTTTGCAAGCTTCTATAATGGCAATAAATTCAGTTTCGGTAGTTGAGAGAGCAACACATTTTTGTAATTTAGATTGCCATGCCACAGCTCCCCCTGCAAAAGTCATCAAATACCCCGAAGTAGCTTTCCTAGAATCAACATCACTGGCCATGTCAGAATCTATGAACCCATCAAGCATCGGCTTACCATCTCCAAAACACAAACACACCTTCGAAATCCCTTGAAGATACCTCAAAATCCATTTTACCGCTGCCCAATGTTCTTTACCAGGATTAGAGAGAAAACGACTCACCACACCAACGGCGTAAGCAATATCCAGCCTTGTACAAACCATGGCATACATCAAAGAACCAACTGTTGAAACATAAGGAACTTTCACCATCTCTTCTTTGTCTTTCTCGCTTGTAGGACATTGATTCAAACTAAGCTTGAAGTGACCCGCAAGTGGACAACCAATCGGCTTTGCTTTATCCATATTAAATCTCTCAAGAACTTTCTTAATATAGTTTTCTTGAGACAACCAAATCAACCCCTTTTTGCGATCATAGGCAATTTTCATACCAAGTATTTATTTTGTCGGTCCCAAATCTTTCATAGCAAAAGATTTACTCAACTCTAATTTCAACTTGTTAATCATGATAGAATCTTGACCCACAATTAACATGTCATCAACATAAAGCAAAAGAATAATAAATTTACCATCTGAAAAAATTTTCACAAGCACACACTGGTCCGAAGTGGTTTTAGAAAAATTATTATTCATCATGAAAGTGTCAAATTTTTTGTACTATTGCCGGGAGGCTTGCTTGAGGCCATACAAACTTTTCTTCAATTTGCAAACAAATTTCTCTTTCCCTTTCTTTTGTCCAAAACCTTTCACAACAAGACATGCTTTGTACCTTAGATTCTTGCCATCATTCTTCAATTTGAAAACCCACTTATTTTTCAGAATTTTCCTCCCTTTAGGCAACTTCACTAAATCATAAGTGTGATTTTCAAGTAAGGAATTCATCTCCTCTTCCATGGTCTTTTTCCAATGACCTTTCTTTGCATGCTCAATTGCTTCTTGGTAGCTCTCAGGCTCCCCTTGATCGGAAATCAACACATATTCATTGAGAGGATACTTTCTTGAAGGTTGTCGATCCCTTGTAAATTTCCTCAACTCAAGTTGTGGTGACAGTTCTTGAGTTGGATGCTCTTCCTCAATTTCTGGCTCAACTTCATTAGGATTAGCATCATCCTCCACTTCTTCAATAGGTGGCTGCACATCTCTCCCATTTTCATCATTAACTGAAGATGAAGGAGATGGATCTATGTCAATGAGATCACTAGTTTTTTGCTCCGGTTGATCACCTTTGCCAAAGTCTTCAATTGTTTGGTTTTTAAGAAACACAACATCACGGCTTCGAATGACTTTCTTGTCGATCAGATCCCACAATCTATACCCAAATTCATCATGTCCATAGCCAAGAAAAATGCATTGTCTTGACTTACTATTAAGCTTGGACCTCTCATCTTTTGGAATGTGAACAAAAGCTCGGCAACCAAACACTCTCAAATGCTCATAAGATACATCTTTGCCAGTCCAAACTCTTTCAGGAATATCACCATTCAAAGGATAGGAAGAAGACAAATTGATTACGTCAACCGCTATCTTCATTGCCTCACCCCAAAAAGATCTTGGCAATTTAGCTTGTGAAAGCAAACACCTTGTTCTTTCCACAATGGTGCGGTTCATCCTCTCGGCAACCCCATTTTGTTAAGGAGTCTTCTTAACTGTCTTTTGGTGCCGAATACTTTGGCTGCAACAATACTCATCAAATTGCCCAATGTATTCACCACCATTGTCTGATTGGATGCACTTCAATTTCTACCCTATTTCTCTTTCAACCATGGCTTGAAAATGCTTAAACACTTCTAAAACTTGATCTTTAGGTTTTAGTAGAAAAGCCCAAACTTTCCTTGAATAATCATCAATGAAAGTAACAAAATAAAGTGCACCACTATGTGTTCTAACTTTCAAAGGACCACAAACATCCAAATGAATCAACTTTAACACATTTTCTTTTCTAGAAGTAACATTTTTATGAAAAGAAACTCTATGTTGTTTACCCGCCAAACAATGAACACAAGTTTTAAGATATGTACCTTTCAAACCGGGTAGAAGCTCTTTCTTGAACAAAACTTGTAGCCCCTTTTCACTCATATAGCCAAGCCGTTTGTGCCACAATTCGATAGAAGTATCATCTTCAAGTGCATTGACAACACCTTTACAAATTTTTTCTTACATCGAAAAAAGTGTATGAGTCTTCTTGCACTTAGCCACCACCAAAGAACCCTTTGTGAGCTTCCATATTTCATCACCAAATTTGTTGTTAAAACCTTTATCATCTAGCTTCTCAGTAGAGATCAAATTGAGACGAATGTCGGGAACATGCCTCACATCTTTAAGCAACAACTTGCAGCCCAAATTTGTTTCCAAGCAAACATCACCCATGCCAATAATCTTGGACAAACCTTCATTACCTATTCGAACAGAACCATAATCTCCTTTGGTGTAGGTAGTGAAGAAATCAACTCGAGAAGTCACATGAAAAGAAACACCAGAATCAATCACCCAATTGCTCTTTTGACCCACAAAATTGATACAATCATCTTCACAAACGACCATGAGATCATCGGTAATAACTGCTGTTGTGTCTTCTTGCTTCTTATCCACACTTTTATCACGCATTTTCTCCTTGTTCTTGAGCTTTCGGCATTCTCGCTTCATGTGCCCTTTCTCATGGCAATAATAGCACTCAACGTCTTTCTTTGAAAAAGAATCATCTTTTAATTTGTCACGGCTTTGATCACGACTATGAGGAGTCTTACTCCTCCCCCTTGTTTTGCTTTGGCCTCTCACAACGAATGCTTTCGAATGAGAGAAACCCGCTGATTTTCTTTTAGTTTCTTCATTCAACAAACTACTAGTGACTTGGCCTATTGTGACAACTCCATCGGGTACCGAATTACTAACTGTCACAACCAAAGTCTCCCAACTTTCGAGCAAAGAATTAAGTAGCATCAAAACCTGCAACTTATCATCAAAAACAATTTTCATAGAAGCAAGTTGGCTAATAATACTCTTTATTTCATTCAAATGTTCTGGAATGAGGCTGCTATCTTTATATTTTAAATTAACCAATTTACGAAACAGAAGAGCTTTATTTGTGGCTGATTTTCTATCATAAAGACTTTCTAATTTTTTTCATAAATCATGTGTTAAAATTTCAGTAGCAACATGATGAAACACACTGTCATCAATCCATTGACGGATAACACCAATGGCTTTTCGATTAAGCTTATTTTATTCATCATCTTTCATACTCTCGAGTTTGCCACTATCACCCTCAATAGGCCCATATAAATCTTTACAAAATAATAGTTCTTCCATTTTAGTTTTTCAAGTTACCCAATTGCTTCCATTGAAGCTAGACATACGACCCACATTCCCCTCTATTGATTTACACAAATAAATAGACCCAAATAAACCATAAGCTCTAATATTAGTTGTTAGGGAAAATATGTGATTCCCCACAAGTAAATCAATCAATGGAAATAAAAACTAATGTGGAAAAATTAAATCAACAGCAACACAAGAATTTTTACGTAGTTCCCTCAACGTAAGGTACGTCCACGGGATCGAAATCCGATTCCACTATCAACTAAATAAGTTTCCAAAGGACTTTAAACGAGACACGCATAGTCTCAAAAACCACCCTTAAGTAAGTTCCAAATAATCACACATAAATAAGAGAAAAAATCTCACCAAATAGACGAACCAAAATCTTCAACATCAAAATTGAAGAAAATCCAAAATAACGAACCAAATCAACACCTTAAATGCTGAGCCGGAGTTTGTCAAAACGTCCCAACAAAGTAAAGCCAAGCAAACTCCACGCAGCCACTGTACCAACAGAAATCACCAATTAAACTTTTCCATAGTTCTATGCTGTTGCTCAAAACCAAACCCACCAAAAGATTTGAATAGTAGCAGCCACACCACTTTGCCACCGAATTGAATTTCAATTCTGTAAGTCGCACAACACCCTTTTTCTTAGGAAAAAACCAATACCAAATATATATATATATATTGAATCTTGAGTTTTAAAATCAAACCCTAATTGTTACTAAATTGAATTAGGTCTTCACAAATTAGATATAATATATTAAAATATATTATACCTAAAGTAAACCAAATTAAAATTTTTTAACCAAAATTAATTAGGTCTCAAACTCCAATAAATAGATATATCTCAACAAAAGACCACCAGAATATAACACTTATTTATTTACTTATAAAACAACAGTGTTATATTTACACAATTTCGCTTTTACACGTTTCCTATAATAATGTGATAAGATTGGCTGTGAGGTTTTGAGAGAAGAGAAGAATGGAGGAGAAGAGGGGAGTGCAGGAGTATGTGTCATTAATTTATGTTTTTCTTGCCACATCATTTAAGGAGTTTGTGAAGGTAAAATTATATAGATGAAGTACTTTTCTTTATCAAATTAAATTAAATTTATGCGGCGGCTTGAATAATGAATTTGATATTACTTAATGATAAGATTTTAAATCATTTATGAACAGGTTAGAGTTTCACTCCTCTTTTGAATTTAGCTCTCATTTGGGATAAACTAATTTAGTCTAATAAATTAGTTCGTTAAATAAATGAGTTTTAGTTAAATTTTTAGAAAAATTTCCAATAAATCCCATTTTAAGAAATGATAATCCATTTAGTCGTAAGGATTTTCTTATAGATTAATTAGTCCTATTGATTTTAGAAATGTAGATTTAATATATTATTTAAAAATTAGATTTACGGTTATACCCTTATTTCTATTATATTTTCTTTTCTTTTTTTCTTTTGTGTGCTAGAAAGATAAGGTACACAATATATGAGAATCAAATTTTGAATGATTTTTTATATGACAATCTTTTTTATTTGGAAAACATTTCAAAATGTATACAAAAATGACTTGAAATATGAGATTCTTCAAACATTCTAAAACGATATGGGATTCTTCAAACATTTCAAAAAAAATATAAAAACTCCTTAATTGTTTTGAATAAATGTATAATTTTAAATTGTAATATTCCAATGTAACATCAAACATAACACTAAAAAAAAAATCCTTAGTATACTTTTCCCAAGCATAACACTAAAAAAAAATTATTTAGTGTAACACTTTAATGTAACATATAAAAAAACTCATTGGTTTACTTTTTTTAAACAAAACTCTAATATAACACTCTAAAAAAATTTCTTAATGTAACACTCTAATGTAACACAAAAAATTTCTCAGTGTAACACTTTAATGTAACACATAAAAACAAAATTTAGTGTACTTTTCTCAAACGTAACACTGCAATATAACACTTCAAAAAAACTCCTTACTGTAACACTTTAATATAACACAGAAAAAAATTTCTTAGTGTATTTTTCTCAAATGTTACACTCCAATGTAACACTCTAAAAAAAGGATGTAGGATTCTTCAAACCATTCCAAAAAGAGTAACAAAATTCATTACTAAGTTTTGGACAATTGTATAATTTTAAACTGTGAGTGTCACGTTTGGAAAAAGTACACTAAAGAGTTTTAGTGTTTTTGTGTGTGTTACATTGGAATGTTATATTGAAGTGTTACGTTTGAGATTACATTGATTAGAGTTTACATTAATTGGAGCATGTTACATTGGAGTGTTATGTTTGTATTATATTGGAGTGTTACATTTGAGAAAAGTACAAAGAATTTTTTTTTGAGTGTTATGTTGTTACGTTTGAGAAAAGTACACCAAAGAGTTTTTTAATGTGTAACATTGGAGTGCTACATTATTAGAGTATTATGTTTTTATTCGTAATGTTAGATTTGTTCCAGAATAAGGAAAAATCCAAGGCTTTGTTTGGTAGAGTTTTGAAAAGTTAGTTCCAGGCTTTGATTTACACACCGTATTTATTTATGGTTTTCAAAAATTAATTTCACACTCACTTTTAAAAACTCTGTTAAAGGCAGGAAAGTTTGAACTAACCAGTCGTCTTACCGGACGTCCTACCAGTCATCTGGCCGGTTGACCGGAACAGTGCAAAAAAAAAAAAAAATATTTGTTGCAATTGACACATATTAATTTTTATATATTCAATAAAAAATATTTTTCGAAATTTTTAAAATTTTTTATGAGTTTTGAATAGAATTTTGAGTTGTGTGTTTGATTATGAGTTGTAAGGTTTTGTATCAAATATCATATGTCACATCAAAAATTCCTCACTTAATTCAAAACTTTTTTCAAAACTCATTCACCAAACAAATTTTCCACACTCAAATTATAATTCCAAAACTCACAAACTCAAAATACAACTCTATTCTCAAATCATATTTAGAAAATTCTACCAAACACAACCCAAAACTTTTTATTGTGCGGATTAGCTAAATGTGTAATTTTATATTTAGAAAAACTCTTTTTATTTCTAAAAAATTAAACCCAAACATATAAGTGACTATCCTTTTGTCTAATAATTGCCACTTTAATAAGACCTTTAAGTTCATAAAAATAAATAAATAAATAAAAGATTAAACCGTTAAAAAAATTACATTTTGAAATTTATTGGTGTTCACTTAAATTTTTAAGTTTGTTTAGTAATTCAAAAATCTAACTTGAATAGGTTGCAGGAGACAATTACAAATAAATGAACATTTATTTTTAATGATATATTAAATATATTATATTAGTTTATTTTATTTCTTTATTTATGTTTGATATTTATGTAAATTTATATACTTGATTAATGAAATTTATTAGTAATATAAATTATTATATATATATTTCATATATAATCGTATTGATTTAAATTGAGCTTGAACTTCTTCAAATTTGTTTCTCCATTCATCTAGCTTGCTAGATTTCTCTTTCTTGAGTATTACGGTGAATATATATATATATATATATATATTATCAATCTATTCTATGATATAAAACTAACACCCCAAGTGCATTGTCACTGTCACCTTTTTTTTTAATTTCTAAACATACTTTTAGGAACAATTATCCTTGTGTAATTACAACTATTCTTTTGTACCCACACTCATAAATCTATCAATCATGCACACCTTTGTGGTTGTGCAAACTTTCTAATATACGTGTATTAGTATAATTACTCGTGTTATAAACGGATCTAAATAAATAATTAAAAATTAATTTTTAAAATAAAATAATAATCTAAGGAATTATGTTTGATATTTATGTAAATTTATATACTTGATTAATGAAATTTATTAGTAATATAAATTATTTTATATATACATATATATTTCATATATTATCGAATTGATTTAAATTGAGCTCGAACTTCTTCAAATTTGTTTCTCCATTCATCTAGCTTGCTAAATTTCTCTCTCTTGAGTATTATGGTGAATATATATATATATATATATATTCTATAACATAAAACTAACACCCAAGTGCATTGTCACTGTCACCTTCTTTTTAATTCTAAACATACTTTCAAGAACAATTATCCTTGTGTAATTACAACTATTCTTTTGTAGCTACACTCATAAATCTATGAATCATGCACACCTTTGTGGGTGTGCAAACTTTCTAATAGATGTATCTATATATATAAAAAATGATTTTTTTAATAACAATGTTTTTGGAAGTTCTAAACTTCCAAATTAATTTTGTTAATTTGTTAATTTTTAAAGAAATGAAAAAAAAAAAAAAATCTGTTGGTTAGTTCCTTAAGTTAAAAATCCAAAACCAAAAGAGTTCTAATTATCTACAATTTTGAATTTTAAAATTCAAAACAATATGATAAGTCACCCTCACTCTTTTCAAAAATAATGTTGATCAAAACAATTCAAATAAAAAAATAAATAAAGACACTAATTATTTATGATTTTGAATTTCAAAATTTAAAATAATATGGTAAGCCACTTTCATCCCACTCTCACCTTTTTCGAAAATAATATAAATCTAAAATTTTAAAAACTCAATCAAATTAAAAATTCAATACAATTCTTTCTTTAAAATACTCAATATTTGATCTTTTTTTCAGCCCAACCAACTCCTCCCAAATGTAATGATGCAATGGTTATTTTCTCTCTTTTCAAGTTTGTTTGTTTGTTTGTGATTTTTATTTTTTATTTTTTTTGTAAATTTATATTTTTGTGCGAGTATTTTTTCTCTATATGACTTTTTTTTTCCAATGTATTTTTTTTCAAAATAAATTGATAATAAACATATATTTGTTAACTATCGTTGTTTTTAGAATTGATTTGAAGTTTTTTTTTTTTTTTTGGTGGATGTTTGTGTATTTTTTATATTGTTGTTATTATTTCTTTTGATATATGTGAATTAATAATATGAATTATTTATTTATTTTTTATTTTTAGAATAAAGGTGTCTTATATTGTTCTTTATGATTTGGTCATTTTTTAAATTTCTTAAACAAAATTTTTAAATTTTTTATTTGTAAAAAATTAAAAACATTTAATTGACTTGCCTATTAATAAGTAAAATTTTAAATAATGAACACTATTCCATAATTTATGGATTTAAAAAAAAAATTCAACACCCATATATGGAATAAGAAAACTTAAAATCACGCAATTTTTTATTTTTCATTTTTAACTCTTTAAAACTCTAACCGTACCTTTTTATTTTTATAACATTGTCTTTTTTATATTTACAAAGATAAAAAAACTAGACCAGAGTTGCATAATAATTGGTAGAGGTGGTAAGTATGGCAACAACAAATGTGATGATGAGCTCGGCAAGAGCATTGTTTGGGTGAATTTTGAAAAGATGAATATTAAAAGAATAACAGATAGTTTTGGTGATAAATTGATTTAGAAAACTAATGTGTGGCTGAGATTAAGTGTGAACTTTACCATATAAAAATTGAATATGGATCATATATTGTTTTTTATATATAATTTCGAGTACTTTTGTATAATTATAAAAAAATTATTGCGATCACATGTTACTTATCATCTAATATATTATTGTTGTATTATCGTAATGAATTTTATTATTAATGACTATTATAAATGCAGTGGTGAGACATCACATGATAAATAAAAATATGTTTTGTTGCTATTATTATTGATAATATATATTTCTTTATTTGCCTTTTTACAATGTTCAAAAAATTAATTTATATTTATTGTTAGTTTTTGTAGATGAAAAGTCAAAAATAAATTTTAACCAAATTCAAATTATGACTAATTTGACATTGAAAAGAAAATTTCAAAAGAAATTATAATTATATAAAATTTTTAAAAAATACAAGGAAAAATTGGAACTATAAATTAAAATGATCAAACAGCCTAATTCTATAAAAAAATTTAAATGAAAAATTGATCAAATTTGAATTTATAATTATTAAATATTTTTAATAAGCTATTAATTTTTTATTTTGGTTCTAGCCTTATCTGGTTTTAAATAGTTTTCTAGATATAAATATATCTTAATATTAATACAATCAATATTCGACATATTTTAAGAAGGGTAAATTATATCGATAGTCTCCGTATTTTGTCTCTTGTGTCAATTTGGTCTCTGTAATTTCAATTAATTTGATTTTTACCCCCTAATTTTAGATTTTGTATTAATTTGATCCAATTGATAACGTCAGTTCAGATTTTTTAAAGAAAATAGTTATTGAGTTGGTTGAGATTAACTTATTGAGTTGAACAAGTTTATAATTTTGTCTTTAAAAATATAATAGATGCTACTCATGTGTGTATTTTCAATAAATAAATAATAGACAACACTAGCGATTATAACAATTGGACCAAATTGATACAAAATTATAAATTTAGAGTCAAAATTGAGCAAATTAAAATTGCAAGGACAAAAATAACATAAGAGTTAAAATACAGGGATTACCAATTTAATTTATCCTTTGAAGAATAAGTACATAATTTCTTAATTAATTTTGAAATTGTTAATAAATATACCAAACAAATATGTGCATATTTCCTATTTTTGTTATAAAATTTTTTAAAATATATGTATTTACTAATTAAAAATTAAATAAATAGGCAGGTCCATTAACTCATGGATTGGACATGAACTAGACAATTCTCTAAAGACTAGGCTTAAATCAAGAATTATTGGCAAAATAAATCAATTTGAACTAAATTTTTTTGGTTACTTTTTAGTGTTTAATCCAATATTAGAACCCCAAATTAGCTTATATCAGTCACGAACTAATAAACTATGATATAATTTAAATTTATTAGGACTAGAATATGACCTATAATTTAGGGTGGCTTTATCTTAAATAATTTTTTTATACATAAATATATATAACTATTTATTTAATTGTTCTAAACATAAATATATAGTTTTTCTTTTTAAACTATAGTTCGAACTTTTTAAGAAGTATGCATAAAATAAGTCCATATTTCTTATTTTTGTTATAAAAAAATGTTTACAAATATTTACTTACTAACTATAGCGATCCCGGGTTTACCCCTTGTTGTATAGTGATCCGGACATGTGTCCGTGGATGTTGGTAGTGGATTGTTGTCCTGTTTACGTCCTTTCATATATTGTATTTGAGTTATAGGATGTGTTAGGCGAGGTTTGTTTGAGTTGGTTGTGTTTGGGAGCCAAGGGTTCTCGCCCGAAATTTTTTGTCCTTCGCTCGGCGAGAGTTGGTCGCTTCGGCGAGAGTTGAGTTTTGTGTCTGGTGGGTCGAGCCAGAGTGGCTTCGAAGCGGCGGCGTCTGTCTTGAACTGAACACCATGATTTCGCTCGGCGAAATGTTCTTCGCTTCAGCGATCTGGTTCGATCTTCGCTCGGCGGCGGTTAAATCGCTTCAGCGTCGCGTCTAGTTGCGAACTGAAGGTCGAGCTCTGGCTCGGCGAGCTTTTTCTTCGAAGCGAGCTTCTAGGATGTTGGCTCGGAGACCTTCTTGGCTCGAGCTACGGTTTTTCGTATGCAGTCGCTCGGCGACCAAGTCTTCGCTCGAGCGAGCCTATTTATATCAGTTCGACCGCAGCGAGTTTCAAGTTAGATTTTTTATAAACTTTTGATCCAATCTTCAAGATCTGAGAGCTTCTCTCTCTAACTTTACATTCTCTCTAAGGATTGATCTATCTAGGATCATTTCATATCCTTCTTGCTTTGTTAAAAAGGTAGAGGTCGTCGGGGGCTTCATTCTAATCTGAAAAAGTCGGTGTTTGGAGCATTTTGATCTTTGAGTCTTCATCTCCTTTTGGGCTTAAACTTTGAGGTAGGGATATCCTACTCCTCTTTATGGATTCTGTCTTTGAATTTTGACATTTTGATGTGTTGGGGATAGTTGTGTAATTTTGAGAAAGTTTGGGGCTTTTATGCAATTTTATAAAAGTTTGGGGTTTTGTTTTAAATAAACCTATATGTACGGTTGGTACATAGAAATGAGATTAATGTGGAATCATTGATGAAAATGGAACCTTAGGGGTTGAATGTTAATTATGGAAAATGCTATAATTATATTGTTTAATTAATTGGGATAATTAATTGTGGAATTGAGATGTTGATTATATATCCATTGCGCATTTATTTTCTGTTTAGAAATATCTGCTTTGGGCTATCGGTGGAGGATAGTCTTGATTGTTGTAGACAATGCATGATGATTAGGTAAATTAAAATCAATCATTGAAATGTGTCATTGAGTATGACAGTTGAAGAATACATTAACTTTATGTATTGATTTGTGATGTGTATAATTGTTGTTTATATGCATTGTGTTGTGTTGGAGAAGATAGGGGATGTACTCCACGGTTTAGGGGAAGATAGGGGATGTACCTCTAAACCGGATGTTGTTTGGGAGGAGATAGGGGATGGACTCCGTAGATAGAGCTCGTATGCCTGTCTTGGGAATGTGATATAGCTAGTATGCATATCTGTGGAAGTAATGAAGTTGTAAGTGGTTAATATGAGTTATTGTCTCATATGAGTTGTGTGGCCAGGTTCTGAGCCATGAGTTATAAATTGAGAATTTAATGAAAATGGAGAGTGAATTGAATATAGACATGAAAGTCTTGGAATTGAAATGTGTTATGAAAGAATGTAAAAGTGTTGACCATCTATCAACTGTTAATCTTTTAGTCATTATTCATAAGTGGTTTAGTATATTTCTCTTGTGGCTCACCCTATATGGGAACATCATTTTCAGGTACAGGCAGCATGCCACCTCCAAGGACTTAGCTTGGGAGGCTAGTGGCGGATGGACTTTTTGACTTCTATTTACTTTTGATGTGTTACATGTAACCTCAAGCCAAGGGCTTTACGTGTATTGAGCTAGAGCTCTCTTGATTGTAACCAAGTGTTAACTTGGAAAGTTGTAAGCCTTTAAGGCACCCGCTTTTATTGTTTACATGTAATACTTTTGTACAGAACAGTTCAGTTAAATAGAAGAAGGTGGACTTTTATTATGTTAATGCATGTTCGATTGATGGGTTTATTGTCATTATTTTGAGGGCGTTACACTAACTTAATAAATAGATAGGTCAAATGATTCATATAAGTTAGAAATAGAATAAGACAATTTTTAATGATTAAGTGAAGGATAAGTCAGCGTAAATCTAATGTTAAGCCCAAATTTAATATCATAAGTGAATCCTAATTCATTTTTATGTAAAACTTATAAAATAAGACAAATTATAATTTTTAGACTTCACAAAACATTAAAAAATTACTACATTGACACTATCATATGATAAATTAAATTTACGAAATTCATAAGACGAAATGTATTTATATTTTATCATAAATATAATTTTTGTGATTTACTTTTTAATTTTTACCATTGAAATTATGACACATATTTGTTATTAAGAACTTAGGGCACACATTAATGACATAAGAATAAAAAAAAAAATCTCTTATATGTAACTGTGATAAAAATAAATAAAATTTAATTGATTCTAAATTATTTTTACTAAATATTGTAGATAAATTTTTTAGATCATTATTTAATTTTAAAAATTAATTTTTGATTATTTATTTATACCGTTCATAGCACGAGTAATTATGCTAGTATATATTAATTCTGGGGTTCTTCTTGAACTCAACCTGTAACACTTACCTCTTTCATTCTTCTTTTTATAATGTAGCTTATTTAAACTAGATTATAATTTGGAAATTATTCAATTACAGATTGAGTTCTATACATAGACACTTACAGATAGTATTCATTATACACTGCTCTTTACACATTATGAAAAATGGGACCAATCCAACATGGTGTGAATTTCCCTCTCCATGGGATTATGATTTTTTTTCCCCTAGAATAATAATATTTCATAGAAGGGTAATTCTACTGACATCATACTTTCAACTGTTTATACCTTTTTAATTTTATCTTTTTTATTACATTTTTATTCTTATCTAAAATTACCAAAAACCCCTTTCGTTCCAAAATTTTGAAAACCTTTTCATTAGACCATCTCCAACGGTGAATCAGATTCAGCACCAGATTTAAATTTGATGAAAAAAATCACTTTTAGCTATCCAACGGTTTCACCGAAATGATATCAAATTGAGAACGAGCAAAAACTTTCACCAAAATGAGGAGTTGCATCAGATTTCAGCAAAGTACTGTGTGTTTACATTGGAGGTGGATCCCACTGAACAACCGGCCAAACGTCCGGCCGACTATCCCACCGGTCGTCCTACAGGTCGTCCCTTGCATACAAAAAAAGCAAACCTACTGCACAGTGCTTCAGTGTTTGGTTGGCCTACGAACTGCTTCACAATTAGGCTATTTTTGTGGCACTAACAATAAATTCAAGGTTGATATAGATTTAAATTTCTATCAAAATGCAACATGGAAAAGTTACATGGTATATAGATTTGAATTTGTATCAAATATAGCCATTCTGTACTTGCAACTGCAATAAGTTACCGTTGGTGTTACAGAGTATTTGACAAACTTACCGTTGTTGTTATTACCGTTACTGTGATCTATAAAATATACCAATCTTTGAACTTCACTCTATCATTAGAATTTGTATTTTCTTTGTGAGCTTCAGTTTGACAATATATTACAATTTCTACTTTCTTTGTGAGCTTCAGTGTATGTTATCTATTTCTTAGCGTTAGTCTATATCATTATAATATATTTCACTGTAAGTTGGAGGTTGTATCCTACTGAATTTTCTTCAAACTATGAAAGATTTTGAAATGTTTGAGGAATCACAAATTTCAGAACACAACACTAATATTAATTTTATTTCGGAAACTTCTCGTGTTTCTCGTGATAAAGCGTTCATAATTATAGAAGATGAAACTTTATGTAGATCTTAGTTGGCAGTCTCTCAAGATCCCATTACTGGTAATAGTCAGACCATGGCAATATTTTGAGAATGAGTACTCGTCTATTTTAATTCACAATTGAGCGTTGAATCAAATCAAAACCGTATTTCTTTGTCTCACCGTTGGTCTGTCATGCAAAAGGAAATTAATAAATTTCGTGGTTTCTTGAGCAAATTCAGTTGAGGCAACAAAGTGGAACAACTGAGGCAGACATGTTAATTTTTATTTCTGTTATTGAATATCAATTTTCTTTTGTAATGTATACTTGTTATCGATATGTCTTTAATTTTCATTTTGTAGATCGCTGAAACGAAACTGATGTATCATGCAATATAGAAAAAACACTTCACATTTTATACAAGTTGGAATATTTTGCACCGAAATTGTAAGTGGGATGAATTTAGAATACAACCAAAAAAAAACCACGCAACATGCATATCCATGTTCGAATCCACCAACTGAAGATGAGGCTTTTCAACCCAACTACAATATTGTGAGGGACCAACAACTGACTAATACATCAACATGACCAATTGGTACTAAGGCTGCGAAAGAGAAGTTGAAGAATCAAACAGTTCACGATGTTAGATTTGATGAAATAGCTGCCAACCAATCTAAAATTGTTGAAATATTATCAACTATCTCTGCTAGAACTGTTGAGCGAGATGAACAAAAAGCGATAGATCGTGAACAGAAGGCTGCAGAGCATCAAAGAAGAGTCGTGGATAGAGAGGAACACCTTAAAATCTTATCTATGATGAATGAAAAAGAACAACGAAATGAAGATCATAGAATAATGTCAATGGACATGAAAAATTTAAATCCTATGTAAAGGGCGTAGTATGAAGAGCTTCAACAACAAATCTTACTTTGATCAACAAATTGATTTCCTTTACTGTTTTGTATTGCATTACTTATTTCGATCAAAAATTTCTTGCATTTTAATCTATTTCTATATTGCATTTTATTCTATGTTAATTAATTTATGTATTCGAATCATATATATGTTAATGGTGGGTTGTATTGGTTGTATTGAAATTATTTGTATTGATTTTATTATTTAAAAACTAAAACAGTAATACCAACACAATTACTCCAAATCAACTTTCAAAATAAAAGTAACAGCAATACACCAAACATGATCACAAATTAAATTTTTTGTATAGAGATTGTCAAATTTACTGTTCAAATATCTATCAATTTTGTTTGTATACTTTTTTTTTAAAAAACATGGTCACAAATATTTTGAAAACATACTCACAAATATTTTAGTAAATACTCATGTTTACATTACCACCAGCAAATAAAATTGTCCAATATGTTTTGAAAGAGAGATCCATTACATTCAGAAAGCAAAATATCCCAACAAAATATAAAAAGTTGTTCAAAAATACAAAACAACGAAAATACTTCATGTAATAGTACATTCTGATCACAAACAAAAACCACATAATTTTTCTTCTCATCTAAACACATCAAAAGTCATTGTCCGGTGGTGGTGGAGGGAAACAGTGCTGGTAAATGTCATTTACGCGATACTCAATTTGATCCATACGATTGTTTGCCACTTCATGATGTCTTTTAGTGTCTAAATGAAACTCATCAAATTGTTGAATTAATGAATTCTGAGCAGTGGCAAATGCATCGAACTGAGTGCCCAATGCACTGACCTGATTAGCCATTTGTTGTTCCCATTGAATGTGCTGATTATGTTGTTCTTCTTCTATGGCCAAAAAATCAGTCCAATATTAAGGTTGTTCAGTTGATGGCATCGCATTGTCATGAGGGTCTTTTGGAGCATCATCTATTGGGACATCTACGTTAAGACTTTCCATTAAATTGTCAGCTCCACCAACACGGGTCAGTGTGTACTCCGAAATAGCCGAAGGGATTTTAGTCTCTGCTTCACCAACAAAGCGGATCTTAAAATGTTTGAAAATTTTAGTGAGTAGAGCCCCAAAAGGTAGTGACCGGCCAATGAATTGACCAAGATTTGCTCTCATCATTTCTTTCATTATTATGTAGCACAAATCTAATTTTTTGCCAACTTCAAAACAGTATAGCAAATAAGCATTAAAATATCAGATAGCATCAAAATGTCCTCTTTTCGGAGTAACATTTTCTACTATCCACCGATGGAGAATCCGAAGGTGACATTTTAGATGTTTTGCTTGTAAATTAGTCCCGGTAAATTTGTTCTCACAAATAGTAGTATATACTTCACTAATATTACCAACAATGTCAAGTAGGTCAGACTTATTCTGAAAATAGATATGCATATCCCCTTCAACTACTCCAATAATTTGTGATAAAGTGGGAATATCAAACTGAATACCATTACCTTTCACATAAGATAGAAGAATAAAGTTTCCATCTTCTTCATTAGTACCTCTCAAGTGAACACAAAATAAAGATACAAGATGTGGATATACCTTTTGTGGTAAATTAATTAAATTTACCCACCTCATTTCCTCAAGTTTGTTAACTAACAGTGGATCATATTGAGATGGAAGATTAACCCTTCTCTCGGTTACAATAGGTCATTTGGCCGAGAAGCTTTGAAAGGCGATTCATGTCGTAACTAAGAAAATCATTAGTAGGATAAGCTTTAATTTGAGGCTGTTGTTGCTGTTGTTGGCATGGTGGAGGGTTGAAGGTTTCATCATGTTCTGGTCTTACTCTTTTTGTTCTTGGCATGATGTTAATATATGTTCAATTTTATTGGAAATATGTTAAATATCAATGGTGAATTACAAAGGTTAATAAATTCAATGTGAGGAGCTCAAATGGTGTGAAGTGGGCAACATCCCCTCACACTGTTAGACCATTAGTATAGTTTTGCCTCTATGGGCCATTCCACCCTCAGTGTGAGCCATTCCACAATTATTTGACCATTAGCATAGTTTTGTCTCTCTAATCACCTTCTTTTCGAGAGGTACGAAAGTATGGCTCTTGGTACGATCTTAAGACTGGGGAATTGCACCAGGAAAGGCCCAAGAGGGACAAGACCACCTACTTTTCCTGGCAAAAACATTTCTTGAAGGACCTGTAACCGGTTGTAGGCGACATTACAGAGGAGAGCCGCAACTCTATAGTTGGGCCAAGCTACCGCAGCAACTTGTACCTGGCCGCCTTTGTTAGTTATTTCATCTCTTTTTTTGTTCTCCCTAGCAACCCTGCTGAGAGTATCAATCCTCTGGTGTTACCTTTGGCTGTTAAACTCTGTAGCGGCAGTCAGATCTCTCTGGCCCCCCTCTTCTTGAGGAACTTATACTTCCGCCTTGACCTCATTCACTCGGACATCAAGAGGTCCATGGACCACTATGATATATGGAGCTTCGTACACACTCAGTTCCTGATCGCCTTCTTCTACAAGTGATTCCTTGTTATGGGCCTCGTCCCTAAAGAGCATGAGTCCTTATTCACTAACAAAGTCCTTGATATAAAAGGTTGTCCTGTTCTAGATGTAGAGAGTCGACCTGTCACAAGAGAAGTGCGCCAATCCCTTCATCGCATCTCCCGGTGGTCTGTCTTTGCACCAACAAACCCTTCGTGGATTACATTGATCACATGGAGGAATGTGTGTTCCGCCCTTTTACCCAACTTCTTTCAAGCATTTCTGTTGTCCCATTTTATTTCTCAGAGGCTCGTCATGTTGATTTCTCCCTTGACAGCGTCCAGGCCAATTCCCTTTTACTGGCTACCATGATATGCCCTGGGTTTCTGCCCGTATGGAATGAGGAAGGCATGTCAAGTGTCATCTACTGATCGGATAAGGTCCTTAGGCAATTCGGCATGGACCAAGGCATCCCCCACGCCCCTCCGCCTCAAATAGATTTTCATCAAAGTTTCTAGAGGTTTGCTTGTGACTACACCGTCTTACTCGTGAAAGGCTTAGGCCTCATGGTGTTGGCTTCACTTGGACGAGAATGTGCCTTTACTCCCAATAACAGGCTATTCTGGCACTATAACCTCAACTCTTTTTTCAACTTTTGCAACAGTGCTCCCATTGTCTTTGCAATGGAACCCATTCCGCAACCTGACTTATCCTTTCGTCTCCCCTCTAGTTGAGAGAAACAAACTAGTATATTCTGCCATTTCAAGCTTCTGTCTCTACCTGCAGTAGAGGAGCCTCATCTATCTGGGGCAATGTCTGTCCAACCCGTATAAGTTGCTCTTCTCCCAATTGGTGTAACAGTATTTATGACCCACTCTAGATTGAGGGCAGCCCAGGAGGCAGCAACATTAGTTGGTGAGGCACGTGCCTTACCAAGTAGGAAGAAACTCAGAAAGATACCCATACTTAGAAAATATTTTGCATTACTTCCTTGGACTTTTTACATTTATTTTAGTAATCACATGATCTTTTCCTTTTCAGGGGCCCATCGGCCATAACACCTTCAGGCCCCGGAGGTTCTTCTACTGCCATTGAAATTTTCTCATATTCAGACGATGACGACGACTTTCCCATTGCTTAAAGGGTCACAAGATTCAAAACCCGCAGAATGGTACTTCCAGATGTTAAAGAAGAACCAAGTACTGAGACAGAACCAACTACTGAGGCTAAGCCAGTTGTTGAGGCTGCAGAAAACAAACAAGTCCCCCCTGCTATGGAAGTTGCAGTGAGTGGTATAGTTGCTGAGGGTGCAGAACCTTCAAATCTTGTTGATTCTGTTTACTCTAATCGTTCCTCTATCGACGGAGATGATTTTGTTCCAGAGACTCCAAGAGAGGATCGTGGCGTAAGAGAGTCACTAGAAGTTGCACCACCCCCTTTGGAAGCTGTATCTGGGGGTTCTTTCCAGTCCACTGAGTCTCTACTAGTTCCACAGACCCCACTTCCTAATGTTCAAGCTGCTGAGGGAGGTGCAGATGTAGTAGATGTTCCTGCTGTGGACCCTCCAAGTTTGGCTCAACTTGTGAAGGCAGCTGTCAATCTGGCCGCTCGTGGTACTACTGTTATTGCTGATGTTTCTGACCCAATTGCCTCAGCAACTTCTGAGTAACTCGCTGACCTATATCCCACTCACTTCCCTGAGGTGCCAACTAATCTTGGGGGTCACAAGACTTTTATGTGGGCGTAGACACCACTGTTGTGCCAGATCTGAATGTCGAGGACTACTATATGGATGACCTCTTTTCGGAGCGACATGATGGTGTAGGCAGCTTTGGCCTTTCTCGTGAGGTCAGTTCGCCCGGTTGCCTCCCAGTATCTACTCATTCCAATGCCGCTGGACAGTCATCTTTAGGGGAAATGCGTCACCCTCAGACCTTTGGTCGTTCTGCCAGTCTTTCCCTAGTAATTAAAGCTAGCGGCGGCGCGAGAGTGTCCCTTCAGTCCTCAGGGAAAGTTTCTTTTCTAAGTTATTGGGTCTACTCTGAAGCTGCTCCCACTCTTGCCAGCATCTAGGCGTTGCATCCTGGCACCTTTATTACTTTTAACGTTCCTGGATCTATGGTGCAGACAGCGTTGCTGGAGTCACTTGTCGGCTTCATTCATGACCTTGCTACTAAGAAGATTCTGACAACCCCTAACAAGTTTGTGGAAAGTGTTGAGGCCAACCTGAGCGGCTTTGAGAAGAATGATTTGGACCCATCGTAGATGAGGATAGGCTTCAGGCAATCGATGGCTTCCTTGAGCATGTAGACAATGTGGCGATGATTGCATCCTTGGAGGAGACTATCAAGGAGTGTAAGGGTGCCTTGGAGCAACACTGGCAGAACCTAGCTCGGTTCATAGAAAAGGACTCTGCACTGGTTGCTCAGTTACCTCGGGATGTGACCCTGCACTACTACAAAAACAGATAAAGATCACACTTTTTTGGTGTGATGTATGTTATTTAATCACACTTTTTAAGTTTTATTAAAGTGTGATCTTTGGGAGTGTGATTAAAAGTGGTCATTTTTAATCACACTTTTTAAGTGTGATTAAAAATATTTAGATCACACCTTTTAAGTGTGATTAAAAATATTTTGATCACATCTTTTAAGTATGATTAAAAGTATTTAGATCACACTTTTTAAGTGTGATTAAAAATATTTTAATCACATCTTTTAAGTGTGATTAAAAGTATTTAGATCACACCTTTTAAGTGTGATCTTTGGAAGTGTGATTAAAAATGGTCATTTTTAATCACACTTTTTAAGTGTGATTAATAACATTTAGATCACACCTTTTAAGTGTGATTAAAAATATTTTCATCACATCTTTTAAGTGTGATTAATAATATTCACTACTAAAAAAAATACTTTTTGTGACCGTCACATGCCGTCGCAAATAATAAAAATACAATCGCAAAAGATTTTTTGCGACAGTTATTTTGCCGTCACAAAAAAAAAAACACTTTTAGCGACCATTGTTTTACTGTCGCAAATAATTATTTATTAAAAAAAAAATCATATATGAGTTTGCTACAACAAAAAAATCAATTACAAGCACCAACCAATTTTTTATAAATGAAAAATAACAAAATTAACAAATTAATTAAATTTATAATAGACATTATCCATTAACCAACTTTAAATACACTGTACTAAAAAATTCAAGTCTTCAAAAAAAAAAAAAACAAGAAGAAGAGCAACATAATCTTTAGCTCCCAACATCAACCACTCAATCGTATCAACTATTCCCTCAACAAAATCTGCAAAAACATATATCAAACAAGAAGAAGAGCAACATTTTTTTTTGGTATCATAATGCTCACTCCTTACACTGAAATTATATTTAAAAAAAGGGTAATGATTCACTATCACTACTATCATTATGCCATTTTCCAAAACTGATGCTAAAGGCTATAATAAATTCTGTTCTGACTTTTTATGTATAAAACTGTAATAAAAATCTATAGTGTCTATAATGAAGTGTATTGCACACTAAAGTCCTGCCCAGATCAAGTTTCTTTATTATGTCCAAAATAAAGACCTGCAACATAACATATGTTGATAAAGCCAGGAAACAAAGAATGCTAGCCTATCCATTGAGCATCATGTGCATGACTTTGGTGTCACTACTAAATATATACCAATTATACAAAACCAAATGGCCAAGGGAACATATAAATAGAACCTCAAAGAGAAACCTCCAAAAAATAAATATAAATAAATAAATAAATCCAAAAACAACTCGTATGATTTGGAAATTTGAAACAAGATTATAAACTAAATATGCACACAAGAAGAAGAAAAGGGAAACAATAATCTAACCGTTGCCGCAATGAGAAGGGTAATTGGGTAATTGCAAGATTCACAACCATCGTGAATATGTGGAAAAAATTCAAACCTTAGAAAGGAAATAGGTCCCCCTGTACACAACAATATGATTATCTATAAACAAAATACATACCCAGGTAGATATGTAGATATATTTATATACCTATACATAATTTCCCAGATGAATATTTATTAGTACATTGCTTCAAGCCTCAGCCATTACAACATGACAAAGAATTCAATGCAGCAATGTGGAACTTCAAATCCTATTCGTCGAAGTGGAACAAGAGAACATGAACTTGTTTACAGATGACAAATTTTAATTGATTGCCCCATTATATTCAAAATGATATAATTCAATAAACAGAGTTAAACCAGGAGAAGCAAATGAACAAGGAAATTTGTGTCAAATTTTTATACCCACAACTTAATTACTTTGCAAGAGCAAACTTTTCCTTATACAATTTCAAGTGCCTGAGTAAACATTGAAATTCATAAATACATAATATATAGAGGTACATAGATAGGTGTGTTTACCTAAGGAGAATGAAGGATATCGACATAGCAGAGGTGTTGATCTGAGAAGAACATCAAGGAGAGTGTGTGAGATTGAGGGATAGAGAGAGAGAGAGAGAGAGAACAAGATTAAGAGGCCAGAGAAATTCTTATTGAGAGAGAGAGAGATGAACATAAAATAAAATAAATAAATAAACACATTCAAAAACAAAAATTTAGAAAATTAAAATAAAAATAAAAAATAAAAAATAAAAAACCATAGCATACTAGTTTCTGAGAGTTATCATGATAAAAAAATAATAAGTAAAAATCCAAACAGATGGATTATTATGGGCATACTACAGCTTTTTGTCGATTAATATAGTATTCTTGACGCGTAACCTTCAAATCATAATTACCTACATACTCAATAATAAAAATTATATTTATATAAAAGAGAAAAAGAAAGATGAAATTAGTACAATGTGGGCACATTTCAATAAATCAATAAAAGAAGAAAACCAATAAATATTGCCTCAAACTTGAGGGCAACCCAAGACTCCATAAGGCAGCCATCTTTCTTCCAACTTGTGATCAAATGCAAAGAAAACTAATGAGTGACAATTGGTAGAAAAGACCAAAAGATCCAGGATTAATCCAAAGAGTGTAAAAGGTCTGAAATTCAACAGGCTTTAGTACATCTATCATAATTTTGAGTCGAAAATTTAATGGGCAGACTTCAGAGTAGAAAATAACAGAAACTTCTCATTTTTGGTTTGGTTTGGTTATTGTATTTATTATGATCTTAGATGATCATCTTAGCTCCTAAATGCAAATAATTCATCGTAAAACAACACACTAGTAAATTTTTAAATGGGTGTTGATGGAAGTGCATTTCCAGCTCAAGGTACTTAAATCAGCTGGAAGAATAGTCACCAAATTTGGTCAAGGAAAGCATGTCAATGTTCTCCTTCTCTTTTCTTTTTTTAAAAAATTCTTGATTGAATTGATCACCTAAGAATTGCTTTCCAGATGGTGACATGATACTCAAAAGTGATTGCCACGAGCATATCAAGAGCTAAAAATATTTTTAGATGGGAGCATGCAACCTAAATGAGAAAGAGTGTATTATGTAATCTTGAATTAATGCATGAAACAAGGGAAGCAATGATTATAAATAAATAAATAAATAACCATCAACTAATCTAAATGATGGCAAATTATTTCTCAACAAGTCAAAACATATTGAGTAGAACAGGCATAAAGAAACGAACCAGTCAAATAAATCCTTGTTTGGCCAAACAAGCAGTCGCAAAAAAAATAGTTGAATTAGATAAAGTGTTTTTTTTAGTAGTCATCAAGTCAAAAGGATTTACTAGTTCAATGATTAAGTCATCAAGTCAAAAGTATTGAGCCCAAAGAAATTGCTAGATTAATACCCTAAATCAAATAAATAGCCAAACCTAACCCAACGAAGCTTTGTGTACCAATCAAGTGGGATCAACTAACCCTCAATTAAATAAATAAATAAAAGACAGACATGCCAAATTGAAGTACCATGTGTGGTTAATTTTGACGGCAAGCGTCATTTTGCCGTTTGGTATTAACCCCAAGGGTGTTCATTGTACCAAATCAAACTTCAAGGGGACTCTCTTTTTGACCTAACCACGAGGGTAGAGTGTAATTTACCCAAAGATAAATAATTCCATTTCATTATCACTGGTTTGATCCAATTCCAAATATTATGAAGAACCACCTAACATCGTTAGAAAGTTTTACAAAAAATAGTACCTCCCCATAGCTGCATAGCACCATTGCAAAGAGAGTTTCGAAAGTGTTTCCTGATCTTGCATTAATTTTTCTAGCTCCTGCTTCCGACTCTCTTGTGTTTCTGGATTATATTCAAAGTCACGAATCCGAATCACAAGCAAAATCAAATATGCAATACATAAGAAGGCACCTGCTATTGAGATCATTATATTTGACATATTATTCATCCACTTATCTCACCAGAGAATAGGAGCTAGAAATTCTTGAATTTCAACAAAAACAGAAGCTAAAATTGTTATCATAACAGGCATCAAAAAACACAAGGGCTGCTTGAGTGACAAACTCACTTGAAAACCTCTGTCGCGTGCCTTAATTCTAAAGTTGTCAGCATCACAACTGAACAGTGTTACAGTATAAAGAGCATATTCTGGGGACCTAAAACGATTAGTTCAATCAAAAAGTAGTTTTTTTTTTTTTGAAGCAACCAAAAAAAAAAAAATAGTAATACATTCCATTACTTCAAACATTGATACAATACATGACCAAGAAAGATGGCACTTCTGAATTGTAAAATATGTAACAAGCACAATTCTCTAATCCTTGGTGAACTTGCCAATTAAATCTGTGGTGTAGCAATTAAAGCTACCATGCAATTTCAAATTCAAATAATAAACTGACAGTCATGATTACAAAATAAGGTGACAGCATAAACAGCAAAGGGATTTTTACCACATAAGCAGTGAGTGTCTTGTAGCTTGACAACCAATCTTTCTGTGAGTATTTAGGGACAATAGCAAGGAAGGTTGTCAAATGCTCTGTTATGATGATATCCTGAGGCTTCACTAAATTGGACAGATCACAGACAGCCAAGCTGGAATAAGAAGAAGTTCAAATCAACTACAAAATCTAGACAAAGTATGTATCATGATACAATTTGATGTGCCAACCAACATGAGGTCCTAGTATCTTTAAAAGGTCTGTAAATCAACAATTTCCCCACCCACCGATCCTTCATTATTACACTAAAAACCCTACAACATCACCACAACCTATCCTTACCCCAGTCCTTTCCCCAAAGAAGTAGTAGAACCACAGATCTCCAAGAATTGTCAATGCTTGTCAAATGTCAACATAACATTAATGTAGTAGCCAATTCTATTTTCCACCGAAATGTGCAGAAGAACAAATATATTAATTATTGCTATTCTAGTAACAACAATTTTTTAAAGAATTATTCCAGTAATTTCCATAATACTATGTCAAGGTGGATGAGATTAATCAAAGGTCCACAATTCTATATATATCACCATTGACCTATATATGTAGCAATTTTTGCATATGTTGAAAAAAGTATTGATGCTCAAAAATCACAATAAAAATTGTCAAGAACTGAAATATAATTATGGCCTCAATGAACAACAATTGAAATATAAGAAGTATGGTTGCTCTACTTAGAAAGTACTGGGGGTACATTGAATCCACATAAAAATATGGTTGCTCTACTTAGAAAGTGTCTCTAGATTTATGATCAATAGTTGCCTTCTTACACAACTTGTGTTAATCCTCTAACCTCAATTGGAGACATCTACCATTTGTCACTAGTTAGGAAATAATAGGTGACCCACAGAAACAGGAGAAGAATAATAACTTCTACTAAAGACAAAACAAAGGGAGATCCTGAATTTTTGTGCAAAAAAACTTATAAGGGATGAACTATGACAATGTTTAACTCAAGGAAATTGAAAAGGAAAAAAACACTAGATTATTGATTTCATTAGCAAAAGAGAAGCTTGAGTAATTGAGCGAGTCATCACTACACATGTCCCAAACTTACTGTAAATGTATGTTGTTGTTTGGCAGTACCATAGCTTTCCTTAAAAACTCTCCCAGCAATAGTTCTCTTTCCAAACCTGTTTGGATATAAACCTGTTCGGAATTAGCTCCTTCATTTACCGAGCAAATATGATTTACAAACTACGATGGAAATCAAGAGATTCACTGGCAAAACACATAAGAATAAGCTGAATATCTTATGAAGGGAAATAATTCATACCGCTACTTTGTGAAAAACATAAACAAAGAAAATATAAATCAGAACTTCCGAAAACTCAGATTCTTAACGTGAGAGATGGGTTAACTCCACCAAGTGCACAAAATTTGCCACATTACATGCATTACTCATTCTTCATTTCATAGTCACATTTAATGGTATTTGAATGCCAATGTCACTTTCATACCCAGTTACAAATGTAAAAGAAATAAACTTAAGTAAATAAGAAAAATAGAAGTGGCAACATTTGTAACCAGTGTCATAGTAAACCTTTTTTGTTCGGTTTGCTGTGAATGAAAACCATTCAAATATATAACTTTGAGCCATATGATTGATTGTTTTGGTTTTGCAAAAAAAACTAAACTCTCCTTAAATAGGCAGAGCTGCCATGTTAAGCCAGCTAGAACGGACATTTTTGTTCTATTGATACCAACAACCATGACCCATCCTATCCAATATTCAAACAACTAATTTATCTTCCCTTCCGAACATTTTCTTGGCAAACAAATTGGAAACATAATATTTTATTTATCAGAACCGCATATAGAAGGATAACCAGTTCACATCATTTCGAGAAGATCAAAAATCCTTTGTTTAAAAGCGGTTCAAGAAGTCCATAAAAAAAAGCCCCATTTTGGCTATTTTTCACCGACTATACTTGGTTCGGATTCAAATTTTAACAACTAAAGGAAAAATCAATGGCATCAAAATTTAGAAAACCATAAAGATTGAAGTTTGTGGAACAAAAAAGTTAAATAGAAAAGCAGTTTAAGTATAAACCCATTATACGCATATAAAATTGACAGAGTATTCAGTTATATGAATTAAAACCCTAAGAACAACATAGAATTAATTGGAAATTAATTAAAGATGAACAATAATTTAGTTAGTTCAATTATAGGATTGTGATGCACCAGAACATGAGATTTTACGATAAACATCGTAAATTAAGTGGATCAGAAAACTGAAAATTGAGAGAGAGAGAGAGAGAGAGAGAGACCCATTTGTGAGAGTTTAAGAAGTAGTGGATTTGGTATTTGAAGAAGAAGGAAGGGCCGATGAAAGCGTATGAAGAGACGATCGAAGCGAAGAAGCGAAACCAAAGTAGGATCACCAATGGTCCCTGAAGAAGCGAAACCGATGCTCGTGAAATTTCTAGTGAATTCGGCGAGAACCACTGTTCCTCTAGCCACGAAGCTGTAGATCAAAGACTGTTGCCCCATCTTTCTCACACTCAAAACCCTAAAACCTAGAGAGACAAATGGGTAGAGAGATAAACGAAAGGAGAGATTGGGGATTTTGGGTTTTTTCGGGGGGGATTTTGGATGAAGATGTTGGGGTTTTGGGGAGAACCCGATTGGGGATTTTGGTTGAGCAGTTGGGGATTTTTGGTTTTTGGGGGAGGAGGAGGGAGGCAGGAGTGGAAAACAAGAAACAGATTGGGGATTTTGGATTTTTGAGGAGGGGCGAGCGGGAATGGAAAGAGGGAGGAGGGGAACCGGGCGGGAATGGAAAAAAGAAAGGGGGGTTTTGGAAATTTTTTTGGATTTTTTTTTATTTTTATTTTCATTACAAATAAATATTTAAATAATAAAATGACTTTTTTTTTTTTTTTGCAACAGAGAATGTCATTGCTAAAAAAAATTATTTTTTATTAAAATAATTTTTTTTATAGTTAATGAATTTTTATTTTTATTTTTATTTTTTCATTTAGTACGGTTAAAAATTTATTTATTTCATATTTATTTTAATGAATAAAAAATTATTATTATTTTTTTATTTGGTAGAAGTAGGGATAATATTTTCTATTAAAATAAAGTTAATTTTTTGTGATCAATGTGGCATTTGCAGTGGTAGTAGTGGTAATAATGAAATGGCATTTTGCAATAGTGGTTAATGTGGTAGAGAAGATGGGTGGTGAGAGAGAAATGAGTGAGAGACGGATAGAGAAGAGAGATAGAGAGAGAGATGAATGAGAGAGACAAAGTGATGAACGAGAGAGAGACAAAGTGTTAAAATAGTTTTTTTTTGTAGTTAATGAAAAAAATTTCATTTTTTTTTAGTTACTAAGATTGAAAATTTATTTGTTTCATTTTTTTTTAATTAAAAAAATATTATTATTATTTTTTATTTGGTAGAAGTATGGGTAATATTTTAATGAAAAATATTTTTCACTAAAATAAAAGTTAATTTTCTGTGGTCAATGAAAAATATTTTTCTACGGCCTATTTTTTTTTGTTACTAAAAATCATGAACTATTTTTTTGTGGTAGAGGAAAGGAAGCGACATTAGTGGTGGAAGTGGTGGATAAGAGATGATGGTGGTGGTGGTGGTGGTGGTGGTGGTGATGGCGAAAGATATTAGTGGTGAAGTTGTGATAGTGGCAGTGTAGATAGAGTGGCAGGGGTGAAGGAGAGGTAATGGTAGTAATAGTGGCAGTAGTGGTAGTGGTGGTAGTGGAGTGGTGGCGATGGTAGTAGTAATGGTAGTCGTAGAGGTGAAGTGGCGACAGTGGAAGTAGTGGTGGTGGTGGAATGACGTGTGCAGTAGTGGTGGAGGTGGTAGAAGAGATGGGTGGTGAGAGAGAGAGAGATGAGTGAGTGACGGATAGAAGAGAGAGAGAGAGAAAGAATAGAGCGGGAATGGAAAACAAAAACGGGCGGGAATAAAAAATATTTTTTTTTTGTCAGAAATGAAATTTAAATAATAAAATAATGTCGTTTAACTTTTTTTTTTTTTTTTTTTTTTTTTTGCGACGGAAGTTGCCGTCGTCAAAAAAAATTATTTTTTATTAAAATATATATATATATTTTTGTAGTTAATGAATTTTTTTTTTTTTTTTTTTGTAGAGAATAGGGAGTGCCAGTAGTAGTGAAGGTAGTGGATAAGAGATGATGGTGGTGATGGTGGTGGTAGTGGTGAAGTTGTGGTAGTAGTAGAGTAGATGAAGTGGCAAGGGTGAAGGAGAGGTAATGGTAGTAGTAGTGGCAGTAGTGGTGAATATGGTGGATAAGAGATGGTAGTGGTGGTAGTGGTGGCGAAGGAGATTAGTGGTGAAGTTGTGGTAGTGGTAGAGTAGATGAAGTGGCAAGGGTGAAGGAGATGCAATGGTAGTAGTAGTGGCAGTAGTGGTGGTGGTGGCAATGGTAGTCGTAGAAGTGAAGTGGCGACAGTGGTAGTAATGGTGGTAGTGGAATGACGTTTGCAGTAGTGGTGAAGGTGGTAAAGGAGATGGGTGGTGAGAGAGAGAAAAATAAGTGAGAGACAGATAGAAGAGAAAGAGAGAGAGAGACAAAGACAGAGTGATGAGCGAGAGAGAGACAAAGTGGTCGCTAAAAGTGCATTTTCTTGTAGTGGATAGATAAATCGAGAGGGAGCTCAGTAAATAGAGAAGACAGAAGGGAGAGTGAGCAACGTGAACACGATTGGGGAGAGAGAGAGTGAGAAAGAGAAGAAAGAGGACAAAAGGATAAAGAGTGAGAGATAGAAAAAAGCAGAGAGAGAGAGAGATGAGAGAGAGATAGAGAGAAGAAAGATGAGCGAAAAGAGACATAGAGAAGAGAGATAACGAGAGAGAGAGAGAAGAGAGATGAGCGAGAGAGACAGAGAGAGATAGAGAGAAAAGAGATAAGCGAAAGAGACAGAGAGAAAAAAGAGATAAGAGAAGAGATAGATGAGTGAAAGACACAGAGAGAGAGAGAGAGACAGATAGACAGAAAGAAAAGAGTGATGAGTGAGAGAGAAAGAGAAAAGAGAGAGGAAGATGAAAAATGTGTGAAAAGATATAGACAAAGAGAGAGTGAGAGAAAAAAAAAAAAAAAAGAGAAAAGAGAGAGAGAGATAGAGATGAGAGAGAGATAAAGAGAAGAGAAATAGAGAAGAGAGACAGAGAGAGAAGAGAAATGAGAGAGATAGACAGAAGAGAGATGGACGAGAGACACAAAGAGAAAGAGACAGACAGACAGACAGACAGAGAAGAGTGATGAGTGTGAGAGAGAGAGAGAGAGAGAGAGAAGAGAGACAGAGAGATAGAAAGATGAAAAAATGGGTGAAAAAGTTCCGTGTCTAAAGCCTCATTTTCTAGTAGTGAGTCGTCTCTATCATTCATTGGTAGAATAGAGGCGCGGATTTGGGAGTTGTATATTTTGTATAAAAATCAAATTGAAATATTTTATACAATCACACTTATTTAGGGAGTGTGATTAAAAAGTAGTAATATATATATAATCACACTTTAATTAAAATGTGTGATTACAAAATATATATATATAATCACACTTATTTAAAAAGTGTGATTAAAAAGTAGTAGTGTATATATAATCACACTTTAATTAGAAGGTGTGATTAAAAAATATATAAATAATCACACTTTAATTAGAATGTGTGGTTAAAAAATATATATATATAATCACACCTATTTAAAAAGTGTGATTAAAAAGTAGTAGTGTATATATAATCACACTTTAATTAGAAAGTGTGATTAAAAACTATATAAATAATCACACTTTAATTAGAATGTGTGGTTAAAAAATATATATATAATCACACATATTTAAAAAGTGTGATTAAAAGTAGTAGTGTATATATAATCACACTTTAATTAGAAAGTGTGATTAAAAAATATATAAATAATCACACTTTAATTAGAATGTGTGGTTAAAAAATATATATATAATCACACCTATTTAAAAAGTGTGATGAAAAAGTAGTAGTATATATATAATCACACTTTAATTAGAATGTGTGATTAAAAAATATATAAATAATCACACTTTAATTAGAATCTGTGATTAAAAAATATATATATATAATCACACTTGTTTAAAAAGTGTGATTAAAAAGTAGTAGTGTATATATAATCACACTTTAATTAGAAAGTGTGATTAAAAAAATATATATATAATCACACTTAATTGAAAAGTGACATAAAAAATAAATATTATCACACTCAATCAAATTAAGTGTGATTAAAATATCAATCTAATTTTTTTTATCACACTTCCAATAAAAGTGAGATCTTTTTTTTTGTCAAAGTGTGATTTTTAACTATTTTTGTAGTAGTGCTGATGGACTCCCTTATGAAAGGCTTAATTTGATGTATTGTGACTTTGTTATGGCTCTTTTTCTTTGCACTTTTGCTATCTTTTTTCTTTCTCCTTTGCCTTTTGAACATTGTAATCATGCTATAAAAAACTTTGATGTTTATGAGAAGCAAAAAATATTAAGTCTTACTTCATTGCCTTCTTTTCATTGCCTTTACATATCTTCTAAGGCTAAATAAAACTCTTGCTATGAACGGAACTTCATGATGACTAGGTTTTTACAAGGATAAAAATTCACTAAGTATGGAAAACTTTCCTCACAGTAAATGCTTACAAGAGTAGCAGGTTTACTAAGTATATGACACTTTCTTTACACTTTGCTTTGAAGGTGTTAACAAGAAACTTACAACTCTTTTTCTGAACAAAAGAAATTAAGGAAAATACTCCTTTACATACTTAGCGTTGATAGAGCCAGTTCTGAACCCATCATCTACTCTTATCAACTTGTAATACCCACTACTGCTTGCCTCAACAACTTTGTAGGAGCCTTTCCATCTTGGTGAGAACTTGGGGATTGGTTTCCCCTTCATGATTGCATCCACTGTTTTCCATACCAAGTCCCTCTCATTGAACTTCCTATGTTGAACAGATTGATTGTAGGCGCGAGCTATGGATTGATGATACTCTTCCATTGTCCGCGAGACCCGATCTCTTCTTTCTTCAACTGCCTCTATGTCATTCTTCCTACTATTTGGAACTAAATGTGCTGACATAGCCATTCTTCCGAGGGTACTGCCAACTCAACTAGTAACACAGTTTTTGACCCATTTACTAGGGAAAATGGTGTTGCTTGAGTTAGTTTCCTCTTTGACGTTCTATACGCCCAGAGTGCTACGGGGAGTTGTTCGGACCATGTGCCCCCCGCTTCATTTATCATTTTACTCAGTATCCGGATGAGGGTTTTGTTGGTTGCCTCAGCTTGTCCGTTCCCTTGTGGGTAGTACGGGGTAGACTTGTGGTGCTTGATCTAATAAGTGTCCAACAATCTTCCCACATGGTGGTTCACAAAGCGGGTCCCATTATCAGACAACATCACCTTAGGTATGCCAAACTTATAGATTATATTTTCTTTGATGAAGTTGGCCACTCTTGCCCCATCTGTCTTCCTCATCAGTATAGCCTCTACTTACTTGGTACTAACTTTAGTCGCTGCAAGTATCCACCTATGGCCTTTGGATTGCTGCGCTATAAGACCTACTAGGTCAAATGTCCAAGTATGAAACAGGTAAAGGGTCTTGACATAGTGCAGTTCAACTGCCGATGCATGTATTAAGTTCCCAACCTTCTGGTAGGATTAGCATCTCCTTACAAAGTTTTTAGCATCTTATTCATTGTCAACTAGTAGTAGCTGAGGTGAATAAGGTGCCCATACAATCGCTGCGCTCCTTGATGTTTTGCCTTGCGGGCTTCCCTTAGCGCATCATTTGCCTTGTCCTTTGATAAACACGCCAAAGGTTCCCCTTCAAAGCTTCTATAGTACAGCTTGCCTTGGTCAAGGAAGAAGCAGAGGGCCCGTCTCTTAACTCTAATTTCATCAGCTTTGTTCTCAAGCAGTGTGCCATTTCCAAGATAGTCAATATATGGGTACCTCCATGCCTCATTGTTAAGAAATTGACTTCTTCTTCTTTAGGAAGGGACTGACATTTTACACATTGCCTCTGCAACTCAGTGCTTTCTTTTTCCATCTTTGACCAATAATACCCTTGCCTCTATATCCATCAATATAGACTAATATCTCCATCTCCACAGGACTTAGCATGGATCTGCTTAAGTCTGTAAGTTACTTCTTGTCTCTGACGCCTTGCCTTGCGGTCATTAGGACCGCGATAATATAACTCTCCTTTAAGGAACAGAAATGATGCAAGTTCTGCTGGTCTAATTGTTATCTAGCCTGTTTTCAGCTGCTGAATTATATCTGCTTTTCACCCCTCAGCATCTTGCTCTGTATGTTCTTCGGCTAACACTACTGGTGTTGTTCTTTTCTCTATGACAATAGCTATACTATCATCTGGTATATCCACTTTTGCCCCCGGTGTAGCCAAGGCATCAGGGAAACGGTTGTGTGTTCTAGGGGTATGTTAGATTTGGACATCATCAAACTGAGTGAGCAACTTTTGAACTACAATACGATATGGGGCCAACAGAGGCTCCTTCAAGGTAAAATCACCCATTGTTTGCTTGACAACTAGCTTAGAGTCGCCCCAAATTTTCAACTTGCGGAGGCCCTTCTTTTGGGCAACAATTAGACCCAGTATCAACGCCTCATATTCAGCCTCGTTGTTTGAACATTCGAAGTCAAGGTTATATGATAGATGAAACTTCTCTCCTTCATGACTAGTTAGCGTTATGCTAGCTCCACCTTTTCTAGTTCCAGAAGCTCCATCAAATTTTAAGTCCCAATAAGTCTCAACTGCAACTGCTGAACGATGGACCTCACCTGGTAGAGGTACCTCTGCAGGTTCATGTTCACCAAATGAAAATTGGCCCAGTAAGTCTACAAGTGCTTGGCTCTTAATAGCCTTGGGAGTAACACAAGTGATGTCATATTCTGCTAGAGCCAAAAGTCATCTTGCCATTCTTCCAGTTAGAGCGAGCTTGCTCAGCAAGTAACGGATTTGATCACTCCAGGTCACAACCTAGATCAGGTGTGCCAAAAAATAGTGACGCAACTTCTGTACTGTGAAGATTAAGGCTAAACAATGCCTCTCAATTGGGGTATATCGCGACTCGGCACCATTGACCTTGCGACTGATATAATAGACTGGCTTCTCAATGCCATCTATGTCTTAGACAAGTAAAGCTCCAATGGACCGAGGTGTAGAGGTCAGGTACAGCAGCAGAGGCTTTTCGAGTTGTGGAGCAATCATTGTAAGTGGAGAGGTAAGTGTTTTCTTTACCATATCAAATGCTTGTTGGTGTTCTTGTAACCATTCAAACTTGTGATTCCCTTTCAGTGGTGTCCCAAAGGAAAAGGTTACCTCAGCAAGGGCTAGAATAAACCTCCTGAGGTATGACACTTTGCCTAGGAATTTCTTTAAGGCCTTTTGAGAGTGTTATGGTGGCATCTCCATGATTGACTTGATCTTATCCCCATCTGTTTTGATCCCCCGTTGGTGTACCAGAAAGCCAAGGAACTTACTGACGGTAACTCCAAAGGCACACTTGAGAGGGTTTATCTTTAAGCAGAATTTATGGCAATGCTAAAAAACTTTTTCCAAGTCGCAAAGGTGTCTGTTTGCCTCAGTAAACTTGACTACCAAATCATCCACATATATCTCCACTTTACGATGCAACATGTCATGGAACACTGTAGTCATAGCCTGTTAGTAGGTTGCCCCCGCATTTTTCAAACCAAAGGGTAATCATCATATAGAAAAAATTTCCCAAGGGCATTCTGAAAGATATTTTTTCTGCATCTTCTGGTGCCATTTTGACCTAGTTATAACCACTGAACCCATCCATGAAGGAGAACATCTAATGGCCGATAGTAGAATCAACAAGTGTGTCAACATGGGGCAATGGAAACTCATCTTTTGGGTAGGCCTTATTCAAGTCACGAAAGTCTACACAGACCTTGATCTAGCCATTCTTCTTCTTTACAAACACAATATTTACTAGCCAAGTTGAGTACTGTATAGGCTCAATGAACTTGGCCCTCTGCAACTTTTCTACCTCTACCTTA
Source organism: Camellia lanceoleosa (assembly GCA_025200525.1). Lineage (NCBI taxonomy): Eukaryota > Viridiplantae > Streptophyta > Magnoliopsida > Ericales > Theaceae > Camellia > Camellia lanceoleosa. The sequence continues at coordinate 53,117,852 of CM045768.1, read as the reverse complement.
ATCTTTGCTTCAAGATCAAGGTGATACTTTCAAGCATGCTGCTTGATTGGCTTAGAGTTAGAAAAAGTGTCCAGATGATAAGTGACAAAGGATGGATCAAGACCAGGCATCTCGTTATATGTCTAAGCAAAGACGTCACTGTATCGCTTCAGTAGTGTTATCAATTCTGCCTTAGCTACCGGAGCCGTTGTTTCGCTGATAAACACGGGCATGTGTTGCCCTGGCAAGTCGCTGAGGTTGACCTCAGCAAGTACCTCTTGTTGCAGTTTGGGTCTATCTTGCATGCATTCAGGGGGCGGGCTCAAGCATCTCGACCAACCCTTCTTGGGACTCATTACCGTCACATTTATTCGCCTCTGGGACATCGTCCTAAGGTATGAAGTTTGGTCCCCAAGATTGTCATAAGTAGTAAATTGTCTTGCTGCCCTCGCGCACCTTGACAATCTTGGGTGGAGGACTTGTGGACTTGCTGCTCCTCTTCTACCCACTACTTTCTGGAGCAGTCTTTGCATCTCGAATGTCTTCCCACTTCGGCAATTTTACCCCTGCAACTTTACCAGTCCTTGGAGTTTCATCCTTTGACAACTCAATAAAGAAAACTACATCCGAATAGTATGCCTTCTCCACTCCTAATGGCTTTTTAGAAGCATTTATGGTTACTGTGCGCTTTCCCAACTTTGCCTTCACGTATTGGTGATAACTTGATGGGATAGCCCTATATCGGTGCATCCAAGCTCTGCCAAGTATGATATGGTAATTTGTGTCCGCTTCGATCACATGAAACTTAGTTGCGGAATGGATCTCATAACAACATGGCCTTAATAGCTTTTTTCTTACCACCAAAACCGGTCACGATGATAGGTTGGTAAACCATCCTAGACTCTGGGATACCAGCCTTTGCAACGGTGTCAGTAGTGATGATGTTTATGGACGGCCCACCATCGAGGAAAGCATGCTTGAACTCTACATCATTGATGTAAGCTGTGACAAAAAGAGAACGGTTATGAGGAAATAGATATGTTCTATCTGCTTCTGAAAAAGTAATGGCCTCATAATCTTCTGGATCTTGAGGCACATACTCCTTAGCCTCAACATGGTGCACTTCAAAAATATTAATGAGGGCCTTTATTGCTTTCAACCTGGCGACTTGGCTTAGCCCCAGCTAGTCAAAAAAGGCGAAACTTAATAGAGTTTTGCAAGGCCTAAGCATGAGTATCCTTTGCGAATTTTACCTCTGCAGTACTATCTCGGGAGTTGGCCACTAGTGATTTCTTCTAACTCATCATAGTAGACGCCTTGCGTGCATTTGATCACATACGAGCCCAAGATACCCAATCATATGTACATTCTTCCCTTCTCTTTGTGGTTAGAATAAGGGTCATTCCTTACATCACGATTACCGATCTTTGAACTTGACTCATTTGCATCAACTTTCTTACGGAAGAAACTTTTCAAAGTCCAGGTCTCTAGTAGGGTGTCGGTGATTACGTGATAGATACAATAATCGTGCTTTCTTTGTCCTTCTTGGTTGGGGGGACATCAACCGGAGGCAAAGTAAGTTCACCATCGGCTACCTATTCTTTAACCAAGGCCTTAACATTCTCAAGGCTGCAAGCATATGGATTTTTGTCCTCATAACTCTTCCTCTTGTGAGTGGATGGCGCCTCCTTACTGGCGGCTCCCTCCTGCAAGGTTCACTGCACAACTACGCTCTTGCGAGAATGTGATGGCTATTCGAGATTTATGCAGAGGGCCAGTGGTACTGAGGTTCCTAGCTGCCTCAACCAAGGCTAACAAGGTAGGCAGGTTATGGTTTACCAAGAAAATTTTGAAGTCGTGTATGGCATCCTTTACACATATGCTGACTAAATGGGCCTCATCCACTGGTTCATGACAATCAATAGCCTTATCTTGGAACCTCTTAACATAGTCCAGTATATCTTCACCTTCTTTTTAGACATCTCGCCCAAGTGTGAAGGTTGTAACTTTCTCTTGGACTTGGAATTGAAAAAACTTCATGTGGAACTTGTTCACCATCTCCTCCTAACTCTTGATCGAGTTGGGAGCCAAGTTCACATACCAGCTGTAAGCCCTTTCAGTAAATGATTTGAAAAACTCTCGAAGGCGCAGAGAGTGGTCACTGCCACGGACACCAAGAGTTTCAATAAACCTCACCACATGTTCTTTGGCATTGCATTACTTCCCATCAAACTTAACAAACTTGGGCACTGTATACGCAGTTGGGTATGGCATGGTCAATATCTCCTGAGAGTACATATCTGGGTTTAGGAATGATGGAAGTTACTTCTTGCTACGCTCTTGTTCGAGCATAACTTGTACATCGGCTAGAATAACGAAGTGAGTGGGTTGGAATGGACCAGTCCACTTCTGGGTAGCTGAACCAGCAGCCGTACTGTTTGCCTAAGGTACCACCGGAGGCACCTGAATTGGAGCTCGAACCTTAGGAGACAAGTTAGGCATTGGGTTTAGGACTGTTATAGGCGGAGGTGCTTGCGCTGGGGCTAGTCTGGATGCCATGGCCATAATAGTCTCAGTGAGAGTTTGCAAAGCTGCTAGTATCTCCCTCTGCGTATCCTGGAGTGACTGGACTGCCTCAACCACAACACTGTGGTCACAGTCCTCTACATGTGTTGCTCCGTCATTGAAAAAGCCTTGCTGCCGTGGGAGTTGTTGAACTTCATCCTCTACCATCTTTTCCAGTGAAGTATGTAAGTCATTACAGGTATGAACCATCAACAAAGCAACCTCCCCAGCAAAGTCGCCATAAATATAAGGGGGTTCAAGGTTAGGAAGGTGATTAGAGAGGCAAAACTATGCTAATAGTCTAACAATGGTGGAATGGCTGGAGGATGAGCAATAGCAACTGTCTAGGAAGTTGGAGAGCAAGCAATTGGGTGAGGGTGGAGCCGGTAGCTCAAGAAGAAATGTATGACAATGCACAAATGGGCAGCATCTCCCCCAAATCCCGAAAATTCCTCTTGTTGAACCTTGGGAAATGGGTCTTATGTATAGGCTTTTCCTTGGTACGAAGAGGACACTAAGTGGCCAAATAGAGAGAAGACAGGTGTAGATTGCCCCGAACTCTCTCCACGCGCGAGGGCGCGAATTGGGTTCATAGCTACTACAGTTCGGACTCTTGTCACGATTCTGAATCTAATCTCACAGAGTGCAATGTAAGACTGATATATCACCAAAGAGTCCAAATCCGGCAATTGGTTTTGAAAAATCAATTTTGAATCAAAAGTGTCAAACATGGACTGCTTTGCCAGATTTTAGAATCGCCACCTAAATATTTTATTTTTGGAAAATTTAGGAAACCCTGACTCGTGCCAAATGCCACGTGTCGGTCATTACCAAAGTTGCCTCGGCTCGGGAACTTGGGTACGAGAGGGGAAGGTCATAACATGAGCAACCTCGCTCGCCCGATCAAAGAATCGACCTCTACTAAACATGATATGTTGTTTTTATAAACACATGCGTTCTTATTCCGATTGTTAATCTAATATACTATGTGATGCGCACAGCATACAAGTATAGACTAAATCGCTTGATTTGGAACAAAACATCTCATGTTTGTTTTTCGAAAATGGTTTGAAGATGCTACTCGCAAGTAGGCTAAAATGTGAATTTGCCACCCTTAAGTGGGCTTAAAACATGATGATTTTGCCACTTCGCAAAGTGGTCTTAAAACATACATTTGATGAATTGTCCCAATTCAAGTAATGAAGTCTTCATCCACAGGCTTTCGTACAGTTTATCACTTAAGCAAATAGCCTCATGGCAAGCATGCTAGCATGGCAACATACACACTCATGCAGTATGCTAAAGCGTAAACACTTATAGTGTACTCCGAGCCAAAACAGAAGCTAGTTAGAAATCATGCATGATCCTAGCTATGTGAAATGCCTAATGCAACACATGCAAAAATGCAACTAAAATAGGCTCGGCTATCTAGAATGGCATATGAATATAACACTCGATAACATGCTTTGAAACACGTATTCAAGTAAGTATTAAAATACAATGCAGTTTGAATGATGCGCCGAGCCCGGTGCATGCAAGACAAATGAATGATGCACGCATACAAAGCATAAGTATGCTAATTGAAACATGCCCTAAAACTAACTATCGAAAGCTGGTAAATAAAAAAGAGAAGACGTAGGGTTGGAAGACATTCACATACACACGAACACTTATTACAACATTTGCCCTCTCGACGGAGGGTCCAAATAAATAAGCTAACTAGCAACGCTAAGCTAAGCTAATTATTACAAACCAAATTGAACATAGCTATTCTAAGCTAATTAGAATATTACAAAGATGAATTAGAATTAGCTAAGCACATTAACTAAGTAATTACAGAAACCGACAAATTAACTAACTAAACAAAGCAGTTAAAATGGCCTCGAGGGGAGGGAGATATGCATGCTCGGTTTGCTTTGCCCGGAAATGCATTGCCATGCCATAAGTTGTCTCTGTTTGCACTCACGGTGACCTCAGAACATCGGACGCACTTTCAGGTTGCATATGCCCCAAAACAGGAGTATTCTGGACAAATTTGCTACAAGTGGCCGGGCGGCCACTTTAATTGGTCGACAGGCTACCTCAACTGGCCGGCCGGCCACTTCAAGTGGTCAGCAGGCTAGTGCAAGTAGCCGGCCGGCCACTTTCCTATCCAGAACCTCAACTTTGCTACAACAGAGATCAACAAAGGCACAACAATGCATTTACAAGGAAATGTGTGTGCAACTACTCTCCTTATCATTTCTCAAGCTCAAAGAAGCGTAGTACTCGACTCTCAAACCACCAATCACGCATCTCAATGCATAATGGCCAAAGAGCCAAGCTCGCACAATATTAGTGAATGCACAAACAATACATAAGAGCCTCTGCCTCTATCATGCATGATCAAGAGGGTTGGCGACCAAGAAACGCAACACGTTTCATCACTTTGAGTATGAAACGTGCCACATTCCTTGTGTTTGGATTAACGTCCGATCCAAACACGATGCAATGCAAACAAGATGCTTATCTTTCAATGCTAAAGTGACATGCACAAGACTCTATCAGTTAAACAATGCATGCATGGCACGTTTAGAAGCTAAGGCATCAAAGCTAATGAAGTGTATTACACATGTGGCATGCAATATCAATTTCAAAATGGTCAAATCAACTATGGACAGACCTAAGATACTTCAAAATAGTGGCCAATACACACCAAAACTTGGGCACAAAAGACAAGAAATGCATGCTCACTCATTTGCTTACAAGCAAGGCATAAAGCTTAACTTTCAAACACATTGAAAGAGTGACAAATATGAGAGCATGACAGAGGTACAAGCACTGAAATCATATGCCAAATGATGGCATATCATGCAAACAACACAAGTATGGCACGCTAGAATCCTTAAGCATTAAAGCTAGCGAAGTACAAAACACTAGGACTATGCAATACAATGCTCAATGGACTAAACCAACCCTAAACAGATCTCATGCATGCCAAGACAATGGCCAAAATGATCTGAAATGATGGCATGAAAGGCAAGATAATGATACTCATGCATTAACTCATCAACAAGGCATAAGGGCACAACTCTTAAACATAATTAAAGAGTGATAAACATGAGAGTATGACAAAGCTATATGCTCTAAAATTATGTGTTTAATGATGCCATATCACATAAACATCACAAGGCATGGTAGAAGGCCTAAAGCATAAGGCTAGTAAAGGGCACTACACAAGATGCATGCAATACATGGCACAAATGACTAAAATAGCTCTAGATAGAGTTCAATTAGGCCAAAACAAAGACCAAAACATACTGAGATGGTGGTCCAAAAGCTTTGACAAGCATGCATACATATTGGCTCATAAGCAAGGCATAAGGCACAACTCACAAAAGCTATGAAGGAGTGGAATATGTGAAAGTATGACTACACCATATACATTGAAATCATGAGAGAAATGAGGCCAAGGCATACAATCAACCCAAATAAAGCATGCTAGAGACTTGACACTCAAAGCTAGTCAAAGCCACTTACACTACAACCCTACAAGGCAAGCCTCACATGGCCAAGACCATGCAAAACAGAGCTAAGGCATGCTAAAATAATGGCAAAAACATACTGAGATAGAGCCAACACAAGCTAGGATGAGAGGCATAAAGCATGAAGCATGTTAGGCCAACAAGTAGGATTACACTACAAGTATAAGATGCAAGCAACCAATGACCAAACCAACCAAAAAAAAGAGTTAAGGAAGGTCCAAAAAGTCACAAAATCATGCTTGAACTCAGCTCAAGAGAAGAAGAAATGTATGCTCATTTGGTAGGCCAACAAGACAAGAGGATGGGGGACCACCCCCTCCTATTTGGGACTTCAAAACAAGTTTTTCACCACTGAAATTCCCCTAGAATTCAATTGTTAAAAGGGAAAAACAAGATGATTTCAAAGGCTTTAAAAGAAGGCAAGAAGCTTAGCAAATAAGCCACCACAGAGGGTGAAACACCCTTAACTCCAAAAACACTTTAAACTACCATTTTTAAGCCTTAAAAACAGAGATTATTGTAGTTGAAAGCTAGGCCTAAAATAGCATGCAAAGATGGCTAAGTTAAGCAACTAAAACAAAGCTTTAAAAAGATTAGAGCCTTACCCTTAAAGATCACTAGCAAGACAACAACTTCAGCAACAATTTTGGATAAAAACCAATGCAAAAACCTCAAAACAAGCTTCAAGGGATCTCAGCTCCAAAATGAAGGTGTTTAACTAGGTGTCTTAGTGCAAAAGTGTGAAGAAAACTCACTTTTAAGCACAATAGCACAATATAGAGAGAGAGTGTGTGAGAATTCTAGAGAGAGAGGAAGATTTTTAGCTCTGAAAAATCTGAACCCCTCTCAAGGGGGAAGAAGCTCCCCTTTTATAGAGCAATGCAAGCAAAAAGCTTGCTCAATCCCTCCATACACGTGTATGGAAGATGAATTCAATGAGCCACAGTTGGCTCAAAAAATCTACAAATATCTAAAAAGGAGAAAAAGTGGCTGCCGACCAGTGGAGTGGTCAGCTGGCCACTTTCCCTAGCCGGCCGGCCACTTGAAGTGGCCTACAAGAGGTAAAAGTGGCCGGCAACTACCAAAAGTGGCTGGCAAGGCCCTCTTCCACCCTAGGCAAAAGGTAACAAGGTATGGTCCAAAAACAAACCAAAAAGAAGGGATCCAAAAGGCCCTGAGACAAGGTGTAGACACCCCATTTTTTACCGTCCTCAAGACTTGGACGTCACCGTTGGAACACTCGGTGATTATCCATGTGTGTGTTCGTTTGGAGTTCCCGGAGTTCTCGGCTCGCGTGCCGTGCCTCAGGACCTCCGAACTCGACCGTTTGTGTTTGGTTTTGCACCAAACACACGTGATTTGCCTTTGAGGCGGGGAATGCCTTCGAGGCATCCCACACACCACCGGTGGGGCTAGAGGCTACGGTGGCTGTAGTTGTCACCGGCACTATATTGTGCGGTCGGCACTATTTTGTGCCCGATCGGCCTTTGTTTTGGGCGAAATGACCATTTTGCCTGCCGACCATCTTGTGCACTTGCTTGGTGAGATATTTTCTCACGGTGTTTGCAACTTGTTTCCCCTCCATACACGTGTATGGAGGGATGGGCTTAGTGGCCAAGCTTGTAGCTTTTGGCCTATAAGAGGAAGCTCTCCTCTTGGCTTGAAGGTTAGCAATTTTGAAGGTTAGCCATTGTTGGAGAGCTAGAGCTCTGGTTTTAGGGTTAGAATAGATATAACTTCTATATCTCTCCCATTCTCTTGTTTAACTAGGTGTTTTGTGCCTTACTTTTGCACACTAGCACCTAGTGTCCCACTTCTCTTGGTCCAGAGGTTCTAGAGGTTAGTTTAGGTGATTCTTGGTGGATTGGAGCTCAAGGGACCAAGCACAACAACCTTTGTGAAGGTAGTCAACAAGGGTAAGAAACTTACACTTTATTCCCCATTTTGCAACTTGTTTTTACCTAGTTTAAAACAGTTTTTGAGCTTAGTGTTTGGCACATAAAAGTTCTGTTTTAAGTCCTCTTTATTGTATATTAAGAGTGCTTTGTGGTTTGAGGAACTTTGATCACCTTTAGGCCTTGAAAAGGCCACTTTTTAATGCCATTTTGGAGAGATCCGAGATTTTGGTCTTGGGATCTCTTCACCACTGAAATCTTGAGGATTTCAGTGGTGAAGAAATATGCCTTGAAGTCTCAAGAAGGAGGGCCACCCCCTCTCCTTGATGTCCTTGAAAAGGACAAATCTTGCTCTTTAAGAGAGTTCCATGTTTAGTTGTATATTGAGCATGTTTTGATTGTTTATCATGCTTATATTGCCATATTATAGCATGCCTTCAAGTGGGTTTTAGTACTCTTTGCATGATTTGCATAGTTACTTTGTAATGCCTTTTATGCCTTAACATGTCTAGCTTGTTAGCTTTTGTTTCTAGCATGTTTTAAGCTTGGACTTGTGAAGATTTTGTGCTCATATTACCATGTTTTAGGTCTGTCCATAAGCATTTTGGTCAATCTTAGCATGTTTAATATAGTCCCTTTGCATTTGGCTTGTTGGCCTTAATATTTTGGATGTGTAGCATGCCATGCTTGCTTTGTTTTGATGATTTGGAATCATCTCATATGTTATTTCAGTCCCCTAGAGGTACATGTATGTTTACATTGCATGTCTCTTTGTGACTTCTTAAGCTTTGTTAAGGGCCCTATGCTTAGGCCTTATTGCATGCCTTAGATCACTTTCTCCCTAGATGCCATCTAGGTAGTCGTTTAGGCTTAGTTTTATGTGTTAAAACTTTGTCTTTAAGTGCTTGAATTTTGTCATGTATGATCGTGCATAGGTGTAGTTCAATGCCCCTTGGCTTGCCTTAAAGCCTTGGGCCATTCATTGCATGATTAGCTTATTTCGTTGATTGATTTGGCATCATTTTTTAGCTGATTTTCAGAGCTTACAATGCATGCTATTAGTCCATGTTTAGCTCATTTCAAGTGTGCTTGAATGTTGTTTGTTATGCTCAAGTGTTGGTGCCTTAATGTGTGCATGTGTGCATGTATGTTTAGGCCCCATCTTCAGGCATTTTGGCCCTTGTTCTTGGGCCTTTTAGAGCTGTCCAATTCATGTGTAAGTCCATTCCTACTTTGCTTTGCATGCTTGTATGTTTATACAACAATATTCTTGCATTGCATCGCCATATTGCATGCTAGATGACATGCTTAGGGTTGCGTTGGTATTGTGCATGCCAAGCCTCTTGAAGTGAGTTTGATAGAGGTTTGGCACCTTCGTTTGCATTGCATGCATATGAAATCAAAGTTGCATTCTTGGTCCTTAGGGCCATCACGCGTAAATCTTGCGATTGGTGGCTTGGGAATCGAGCACATGCCCTCTTAAGTCCATAGCATGATTTGGGATGTGTTTGGTGCATATATACCTTGAATTGCATTGCCTTGCCTTTTGTTCCCTCTGCTTTGTGAGTTGCGGAGTTCTGCGAGGACTTTGTGCCGAGGCACTTTTAGTGCCGACCGCCTTTGGGGCAGCCGATAAGGAAAATTCAATGCCGGTGGATACCTTCTTCACCGATGGCTAATCTCTCCGGCGGTGGTGATCTCCAGCATACGAGAGGCATCCACGAGATTTGGGCAATTTTACAATTTGAAGCGAGAGAAGCAGAGGCAACCGTACCGCAGCGGTGTGATTAAGCGAATCCGGGCATCTTGTTGCGATTAGCCCTCATCCCGAGGCATTTAATGCTTAATTAGATTAATTGGTCGATTAATTAATTTGGTTAAATTGTAATATCTAATTAGCTAGTTTAATTAATTATTTATTGATGCGTATTATTATTTGGTCCCTCTCGAGGCGAATTTGTAATAAGTGTGTGTGAGTGGGTGTATGTCTTCCAACCCCACTTCTTTCTAACCCTTTATTTACCCGCTTTCGGTGGTAGATTAGGGCATTTTAAATTAGCATACCTTATGCAATGCATGCGTGCATCCATGCATTTGTTTACATGCAGGGCTCGGTACATCATACAAACTGCATTGCAATTTTCAAATTCCAAAATTGAATCGTGCTATGTGATAGCATTCCATATGCCATGCTTAGGATAGCCGAACTGTCTACTTGCATCCATGCACGTGTTGCATTAGTCATTTGATATGAACTAGGTCATGCATTGTTTTGCTAACCAGTTCTTGTTTTTGTACGGAGTCTGAGGTGAGCTTTTATGCTTTAGCATACCGCATGCGTGTGAATGTTGCCATGATAGGATTAACATCTTGACTAAGTGCTTATGTGGCATAATTGCATGAATGCTGTGGGTGGAGGTTGGATTGCTTGAGTTGGGAGTACTCATTGAAATCCGCATTTTAGCCTACTTGCAGTAGCAAAATCTAACACGTTTTGAGACAAAAGCGGATATGCAATGTTTGTTTCCAAACTAGGCGATCTAGTCTATACTTGTTTCTTTGTCGCATAACATAGTAATTCTAGGTTAATAATTGGAATGAGGGCATGTAATGTTTTCAAAAAGGATATCACGGTTAGTAGAGGCGGTTTCGGACGAGGCGAAAGGGGTGCTCATAATGACCTTCCCGATCGTACCCAAGCTCCGAGCGAGTAACTTTGGTGATGACGGACGTGTGGCCTTGACACCGAGTCGAGTTTCCTAAATTTCCCATTTTAAAAAATATTTAGGTGGCGACTCACATGTCGCAAAGCAGTCCATGTTTGGCACTTCTTTTCAAAAATCAGTTTTTCTCAAAACGATTTGCCAGAGTTGGACTCTTTGGTTCAGATTTAGAACCGTGACACAAATCGAGTCCGAACTGTAGAGTGAAGCCCACGGGCGCGTCTACACAAGGCGCTAATCCGAAAGCTCTGAAAACTAGCCTACGGGCCACCGCAAGTGGCCTACAAGAGAGAAAAGTAGCCTATAGCTACAAAAAGTAGCCAACAGGCCTCTCTCTCCCTCCAGGCAAAGGAACCAAGGTTCGGTTTAAAAACCAGGCCAAGAAGAAGAGAGTTAAGAGGTCCCGAGACAAGGCGCACGGCCGAGAGCTTCAGAAACTCATAACGAGCACAAATATGCGTAATCACCGAGTGCACAAATGATGACATCTGAGTCTTAAGGTCGGTCAAAATGGGGTGTCTACAACAGATGTCCTTAAGGATCACACAAAATATTCTTCCTTGTGCCACCAGACTGAAGGTGCCACGTATCCCTCTGCATGTACTGTGTACTATCTATTAGCCCCCGTAACTATCCTTTTGAACCTCAGTGAGTGTAGTTGCGACGAGAGTGTTTGGCGGTGCAACTTCCTTTTGAGCCTCAACAAGTGCAGTTACGGTGAGAGCGTTTACCGCTGTATTTACCTTCTCAGCTCAAACTTCAGCAAGTGCACTTGCAGCGGTAAACCTTGCTGCAACACTTGTCTTCTCAGTTCTACTTGGCTAGTACATGCATTCTCAGGACTCTATTAGTCTGTTATCGATTATGTTTGTGCTCACCTCAGCGAAGCCTCCACCCTTAGCCACCTAACCACAAACTCTCCAGCTTTCCAAGGCAAAGGCCACAACCAAGCCTGCTATCAGCCATGTTTTGCCTTAGCACCAAGTCCAAGAGGGCATCCTTAATCCTGCCTGTGTGACTAAAGGCAAGTCTATGACCTGGGTAATGGAAAAGGAGTCCCTTATATTCAGGCTACCCTCCTCCCATCTTCGTGGGATCGCCGCAGCAAACTGGTATTTTTGGGTCTGCTATCAGCTCCAACCAGTAAGTCTTGGGGCCTACTATCAGCGCTAAGTTAATGAACTTTGAGGCCTGCTATTAGCTCTAAGCTAGTAATGCCTTGGGGCCTGCTATTAACACCAAGCATTAGCCTCTTCCTATAGAGAGGAAGCTTTTTCCAAAGGCTGCTATCATCTTGGCAGGATGTTCCTTTTGCAAATTGGTTACGGCAACTATAGTTGTTGCGGCAGTCGTTTCTCGTGACAAGTTCAAATGGCAAAACCGACAATATTGGAGATAGCGCCGACAAAGTGTCTCTACAACTTGGGCTCTGCAAGTAATGCCTCTACAACTTAGTTTCTTTGGTCCTCTCCTTCCTTCAGCAACTCTAGGTGGCAGCGGAATTGACAATACTTGGAATGGCAGCGCTAAGCCGTCGCAAGTGTCATCTCTGCAACTTAGTTTCTTCAACTTTTTCTTTCCCTCAGCAATTTCAAATGGCGGCGACACTAAGGCAAAGTGCCTCAACAACTTGACCGCTGCAAGTGTTCCCTCCGTAGCTTAACCGTTGCATGTGTTGCCTATATAACTTGACCGTTGCATGTGTTACCTCTATAACTTAACTTGGGCATTTTCCTTCATGGAGTCCATTTGGACCCTTGGTGGGTCAAACCTTCTTCAGCCCTCTGTTGGCCCACTTCCCTTGGGTTTTAGCCCATGCTCCTTTTTCATTCGAAAATTCGCCTGGTTGCAACCTCAAGACCAAACCCATACTTAATTTAGAGCTTAATTTCTGACCCTCTACACACTTTGTATTTGGTTTGTGTTACTCTTTGGCTTGCTGCTTCTGTTGCTTTGCCTTGCTAATTCTTTCAATACATACTTCCAATACTTAGTGGATATAGAGTGAATATACAATGTTTTGGGAGTAGAATTTGGCTTGCTGATCTTGGTTGCTACTTCTTTGGCTTGGGATTTATGGAGCAGATTTTTTATAGCCATTTTTGTCCAATATTAAGTGTATATAGAGGGTCAATAAATGAGGTAGGTGGTGGAGAGAAGTAATGAGGTGGGTAAATTGCTTAAATGAAGTAGTTAAAAGGTGGTGTGTGTCATGAGGTATTGACCAAACCTACAACTCGTATGCCACTTCTGATATAAGATATTGAATTGTCAAATTTGGATTGTACGTTGAATTTACAAATAATTTGGATTGTACAGAGGTATTGAATGGTCACAAATTAATGAGGTATTAAATTTTCATGAGGTATTCAATAAATGAATAGTACATTTATTATTTTATAAATTTTTTGTAATTCTGTTGAATATATATTTGCAAATTCTTTGATAATTCTTTTGTTACTGATTAAGACATGGTAATCAAAACTGAAATTCTTTTGTAATTTAATATATTTGAACATATATAAGAACACACCATCAGTAAATTATGAATTGGATAATCAGCACACAACATTTACGAATTGTCAAATTATGAATAGGATAATCAACACACAACATTTATGAATTGTCAAATTTATGGATTGGATTGTCAGAACACAACATCATAACAGAACTTGTCAAGTACTGGGAACATAAAATTAAGAATTGGCAAAATTATGAAGAGCACTAACAACAAATAAACACTAACAGCTTTCTTTGCGTAATTACCTCCCATTCCAAAAAATAACCAAAAGTACATGTTCGCGTCCAATGGTGAATTTAGTTTTCACCGTGAAGATGCCACATATGTTCTATTAAATCATTGTGGAGGGCATGATATGCATTTTTATTTCTAATACCTAAATGACAAGAGAGAAATGATTGGAAGTCATTGTTACTATTATAGGAAAGTTGTACTGGTGAGTTGGTTGATGAAGTATCATAATCAAAATCAAGATGCTCATATCTCTCATCTTCGACAATCATATTATGTAATATAATGCAACTCTTCATTATATTCCCAAGCATTTTCGGATCCCAAAAACGTACGACACCACCTATAATTTCAAATCGAGATTGAAGCACTCCGAATGCCCACTCTACATCCTTCCTTGTTGACTCTTGCATCATTGCAAAATGTTTCTTGTTTGCTCCTTGGAAAGAAAAGATTATTTGAACTAGTGTTGCCCGTTGAGGGTATATACCATCAGCAAAGTAATAACCCACATTATAACTGTGTCCATTAATATTGTAGTGGATAAGGGGAGCTTTACCTTGGACAAGATCAGAAAACAAGAGCGATCAATCCAACACATTCAATTCATTGTGTGATCCAGGCATTCCAAACAATGCATGCAAAATCCACAAGTCATAAGAAACTACTACTTCAAGAATGATGGTTGGCTTTTTCTGATGGCCTACTTATTGACCTTACCATGCCTTTGGACAATTTTTTCACTCCCAATGCATGCAATCTAAACTTCCTAACATACCCGGAAACCCACGAACCTCCCCAATAGCAAGTAATCTAGCAATGTCAGTTGATGTTGAAGATCTCAGGTATTCTGGTCCAAAGATTTCAATTACTGAATTACAAAAGTATTGCAAACTTTGGATTGCAATGCTTTCCCCAATACGTATATAATCATCAACTACATCTGCTGCCACTCCATATGACAATATTCTCATTGCTAAAATCATCTGTTGTAGGGGAGACAATCCAAGAATATGAGTTACATCTTGTTTTTGAACAAAATATGGATCATGTGCGTCAATAGCATTTAAAATTCGCAAATATAGAGGACGACGCATTCGAAAACGTCTCCGAAATGTTGCAGATGAATAAACTAGATTTGCCACAAAATAATCAGTGAACAATCGCTCATGACCCTTCCATCTAGGGGTGGGCGCGGGTCGGTTGCGGCCACGGAACCTCCAATCCGCCATCCGTCCGCCAGATTGGCGGATTGGAGAAAATCAATCCGCATCCGTCCGCCAATCCAACGGATGTGGATTGAGCGGATTGGTGGTTTGGCGGATGGATGCGAATCGGTTTGGCGGTTTAAAATTTTATAAATTTTCAACATAATTCAACTTGTGCACTTTCTCAAAAAAAGAAAAAAAAGAAAAAAAAAAAGAAAGAAAGTATTACAATCACTGTATGCCTTATCTAAAGCAAGAAAGTTTAAAATTTTAGAATATTACGATCACTACATGCCTCATCCACATATTACAATCATAGCATGATTCATCCACATAAAATATTACAATCTGTGGTTCTTAAAATATAGTAACAATTCAAACCACTAAAACCATGAACAGAGCAATAGTAGAGATTGTATGTCTCTGTATTGTTACATCTATATATGTTTTTTAAAACAAAAACCAACCAGCATATATCATATTTTCTATTTATTATTTTTAGAGTTAGATTTAAAAATCAAAAAATATAGATAAATAATACGTTTATTTTTTTCAATTCAAAAAATATATTCAAGCTGAAAACTTTTTTTCAACAGAATATTTAAACTCTTTTTCAATTGAAAATACAAACGTAATATTTAAACAAATTGAAAACACAAAGTCTTATAAATTACTAGTGGTGCTCACGGTTTGGTGGTTTGGCGGTTTGGCGGTTCGGTTGCGGTCAAAGAAATCTCAAATCCGCCATCCGTCCACCAAATTGGCGGATTGGAGAAAATCAATCCGCAACCGTCCGCTCGTCATCACGCATTCGTCCAAAATGTGGCGGATCGGTTCGGTTCGGTCGGTTTTGGCGGATCGGTAAATCCGCTGCTCACCCCTATTCCATCTATTGCAACATATGTACTTATGTCCTACAACAAAACCATCTCTTTTCTTTGATCGATCAGTTGATTATAGAATCTGAATCATACTAGCATTATTTATCTCATAAACACCCAAAAGTGTGATCATTTTTTCATCATCAGACTCATTATTAGAGGATGAGGAAGAAGAATATGATGAAAATGAAGTGAATAGGTAAGAATTTGAGATACTCATTATACTCTGCTTTTAGTTATGGCGCCTTCCAGATATAATGTACCTCTTGTCTAGTATATGGTACATGGATAATGTGTTTATATCAATTCTTGGAAGGAAATCATTATTGGAGGCAACAAAAAAATGAAATATATTTAATGGGGGGAAACAGAAATTGAGGGGGGGGAAAAATTCAATGCCTGACCAATCAAGGCTTTTGATGCAAGCTATAGTGTCATCGTTGGAGCAACTCATATCAGATTAAGGAACTTACCTTTTTTTTACTCAAATTTGGTGAAAAAATTGGTGAATCGTTGGAGATGCCCTTGTATCCATTTCATCAACATCATCTCTCCATCGGTCCACCCACCATCGCCGAACCACCCCCTCCTCTACAAGCCCCTCTCCGGCAACCCCCAACCTAGAACGTCGATGTGGCTGAGAAAGGTGGCACTAGCGCAAAGCATGACTCTGGCGCTGAAAAACTTGTCAGTTTTCAAACCCCTGCTATCATTAAACTGAATCACGACAAGGCAGTGCTTAAGACCTAATCACTACCTTCAGCATCTGAACCAACTTTTAACAAAACCAGGGATGAAGATCTAGCTAGTTTAGCCTTTTGCAAATGAAATCGAAAGGGGAACGAGATGAGAAACTAAGTTTGTAGAGGATGGAGATGACAATATCATCAGATAAGGAATCAAAGTGATCAAATCTTTCAATGGAAGTCCTTGTCATCTTCTTTCTCTGAAACATTTCTTATTCTTTTGTCTGTGATGTGAAGATGAATATACAAATTTGTTTAAGGTTAGGATATATGGATTGAAATTAGGGTTAAGTTTGGGAAAGAAAGAGAACACGTCAGGATGCTGGTGGATTCCCGTGGTGCGAACACAGATTTGAAAGTGTTGAAGAAATAGGTAGTGGCTGCAATGGTGAAGCGGCTACGATAGTGAAAATGGTAGTTAGAGATAATGGTGGGGTAGAATTAGGGTTAGGGTTTTTTAGGTTTTGAGTGTAAAGAGAAAGGAGGAAGATTAGGAACGAGGGTTATATAGGAATTATTTTTTAAAAAAAATTTAAAATAACAAAATTGAATTTTAAAAGTGTAATGAATTAAATTGGTGATGTAAGTAGAATCTCGCATCATAGAATTGAAAAATGGGACCAACACATGGAGTATGTGATTTGTGATTTAAAAGTAGAGTAATGTTATAGATCTCAAAAAATTTAAGGGTTGGTTTGGCATCACCTACAAAAGTTAAAAAGTCAAAAAATCATTAAAAAAGCAAAAAAGTTTATACTATTTATTTTATTTTGGCAAGAAATCTGTCGGGTCAAAAAAAAAACAAATAGTGTAGTTACAAATTTCCTTAAAAAGAAAGAGAAAAAACAAAAAGAAAAAGAAAACGTGGCACAATGTAAGCCACAAATTCTCATTTTTAAAAAAAAAAAAATTGAAATGCATAGAAAGTCAGCACAGTGTTGCTGACTGTGTCAGAAAGGGCAACCCGGTAATTTTGATATTTGTTACAATATTTTATTACACATTTTTTTATAAAAAATCAAAAAGTTTTTCTAAACATATATCTTTTTTTTTCTCTATTTTTTTAGTTAAAAAGTCAAAAAATACACTTATATAGATCATTCCAAACAACAACCAATATTTTATATGGGTGTGAAACCCACACAATATATGAAATTTGTGAGATCTCTAATATTTTTGTTAAAAGTAAACTAGTGCCTAAATTAGGACTTGGTTTGGGATAACTTATAAAAGTTAAAAAATCAAAAAGTTACTAAAGAAATTAAAAAATTCATATTATTTGGAAAAAGTTTAGAGGGCAAAATTATTATTTTACCATTTGAATTCAATTACCCAAAAGTCAAAAAGTCAACGAAGATAGAATAGTCATTTTAATTTTATTACATCTTTTCGTAAATAATTAAAAAATTATCCCAAACACATTTTTTTTCTCTACTTTGTTCATCAAAAAGTCAAAAAATACACTTATATAACACATTCATTTGTTTGATTTTCAAATTTTCATATTGCTTTTTAGGCTTTGTTTTTGAAAATGGGGCCAACACATTTTTCACAAGCACAAGTTTTATTAGATGTAAATAAAATTTTACTTTCTAGGTTTTTTTTTTTTTTTCTATTTTTGTTTCTTTTTAACAATGTGATTTTATTGAATATTTTTGTTTTCGGATTTTGTTTACAATTTTTTTTTTCAAGTCTATTCAAATTATTTGCATCAAAAATTTTGTTAAAAAATGAAAAAAATACAATGCCGGGTAGGATTCTAAAAAGAAAAAATTACAAATAAATAAATCGGCAGTGATTGGTAGCTCGAGAGGCATGGCTCGAACCCCTTTTTTTTTTTTTTTTTCTTTTTTCCTGATTTTTCTGGCAGAACGAAGAAGGGAGAAGAAAAGAAGGGAAAGGGAGGAGGAGGGGGAGGAGGAGGAGGACGACGAGGAGGGAGGAAGGGCCATAAATCAATTTGGAGAAGAGAAGAGGAGGAGGAGGAGGAGGAGGAGGAGGAGGCGGGGCGAGCTGCTGCGAGAGGCGGTGGACGACGGCGACGGCGAGCTTCTGCTTCTTCGACGACGACGACGACGGAGCGGCGATCGGCGACGATCGATGATGGCCGACGATCGTCTTCTCTCTCTCTTCCCCTTTGCTTCTCTCTCCCTCTCCCTCTCTTTTCTTCTTCTCTCTCTCTTTTTCTTCTTTCGAGCCAAAATCGAGCCTGATAACTTCGAGCATTTTTCTAAATAATATTAATAATTAAAAGCATAAACTTCCTTATCAATATGTAATAACTTTTTTTGACTGTACACTGATTATTAAAAAACACCAGCGTTTGACTACAATATAAAAATGGCGGGGTTTTTGACCCTTAACCCTGAAGTTTTTATTTATGGCCGGCAAGCTTGGAGGAGGACAGGCCAATGGTTGTTGTTCCCCTACGAAAATACGGCGGGAGGAGTCGTTTGTTCCTTCTATCCACCAACCAAACAGTATTCCTTAATGGCTGCTCTCTCCCTCACCACCCCAGATTAGGTCTCTCTCTCTCTCTCTCTCTCTCTCTCTCTCTCTCTTCAAGGTACTCTTCCTTCCTCATTTCTTTCATCTGTTCTGTACTTGAATTTATATATGTATCTCTGCTCTGGTATTCGTTTAGATTGTGCTCAATTTGTCTGAATTTGTACAATTTGTGTTGTCTTTGTACTACTACTCTCTATTGATTTTCCATTTTTCCATGTCTATTGAATGCGATTCATCTTTTAACTTTCGGACTCTGCAAAGCCCTCTTCTTTTCCTGAAAATTGGTCAAATTTGCGTATATGGATGACCTTGTCCAAGAATATAGACATTTCGGTAGAATGAACTTGTTTGGTTTTGACCACATATTGATTCCTTCCGAATCAGATCACCATGAATTTGGTTTCCTTTCGAATCACCCAAATCCGATTAATTTAGGGCCTCAGGGCAATGCCTACGATGCTGTACTCAAGTACATAACCCAGATGCTTATGGATGATGAGGACTTGGAAACTAGGTCCAGTGTGTTTCAGGATAGCTTGGCTCTCCAACAAGCTGAGAAATCCTTGTATGATCTACTTGGTGAGAAGCACTCCCCTTCCCCCAACCCTAACCCGCCACCTGTTTGTGAAAATGCCGAGAGCCCGGATGATGATTTCGTTAGTTCTAGGTGTAGTTGTGTTTCTAATAATAGCTCTGCTAGTGTCAGCAACATCATTGATTGCAGCCCAATTGGTGATCTGAACAAGTTTGGGGGGTCATTGGTTGTCCAGTCTTCTCGTGTTGACAACCACAACTTTGATGCTGTTGATGGGACAGTGGACTCTCTTGTTGATTCATTTCAGGTTTTAGATCCATCTAATGGCAGCCAAGCCATCTCATGATTTAGGGAAGTGGAAGGGGAAGTTACCCAGATACTCCCAAAGGAGGAGGCTGAGAAGAATCGTCAATCAAGGGGAAAGAAAAGTCATTACCGAGAGGATGGTGATGATTTGGAAGCTGGTTGGAGTAGCAAGCAGTTAGCAAGTTATGCTGAAGACTTTGACGAGCAATCTGAGATGTATGACGAGTTGTTGCTTGGTCCTGCTTTGAATCCTCATCTGCTCAATGGGTCCTCAGCTTTTCTTTTGGATGAAGCCCCACAGAGTGGAGTGGGCAGAAAGCTGGAGAAGAGTGGGCAGGCAACAGGATCAAGTGGAGGAAAGCCACATCGAAAGAAAGGCAACAAAAGGGAAGTGGTGGATTTGATGACTCTTCTAACTCAATGTTCACAAGCTATGGCGAGCACTGATAACAGAACTGCTAATGATCTGCTGAAGCAGATCAGGCAACACTCTAGTCCTCGCGGCGATGGTACTGAAAGATTGGCCCATTACATTGCAAATGCCCTTGAGGCACGCTTGGCTGGCACTGGGAGAGCAGTAGATGCACCTCATTTGATCAAGAGGCTATCAGCTGCTGATACCTTAAAAGCTTATGAGGCATTTCTTACAGCGTCCCCTTTCCAAAAGGTGTCATTTTTCTTCGGAAATAAATTGATTTTGAAACTAGCTGAGAAAGCAACACAGATTCACATAATTGATTTTGGAATTACACATGGCTTTCAATGGCCCAACCTTATCCAGCATCTCTCTCGGAGACCCGGTGGCCCTCCTAGGGTTCGCATTACAGGAATAGACTTTCCCCAAGCCGGTTTTCGTCCTGAAGAAAGGGCTGAGGAAACTGGACGTCTCCTGGCATATTATTGTGAGAAATTTAATGTCCCATTTGAGTACAATAGTGTAGCAAAGAAATGGGATACTATCCGAGTTGAGGATCTCAAGATTAAGAGAGATGAGGTGCTTGCTGTTAATTGTTTGTACTGGCTAAGGTGTGTCCTGGATGAGACAATAGAGGGCAGTCCACGGGATGCTGTTCTGAACTTAATCAAGAGAACCAATCCAGATTTATTCATCCATGGAATTGTTAATGGAACATACAGTGCCCCCTTCTTTGTCACACGATTCCGGGAAGTACTGTTCCAAGCATATTCAATGTTTGATATGTTTGATGCTGTTTTACCACGTGACAATCAGGGGAGGATGTTATATGAAAGAGAGGTCTTGGGGGGTGGTACAATGAGTGTCATAGCATGTGAGGGTACTGAGAGGGTTGTAAGGCCAGAGACATATAAGCAGTGGCAAATTCGGAACACGAAGGCTGGGTTGAGGCAGCTCCCACTCGATCCTGAGATTATGGAGGATGTGAGGGCTAAAGTCAGGTTGGGTTACCACAAGGATTTTGTGCTGGATGTGGACGGCAACTGGATGCTGCAGGGATGGAAGGGGCGAATCTCAAGTGCTATCTCCTGTTGGAAACCTGCTCAAGAAATAAAAAACTAGCAATGCTACTGGTTAGATTGATAAATTATGATGCTCTAGTAATTCAACAATTTGTAAACCTGATAGAGGTACCCACATTTTTTTCAATCATGTATATCTCTGATTTTGTGCATATTTTTGTTATAAAATTTGATCTACTTTATTTCCATAACTGTATCGCGTGTGATATCCAACAGATAAAAATTATAAAAAAAAAGCTGAGTTTTTGTTGTTCTGACTTGCCTATCATCTGTGGGAACCGCCAATCATCTTTGGAATCTCATCAGCTTGAAGTTTACGGTTTTATCATGAGTTGATATCTTCAATTTTGTACTTTTACTATCATGTTATGAATGTTTTCTTCGAACACTAAAGTCTTATTAACCTGCATCTTGGTGAAGAAAAGTTACATTTCATGAAATTTTTAGCTGTTACTGCAGAAATTGAGACACTCTATGGGATTCTAATTTCTATGGCAGAAGAAAGTTGTGAAATTAATTAAAAGGGGCAATTACAATCTAGTGGATTGTAGAAAAAATATTTACAGATAAATGGAAAAGTTTATGATTTTAATTATTAATATTTATAAAGTTTATCACTTGTGTGCAATTTTTTTTTTCTTTTCTAAATTTACACTGAATTGTAATTCCCCCTAATTAAAACCCTTGTGGATTGAGTACTACCTCAACCAGAGCAGATTCCTTTTTGCCGGGGCTCCTATGGTTCTTATTTATTTTACTTTTTTTGGTACCTCTATTTTTCTATCTGCTATCCCTTGGATTATGTATGTATACAAGTGCGACAACTTTGTTTGATATTGATATTGATTTTTTAGTGGTCCTACTTTCTAGTTGCTAGTCGTCTTTAGGAACATCATCTGCCTAAAGTTTATGTTGTTGTCATCACTGGTTAATATCTTGTACAGGGATTTTTTTCATTTGTCGACACCGGTTACTATCAGGCCATTTATAAGGATTCTCTCCAAAATCTTAAATGTTAGTTTCCTGTGTCATGTTGAAGAGATTTAGTGCAGAAATCTCACATTTGTTACTTTTCACACTGCTGCATACTGGATGCAATTGTATCGGCTGTGACTTTAATGCCATGGTTCATTTCGCCATCCCAATGGATGGGATTTTAATAAAGAAACTTACAGGGTAGAAGAAAGATCAAAAGCCGGCAAAAATTCTCATGGGGTTGAGTTTTACTGTCAAGAATAGGAAAGGGGAGGGAAGGGTTGAGGAGGGCCTTATAGCCTCTCTCTTGTACCCTCTCTCGTGTTGAATAGGTCTCAATTGAGACTGGGATGATAACTTCTTAGGACAGATTTGGCAGAAAAAACTCATCTAACGAGTTTATTATTATTATTATTATTATTATTATTGGCACTCATCTGAGGAGTTCTTGTCAACCTCATCCAAGCAAAACAAAGCCCCCCATTTTTCATTTCCCAGCTCTCTGTATTCAACAATTTAACGATCCCAAGGAAGGCAAGTTTAAGGCTAATGTAGATGTTGCTTTGTTATTATGAACTGCAATGGGAGACTGGTGGTGGGAAAGAACTCCAGGTTTCATTGTGAGTGCTGTTTTTGGCCCTCAACAAGGCAGCTTGGTTTGCACTAAATGTTGGCATCTCAATAACTAGTCATTGAATCTGATTAGTCTGAGGTGGTTGCTGAGATTATAAACAAAGCAGCTCTACTTGGTGGTGATGATATTGAGCATTGTCCCAATTTGGTTCGCTATTCAAAGATAGCAAACTCTGTTGCTCATCTGACTGCTTCTTCCTTCAATGGATACATCTTGATCGGTGAGGCCATGGAAGATGGTATTATCGTTGCATCCAGTATGTGCTTTGTTGCAAGGTTTTCAAACCTGGACCGGACCGGCCGGTCGAACCGGTTGAACCGGGAGCCGGGCCTCCCTCCAGTCCAAAAAACCCTCAAGACCCGGTGTAGGCCAAAAAACGGCCTTATTAGTGAAAACCGGAATAACCGGTGGTTCAACCGGGAAAACCGGTGAACCAGTGCCAGTTCTATCGATCAACCCAAAAATTATTTTTTTTTTTCTCGTTCTTTCTTTCTTATATATTTGTATATATTATATCAAATTTTTGACTAAAAACTCTTATTTCAAGAGTCTCCTCTCATGAGGAGTAGTCTCATTAGAAGCTTGAAGAAATTATGAAAGTCTATTCTTATTTATAGGAAAAAAAATTGTTTAAAGAGAACCTAAAAATTCAATATGGGATTCAATCAAATTGTTTGAATCATATTTAATTGGAGGGAGAGTTAAAATTTTCATTTCCCTCCAAAATTAAATCTAGCATTCAATCAATTTGTTGGAGGGAATGTTAAATTTTTTTAATTTCTTTAAAACTAGTGACTTTTTTTTGTCAGTTATGACTTTATTAAATATTATTAGTAAATATTATGCAACACTTTTTTTTATTATTTCAGTAATTATATATATTTTTATTTATTTATAATTTATAATTATATTTTTAATTATATAATATTAATTATGACGTCATGGTTCAACCACTTCGACATAACGGTTGAACCAGTGATCTATCCACCTTATTCCTTTTTCGATTCGCTCACCGCTCCGGTTTTCAAAACATTACTTTGCTGTATGGGCCTAAATCAATTGTGCATTCCAAATGCTGGATCAGGACCCATTTCGTGAAGCAGGCCACTGGGCATTTGCCTTGTATTTCTTTTTTATTTTATTGTATTGTACACTACAAAGTTTCAGAGAGCTGTATATAAATAGACTTTATATTTTGGATTTGTGTAGGAAAAAGAAAATAGAATTATTTATACGTACTCATTTTTTTATATAGGTAACTAAACAAAATAATGGATTTATTTATTTATTTATATCAAAGATAAAAAAAAATTCCTTTTTATATAGGTAACTAAATCAAAGATAATAATATTTCATTTTCTTTCATATCTTCTGTTTTTTTTTTTTTCCTCCACAAATTGCACATCAAAGCACAACTCAAAGCACAACTAAGGTTATAAAATGAAGTAAATTACTCGAGCTCGATTAACTTATTATAAATTTATTTTAAAATAATTTATTATGTAAACAAGTTTAAAAAGCTTCCATACACAAATTGTGACAAATTTGAAGTTTGAAATCGAGAAAACTCTTCAGAGTTGAGTCATTGTTTTTTTTTTTTTTATGACGAGCCAAGCCTTTGTCGAAGTTTGAATTGATTAGTATGCCATTCCAAATGAGTGTGATCAAATGATTAGTCATTCTTCTTTTTTGGGATTACTAAACAGTTCGACAAACATTAAAATAAATATATATATATACATATACAAATATGGTGAGTGAGTGCAACTCGTTTTGTAATGAGTACAATTCAAATTTTGTGGAGGTGCAACACCCCTTTTATGTCTTGTATTTATTTTTTGTTTTGTGACTTACATGTTGGTCTTAATAAGTAAATTTATCGTTCAATAGGTCCTATGATAATTAATGGCATTTTTATAAAATACTATTAAAAATTGTTGCTAATTATTAATTTTCCCCGACAGTTTGAAATTGTCCCAAAAAATGTCACTAATTGTAAATTTTAATGATAGTTTAAAAAAATCGTTACAAAAAAGTCACTAATTTTCAACTTTCAGCAACAATTTAAAAATTTCACCATAGAAAGCGTTAAGTTTTAGCTACAATTTATGAAAATTGTGACAAAAAAAAAAAAAGTTACTAATTATTAATTTTTAGCAACATATCCAAAACATTGTTACAAAAAATTATTTTTAATGACGATTTTATTAAGACTTATTTTTAATAGTACTTGATAAGAATTAAGTTCAACTATTAAGACTTAATGATATATTTTTTTTTTTTTGTTACACTGTTGACACTGTTGAGTCCCCCCCCCCCCCTCTCTTCAAATTATAATTTATACCCGTATACTTTAAACTTAATCTCACTTTTTTTCTTAATTTTTTAATTGTCTCAGCCAAATTCCTAGACTTTGAGTTAAGTTATAATTAAGTCCAATTATATAACGTTGTCTTAAAAATTGACAAGAGACTAAAGCAGTGGAAGAATTAAAGTAAGATTTTACGAAGGGTCAAAGTAGAAGGAACAAAAATAAAATTTTGATACAAATATATGGATATTAAATAATTAATACCATTGCATGGCCGTTCTCTATTAATTTTCAAAACAACATAATATAAATGGATTCAATAACAACTTGATTTGAAATTTAAAAAATTGATTGAGAAAATTAAAAAGTGAAGGAGCAAAGAATTATTAGATGTAAAAAAATTAAAGTTGTAAAGTGAAATTTACCTTCTTTTTCTCTTTCTATTTTTCTTTTTAATTTTTATGGAACCATTCTTCTTCTTTATCTTTTTTTTTTTTTTTTTTCTTGATAATGATAAGCATAGAGTTGATTTTTTTTTTTTTTCGTCGATTAGTTGTTGAAATTTAAGGTTCAATTCAACCCTTCAAATTTAAGTTGTGGGCACCACGAATTTGATTGTTTTTGTTTTATTTGCATGCACCTTTTCTTTAAAAACAAAAGACATGATTTTTTTATTAAAAAATTATTATTCGCACTCACATTCACATTAGAGAGAGAGACAAATTGTGGAGTGTCAACAAAAAATGAAGTAATAATTCCCTTTAGTCAAAGTCATATATTACCAAGAGAAATGTTTATTAAGAAAAATAACCAAAAATCTTATAACATTCAACCTATAATATCTACATTTTCATTATCAGATCTCGTTTATCACTGATTGTGTAATTTTTGCATTTTTTAAGTTAATTAAGAGTTTATTTGGGAATACCTTAAATTAGTCAAAATATCAAAAAAATTTATACAAAAAGTCAACTCACTTTCTCTACTCTTTTATATATATATATATATATATATTTAAAATTGGCTCTCTCTCTCGCTATTTTTTTTTTTTAACATATTTTTTATAAAAAACCACAAAATCACAAAAAAAATCAAGGGGGACTTACTAGCCGGTCCTGTGGAAATAGGTTAATACCAGTCAAGTCCTGTCCTATTTCCATTTCCAATTTTACCCCTCAATATCACACCACACGCATGAAGCAAAGAAGCCATCACAAGCTCTCTCCTGCACGCATGATACACACGCGCCTTTTCAAGGATTCTGTTGCAGACGAACCTGTGAAGATTTGGAAACCATTCTGAGGCGATTTTCGATTTGGAAATCAAAACAAACGAAGAGATTTTTCGCGAATCTCCCATCGTTTTCAAAAAAATTGGCAATTGTTTTCATACAGATTCTGAACAAATCCCCAACAAATCTTCCATCGTTTCAATCTATATTCCGATTCGGACATCTACTCTCCCTATTTAGTTCATCTTCAACAAACATGCCAATCAAACATGAGTCATACTCATCTTCCCTTCTTCTTTCATAACTGTAATTAAGTGATAAAATTCGACTTGAAACTATTTTCAATGTGTATCATACAGTATTAATTTATTAGTGATATTCAATTTCATAATAATCACATCTTCATGTTTATTTGCTATACAATGATGGATTTGTTTACTTTTGCTAATTCAGTGATAAAATTTATTATACAATGATAGATTTGCTTACTTTGCTTAATTCAGTGATAAAATTTGTTATAAGAATGATAGATTTGCTTAATTTTTCTAATTGAGTGATAACATTTACTATACAATGACGAATTTCCTTACTTTGCCTAATTCAGTGATAAAAATTGTTATAACAATGATAGATTTGCTTAATTTGCCTAATTGAGTGATAAAATTTGTTATAATGATGGATTTGCTTCCCTTCTTCTTTCATAACTATAATTAAGTGATAAAATTCGATTTGAAATTATTTTCAATGTGTACATACAGTATTAATTTATCAGTGATATTCAATTTCATAATGATCATATTTTCATGTTCATTTGCTATACGATGATGGATTTGCTTACTTTTGCTACTTCAGTGATAAAATTTGCTATACAATGACATATTTGCTCACTTTGCCTAATTTAGTAATAAAATTTGCTATAACATTGACAAAGGAGCTGACCATGCAATCTATGTCTATTTAAATGACATTGACAAAATATTAAAGGATGAAGATTTGGCAGGCATTGTAAATTGAATTTGTAACTCATTAAAATAATATTTTAGTTTTTGATTTATATTAATTCCTCGTTTTGTTTTTTGTTTTCAATACAGATAATAGATGCATATGCAGAAAACTTGTTTGCACAAAAACAATGAACAATATCATTCATATTCATTTCAAGTTGCCATGTGAGTAATACATAGTATTTGTCATTTTTTTCATATATTTATGTATTGTTTAATGAAAAAAATTCTTTGTGATCTTCACGGCATCTCATCTATGCTAGGAAATTATTCAAGAAATAAGTTTTATTAGTGTATAACCTCTGTTTGCTTAACTAAGTAATGAATTTTGCAATGCAGTAATAAATTTTGATATGGAGGGATAAAATTTTGATCACAATGAAATTTACTTAATTTTATGGTAGTAAATTATTTAAGCATTTTTGTTTATGTTATGTGGTTGAGTTCATTGTTGTAATTTTATAATACTTTGTTTGCTTAATTAAGTTAAAAACAAAGTATTATAATTGATATTATAATACAAGTACATCAATTTATCACTATAAATTGCATACTTGCCACCTATTTAATTTGAAAAAGTTTAAATTAACATTATTTTTTTATTTATATTAGTTAGCACTTGCTGACAACAAAAGATGAGGAAGCAGCAAAGAGAATGCTGAACAAGTTGATGCCTGAAACCATGAAAGGAAGATACATTCTCTTCCCAATCCCTCAAAATTTTCATTAAACAATACTTGTCCTTGACATTAAAGAAGATTCATGAAAATTCTACAATTCCATAAGACCAAGGGGTGCAATGCGTAAAGATCCATATTTCAATGCCGCAAATGAAGTGGTAAAAATGTTTTCATTATCAAACTTACCATTAATCTAATACATCAATCCTGATGCATGCTCAATTATACATCAAAATTTTATATAGTGATATATTTTATCATTCTTTAAATCCATGGTTTCTCATTAATTGTTTCAACTGACTTTTTAATAAAACAATTATACAAATCTATATGTTGTAGAGAAAGATTATTGACAAATACATAAAGGAAGATAAGCCAACTTTCATCGCCCCTGATAAATTTCAACAGGAGACAGAGAAAGTCATCAACAACCCACAATAAGAAGACACTTCATAAGTTGATCAATAACAAAACACTCTTATAAAAAAAAATGCAACGAAATCGAATTATAATATTTTGTTTTCAAAATGTTTTTGCAGGCTTGATTGTGAAATCATTGTTTGCTATATCATGAGGCAATATGTTTCCAACAACAACATAATGTCTACTTTTTCTAAAGAAGAATGCAATCAATTGAAAGCCGATATATTAACTATCTTATTGACTGACCAACAAACTGCTCAACAATAAATAGTTGATGAAAACATTGATGGCTTGCCTCCGCAATAATCAACAGATCTGGAAGAAAAGAAAACATTTGCTTCTTTGTTTGTTACACTAATCAACAGATCTAGAAGATAAAAAAACATTTTGTTTGTTTGTTTGTTACATTGTTACAGTGTAACAAAAAGAAAACATTGATTCATTTAGTTGTTAGAATATGAATACTTCATACATTTGGCTTGTTTGATTGTTATAGTGTTATCTATATTTTGATCATTTTGGTTCGTACTTTACTTCAATGAATATTACAATGCTTGGTTGTTACAATATTAAAATTACAAACAATACACTAAATAAAAATTCAGTCTTTTTTAGCTATATTTTTACCAGATCTATCTTTGATATCAGTCTTACTTTATGTTTAATAACAAGTTTGAATCCCTTCATTTACTAACATGACATTTTTTTTTACACTAATAAATTTATCACTGTTCAAACTAACAAAAATCAGCAACTCTCTCTCTCTCTCTCTCTCTCTCTCTCTCTCTCTCTCTCTCCGTTTTCCTAATTCAAGTAAACAAAACAATATAAAAAATAATAAACAATTTACCTAAATTGAAAATTAAAACACAAATACTATTACATTGTCCAAATTGAAAATTAAAACATTATTGCAGTTTGTAGATATTTCCAAGTTTGGAAATGAATGTAAGAACATGATATTCTGGGTATATGGAGTGGAGATAAAGTTCTAACAGTAAACCCAAAAAAACAAACCGTACATACATTTTAACATTCAATTCCAAGAACCAGTTATTTATGAAGAAATATGATCTTATTCAAGGCTTGATGATAAACTGTTGCATCTAAAACATTTCTTAGACTGAAATTTTGAATAATTTAATCTGGAAATGAATTGCAAACTCAAAATATTTTACTTCAAGGATCCCACTGATAGTTAATTGCATAGTGGCAATAATGTAGCACAGATTGGGAAACTTAGTCCCAAACTACCTACAATTGATTTTTCTTGAGTTTAAGTCACTGATAAATATATCCTTTGTAAAAAAAAGTATTTGGTTGGATATGATAGTGATAAATTTATTGACCACTGACATAAATATAATAAACCATCAACTCTTTTCATACAGTCAGTTATAAATTTATCATTATTAAAAATAACAAAATTCAGCAACCATATTAATGCTTGATTGTTTTCTTCAGATAATGGTAAATTTATCATTCTTAAAAAAACATAATCCACCAACTCATTCAAACCAACCAGGGATAAATTTACCACTGTATAAAACACAAAAAACATCAACTACATTTAACCAAAATCAAAGAATATAAATCAGTGAAACTTAATCTTGTAAAAATATCAACAAAAAATATAATTTTCGTTCAAAAAATTCCTCAATTATCCAATGCAACTACCAAAATGATATATCTTTCAAAAAATACTCAAACACTTAATGCAAGTAACACCTTTTAACTCTCAACAAAAGTAATTCAATTAAAATCAATACAACTAAAGTAAAGCTTCTTTACATGTCTTCCAATTATGAGTTCTCATCTTTCCACACCTACTGCACCTAATTCTCTTGATCTCTCCCTTCGAAGGTATTCTCTCTGTTCTTGGACGTCCAACTGGTTTTTTATAAAGAGGAAGTAAAACAACGTCATCATCAAGGACTACATTTGGCTTCCACATACTAGGAACTGGATAGATAGAAAGCGAATAAGAATCACAATAACTACGAACATGGTAATAATCATCAAGAAAACAATTCAGATCCTTCTCACTCCTCTTTATAGCACAAAAACCATATTTGTAAAGAAAAGAATCAATTTCTAACAATCGACAAGAACAAGACCGTTTCCCAATATCAACCATAACTGAATGATCTAATTGGATTTCATGAATATCATCGCTACATTTCTTAACTATCCATGCCTTTGTATCATTAAAAGCTTTTTCCAACTTTTTCTCTGCAAAAAGACAAACAATACGATTCCACTTATTTTCAACTTCTCTCCTTTTTGAAAATTGCTCCATTAGTTTCACCCGTATAGCATCAACAAGATTAGTTGAAAACAAATGGCGCTTATCCCTAATCCATGAATTAAAAGATTTCGCAGCATTTATGCACATTTCACCATACCTCTTGCCTTGAAAATAAGCGTTACACCAACACTCATTAAGCAAATCCTCAAGAAATTTCTAAACACTACGACCACAACGACCCTTAAATTCTTCAAATAACTCATTAAACCACTCAATAGTAGGAGCATATGCACATCTACTAAAAAGAGTGAGCAAATACTCTTTAGATTCGCGACTCTTCACTGACAAATAAGTCTTCAAGTTTGTCTTCAAATGCATTAGACAAAAAGAATGGGAAGAAAACGAAAAGACCTTAGCTAAAGCTTTCAGCAAACCTCTATGCTGATTAGTAACAAACGTAATATCCTTTCCCGGAGTCAAAATAATAAATAACTTTGACAAGAACCAATGCCAATTGTCATAACGTTCACTATCAACAATGGCAAAATATAATGGATATAAACCTACAAACGAAATATATACACATTATTTGTAACAAATAAAAAAGATTACAAAACAAAAACAAAACGCAAAGTATATAACATATAACACCAACCATAGATAACTTTATCACTGTATTATTACAACAATTCAATAGCAACATACAACATATAGAATCAATGCATAATAAATTTATCATTATATAAATATAAAAATTTAACAAAAGTATATAGCATACAAAAGTATACAGCATAAATTTATCACTAATTGATTGACCATACTCAATAATCAACACTTTCCGGTAACAAAAATGATAAAATTATCACTGTTGTAATAATAATAACAAATAGACACAGAATATACCTTAGTTACCGTCTTTTGCCGTAGCAGCCAATAAACAACCTTTGTGTCTTCCTTTTAAGAAAGTTTCATCAAGTATCAACACAGGCCGACAATACTTGAAACCATTAATACATGCCTCAAAAGCGAAAAACAAGCATTTGAAATGTCTTCATTTACTATCAATATCAAATTCCATATAAAAAACACTCACCGAATTACAATCATTAGCGGTATCAGCATACCAATGAAGATCGTCAAATGAAAATAAATAGTCACCAAAAACAACACCCCTTGTTTTTTCAACACCCATCCAAGCTCACCGATAAGAAACTTTTGTTCCATAATAGTCTTTGAAATCACAAACCACCTCACTAACCGATGTCAAAGCCTTATTACGAACCTCACTTGAAATTAGCCCACCAATCATACTCGAAGTCATCCTAGTATTTTTAATTGTACGAAAAGAAGATCCGCACGTATGAATATCATCAAATTGTTTAATAACAAAAGCTTTATTAGAATTTTCCACCCTAGCATGCACGCTCTATAAACATCCTAAATCATCCATTCTCTTACAATGAATAGTGACACGATCCTTGTTATTCTTAACAAAATCAAAATCAAAACCAAAATGAATAGAATACTTTGACAACGCATCTCGAAATTCAACAACTCCTTGAGCAAACCTTTGACCCACTCCTTTTATACAATTAACCCACCTATCGGAGAGTAAAGGTTTTCGTTGATTTGAATAAAATGAAGGCAAAAAATCAGTTTCACAAACAACACTACTACTACTACTACCAGCTTCACCATCACAAATCATATAACATTCACCCAAAGAATAACACTTAACAAAAACATCAATACGATGAATCTCACAAGAAAGTGCGAGTCCAACCATAACCTCCAAATCCTCTTCACTTTGTAAACCATAACAAAAATGTCCAAGCATTGAATACAATATATTCAAAGAACTACCAACTAACTCACTCCACTTTGCACACAATTTATATACTAAATCCTTGAAATTAAATCCATCATTATACTTGATAACCAATGTCACACCTCTAAATTTGCACATAAGAAACAAAGAATTTTCCATCACTATAAATCTTGCAACAAACAACAATTATATTTCAGCAAACAACTCAAACAACCTAAAACAAAATCTAATACAGTGATAAAATTATCAACCAACTCAAACACATCCAAAAACCAACAGTGATAAATTTAACAATTAACACTACTTAAGACCAATAGCATGAACAGTGAATAAGGCTTACACTTATTGGGCATGGTAACTGGATTTGAATCCTACCATTATATTATGCAACTTTTTCATCTCCTATTCATATACTCACTGATAAATTTATCAATGTTGAAAAAGTTAATCCAACAACACCCACAAACTACTCAGTGATAAAATTATCATTGTAGAAAATCACAAACCGACACCTGTGTTCAACCAAAAAATAAAAAATAAAAAAAAATCTAATATTCATTACATATACATATCTCAAAGCTTTCAACATTATGATCAAAATCACAAATTCAAACTAAAAAACACCAAAACATCGAAGTTGAAATCAAAATCAAACATACCAATCGAGCTCCCTCCACAAAATCGCAAATCACAAAATCTAACTATACACCAAACGCAAAATCACAAAACATGAAGATTCATAGATTTATAAAAAGCAAATCACAAATCGAGCTCCCTCCATGAGATCGCAAATAGCAAAATCCAAATATACACCAAGCGCGAAATCACAAATCACGAAGCTCCACAATAATACATTAACAAATCACGAAGTTCCACAGAAATCCAAATCACAAACCCAAACCCAAACTCACATTACAGTATTTTGATGGCAAAAATCAAATAGAAACGTGCCAAAACAGAGAAAAACAAAACAGGGGTAAAACAGGTACAAAAAAAAGACTCCAGGACCTATTGGTGCACAACATCAATATTCAGGATTAAGAACGGAATAACTATAAAAAGTAAGACCAGCCAATAAAAAAACCCAAAAATCTACTCTCAAACGAACATTAAATCTTAACTTATTTGATCAGCCCAATTTTCATTAAAAACCCACTTTAGTGAAGGCTCCATTTGATTAGAAATAAATACATAAGGTTCCATTTGATTAGAAAGAAAATTTGCTAAAAAGTGAAAGTGAAAGTGAGAGTGAGAGAAAAGAAATAAAAAATAAAATATATTTTATTGCAAGCATTTGATTAAGATGAAATTTTGAAAGAAAAAGATAGAAAAATTTAAAAGTTTAGTTATAAATAACTCATACATTTAATTTTTCTTATATTTTCTTGTGTTTTTTTGCAAGAAATAAAAAATTAGTTACAATACTAATATATAGGTTGCACAAGAAAATTAGTTTTCTTCTCTTTCCCTCACTTTCTACTCACTTCAATCAAACTAAGTCTAATAGAAAATGAAATGGTACAAAGTTAAGTAAAAGAAAAGAAAAGGAAAAGAAAATAAATTTTCTCTTATGAAATTGATTAGGATGAAAATTTTGTAAGAAAATAGGAATTCTAATTATAAGTAATTATTTTCATAACAAATTTAAGCTTTTTTGTGTTTTTGCTAGAAACTAGAAACTTACCATATGCTAGTATGAGTTGTACAAAAAAATTACCTTTTTTTTGTAAATTCCACCACTTACATTACAAAAAAAAAAACTCAAAAAAAAAAAAAAAAAAAAAATCATGTTCTTCACTTTCTACTATTTTTATCCTAATCAAACTGTGCCTAAATGGCTTATTTCCTATCAAAAAAAAAGTCTATGAGACAACCACGTCCAACATTTTTGTGATTTTTGTGTTTTTGTGTTTTGCCCTTACCCATCTTTCTTATTCCATCATCGGACTTTTATTCATGGCTAAATTGGTTATTTTACATAAAATAAATAAATAAAACTAACAAAGTTACCAAACATACTTGTGTTAAAATGTAATAATACCAGTCGGAGAAGTAAGAATGTACCAAACAAATTATTAATTTTTTTTATGATTGATTTTTTTGTAAGTTTAATTTTAATCAATTAACGATTTTTTTTTTAGCTAACTTCCTAAAGAAGTAAGAATGTAGTTTCTCGGGGAGAATCAATTTTTTTAATAAATGTTAATAATTTTTTTTTTTTTTAATTATAAGCATAAAATTGATTTTTGAATTTTTTTTTTTTTTTGTCTTTTATGTCTTGAAATTTGAGTTTCAGTCCAAATTTAAGTTTCATACCCTTGCTATTTACTAATAATTTTGCATTATTATTTTTGTTTATCCATATCCATGCTATGTAATTGAATTGTACATTATTTTTGCAATAGTTTTATGTCTTTTCTTTTCTTTTTTTTTGGATAAATTATAAGTACATCTCTTGAGATTTGCTTAAAATATGAATTATTCCATGTAGTTTGAAAAATTACAAATATGTCCTTGTCAAAAATTTTTATTTAACAGAATTAACTAAAAAAAAATGAATTTTCTATCTGTTCGCCTATACAATAATAAAATTATCTAAATTATTAATTGAAATAAAATTTTAACATCATTAAAAACTATTAATTAATTTGATAATTTATTAATAAAAAAAACCTACTTGTTATGAATTTAGAAACCTTAGGGGGCATGTTGTAATTTTTAAAACTATAAAAAATAATTGATAATTTAAATAAATATCAAAAGATGTATTTGTAATTTATCTTTTTTTTTTTAATTACCTTCTTTGATGCTTTATCCTTAACACTAGAACTATTTCTTGAATATTCAAGATATCAGATTTGATATGTAAACTTCCAGGAAGTTGGTTTTTCTTGTTGAGTAAGTTATAGTCATCATTGATGTCCACTCCCAAAAGCAATCTTACGATTCTTACACTTCTTTTTAGGTGGCAAATTAATTAATTTAAATTAAAAGCAAGTTCATTTGTTAATTTGGGAATATGACGATGTATTTCCCAAATCCCCCAATCATATGATTTGTGGGAAGGCTAAAATATTATATCCTCCTATCACAAATGGTTGATTTTTCCAGTGAAAAAGTCAATAATAATATAGTATTGAATTGAATTCTCTCAATAAAATATTATCAGCAGATCACAGGGATATATATAATCCTTACGTGGGACGAACCTGGTCCGATTTTAATGTATAATGCCAAACCTTGGTCAACTATTATATTATATATATATATATTAGCAGGTCACTCAAGCGTACAATTCAGATTACTAATAATAAAAATAAATAATAAAAAAAATTAATATTATAATATATATATTATTTAAGTGATAAGTATGTTTTTAATAAAATTTAAGGTCTTGGGTTCAAAATTTATTTATAAAAATAATAATTTTTTTTGTTTTAGCATATATAAAGTTGGAACCTTGCTGGAGACCCCCAGCTGGGAAAGACCTCCAGTACCCCCACCTCCACATTTAGGATTGTGAGAGAAAGGCTAAAAAAAAATACTTTGCACCAATCAAAAAACAGTGGGGTGGTGGGAGTCACCCCCACTGAGGGACCAAGGCATTTCTGTATAAAGTTGTCAAGTGACATAAGGAGAAGAAGATTTCACTAAATCAGTTTAGACCTTCACTTAATAATAATATAGATGTATATTCAATTCCATTCTCACTGTTTCTCCCATCATCCACTCTCAACACACATCATAATAATTATTAGGAGAAATAATAAATTAGTGCAGGAGTTAAAAAAAAAAAAAAAAAATCAGAATAATGATAAAGTTTATAATTTTTTATGATTAAAATCATATACTTTTCCATGTGTAAATAATTATTTTTAAAAAGCACACCTGATATGTAATTTTTCCTCATTATTAAAAATGTTTGCTTGCAAGTGCTATCTCATATTGTAAATCGAAGGAAGGAAAAAAAGATTAACATCTTAAAAAATCTCTCTTAATTACATAGTGGTTATGCATTAATTTTTTATTTGTTATAAATTTATTTATATAAGTCGTATGCCCATCAGATGTTATTTTGTAATTTTTCAATGATTTTTTTGTTTTTAAAACCATGTAATTATATATGGGCCTTGCTCTAAAAAAAAACACAAAAAGATCATTAGGAATCATGATAGAGAAATCACAATTATAGTTATGATGTTCACACTTTACACCACCATCTTTCTGCACAAATAAGATATTATTATTGTGTTTAAATCTTGTATTTGTTAAGAGAAAATAAATTAAAGTGAAAAGAATAGGAAAAAAAAGTAAAATAAGTTTTTATAAAAATTTATTTGTTTTGGTTGGAAAAATTAGAACAAGTTTTGACAATAGAATGTGTCATGTGTGCTTCTCTTTGCTTCATTTTTGGACTAAACCATTTAATGTAACTTCAATGTGTCACATGTTCTATTTTAATGATGGGTTATTGGATAGGTGAAATTCGAGTTTATAGATTTATTACGGGTTGAATTGTTTATTTGTGAGTCATTATTTATAGAATATTTATAAAAATTAGTCTGATTTGATAATTATAATCACATAATTTTATTGTATTTATTTTTAAAATATAGATAAGAAGTATAATTTAAAAAATAAATTATTTTATTTTATTGACAAATATGTTTGGATCATGTTATTTCAACTGTCAAACCAATTTAATTAATAAACTTGATCAGCAAAATATGTCAAGTGGTGCACCCACAAACACGAATTGAACCATCCTATCCTTATGAAGGATTGGAGATAAACCAAATCCTTAGACAAATATCAAATTATAATAAAACATTTGTTCATAGGTTAAAATTTAAAATAAAGTAAGAAATATATATATATATATATATATATAAAGGGACTCTAGAAGGAGAGTATATGATTTGCATCACCATGTGTAATTTATTCAATTCAAAGGACTAGCAACAGAATAGGTAACAGCTCTAGACACCCAAAAACAAAAACGAACACAAAAACAAAACAAAACAAAAATGAAAACAAAAAACAGGAAAATAAAAAATAAAAAATAAATAAAAACAAAAAGTGCATTGAAAGTCAGAGGTTTATGATATGTGTAGTGGTGGTGCACTTTTTTTTTATATATATATATTTTAAACTTTGCTAAAACAGCCAATCCAACCCTAAAATGAGCAAATATATAGCAATACTAACCCAAAACGTATTATCACCGAAAGTGACAAAAGAAACTAAAACTATTCAAAAATGTTTATTTTTATTTTGAAAATGAGATAAATAGTGTAGATTTAAAATCAATTAGTAAAATGTGATTCACACTTAAAATAATTATGATTCATAAATATACATTTCTAAATAATATTTTAAATATTTTTTTGAATTCCTAGCATTGTTGAAAACTGCTCAAATGTAGCCGAACCCAGATATGACCTTTTTTCAAAAACAAACCTTCGGTGGCTATGTATGGGTGGGTCAATGATTGAAACATCTTTAGGTGGCGAAGCATATAACCACTTCAAAGAACCCCTTGAACCACCCATGGAGGAGATGGAACCAGTGGGTCCCAAAACGAAGAAATTACACGTAGGTCCAGAACATCGTCGTCGAGCATTCAAAGTGTTCCGTAATTTAATCATTATTATTTTTATTTTTCAAAACTTATAAATATAAAGTCTTTATTATTAGGCATGCTCAAAGGACTCTGTAAAATAAATCAAGTAACTAAAGTTTAAATAATATTATACTCCTTTCAACTCAATTCATTTATAATTTTGAATTGGCACAGTTAATGTGTTGTGCTGGCAAAAAATTACTCGTACGAAAACCTAAAACATTAAACTATTGTTAAGGTTACGTATGTCATGTTGGTCCTGATGAAGAAATCACTTTCAATTAATTTGCATGTGCGTATTGACAACAATGAAATGATGAATGGTCCAACTGATGGGAAGAGAAAAGGTCATATAGTTGAATTTTTGGAGACATTAATTGAAGTTTCACACTGTTGACAGTGATAATGAGAAACTGATAGGGTAGAATATTCATTGCCTGCACTGTGCATATATTTTTGTTTATTGATGATCTACAATTTTATCTCATCATTTAAGATTAGTTTACGATTGACTTTTTAACTATTTTAATTTAGAATTTAAAAATTTTATTTGGAATAGATTTTTTAATTTTTTTAACTTTTGTGAGAGAAAAATTAAAATAATTATAATTTAAATATGATATTTTATTTTATTAAATTAAAAAATATATTTTATTTTTTTTAACTATTTTAACTAAAAAAATTCATTTTAACTTATGTGAGATAAACTCTTAGAGGGTCTTGGTACATTATTGGTGTGGGCACAGTGACATTTGCCTACTTATACTTTACTCTTTTAAATTCAGTAGGTTGTATCAAGACAAAAATAATAATTTATCTGTTGGAGAGATAATTCGAGTTGTCACGCTGTAGAATCAAGCTATTAGCACGATGACCTAATAGGATACGCGACGACTCTCTGAACAGAGTTATCAACCAGACAATCAACCTCCATACTAGATCAGACAACCTCAACAATGATCTTCTATTTTTAAAAATTCTTTTCCCTTGTTTCAAATTATTCATAACTATTAGATGATATGAGAATTTTAAGATTTACATATCTCAAAACATATTAAATAATTGTAAGTGATTTAGGATAGGAGACAAAAAATTTTAAGAACAAAGGATCCTTGGGCGAATAACCTAGCTCGAACAGTGAGTAAACTGGGACCACTTAAGGATCATTTAGCAGTGACTTTTTTAGTTAGTTTTTTAATTTTTTTGATTATTTTAACTTGAAACTTTTTTGATTATTTGATTTTCTTATTTAGATTTTTTGGCTTTTTAGTTTTGGAATGGCAATTTTTTTTTATCTTTCTATAATTTTTGTCTTTTTATAATTTTTTGATTTTTTTTTTTTATTCTTCCGTGATTTTTTTCCCTAGAGTAAAAACCAAACGAGCACTTAAAGTGGGACAATGCTTATCTTTACCTGGAATAGTGCAAACTTGGGAATGATCCCAATTAAAGTGGACAAAAGGGAAAATAGTGCTTAAAATCTGTCAACAGTAACACACTCACTTATAGGTAAACAAAGAACTCATCAAATCAAATACACAACAACCAACATTTTAACTTGCAATTTTTATAGAGAGTTCAAGTATTTTGTTAAATTAAGCATTAGAGATACCTCCGGCTAACCACTCCAGTTGAAAGTTTCTTATTTTCGTGTTTACTGGATCACCTCCTGGTATGTTCATATCGGAAGGGTCAAAGGCAAATAAATTTTTTTTACTATATATTATATGATATATAAATTATGTATACACATAAAAAAAATTAAAATACTATAGAAGTAATCTCCAATTGGATAATAAAAAAAAATTTGAATAGAAAAAAAAAATGTAAGATGATAAAAGAATGTAATACATATTTTTTATACTGAGAGGAGCTATTTTATTTATAAAATAAGATATATATTTTAAAAATGTTAATGGTAAATAGAATTTTTACAGAAATAAAGAGTCATGACCCCCATAATCTTTTCCTAGTTCCATCCATATTTCTATAATCACCATTACCACGTAATAATTTTTTTTTTCCACACACCTACTAATATTGAATTTTAGAAAAGAACTTTTCTAAGATATTATGCTATTAAGTCAAATTTTTTAAATTATTTATGAATTTTTGGTTTGGTTTGGTCTTGGACTCCTCATTGCAAATGTTGTCATTTCCATAAAACAAAGCAGTAATGATGCGACTTTTTGTAGTGTGGTGTTACATATATCAATTAGTATATTAATTAATGTATTAATATTAGTTATAATATTATTATTAACCACCTTCATTAATCACATTACAAGCATTACAACAAAAACACATTTTAGTGACACCATACTAGTGGCATGTTCTTAAAAAATGTCACAAAAAGAATATTTTGTGGCATTTTTTAAAAAAATATCATAGAGCTACAAACATACAAGGCTTTAGTGGCATTTCAATTAAAAAAAGTGTCACTTCATAACAACAAAAATGTCACTACAATAAATTTACACTTTAGTGACACTACACTAGTGGCATGTTTTTAGAAGATGCCACAAAAATAAAAATTGGCATTAAATGTTTTAGAAAAATGCCACAGAACCAAAAACATATAAGGCTTTAGTGGCATTTCAGTAAAGAAATGTCACATAAATTTTATGGTATTTTATAAAATAATGACACAAAAAATTATATTCTAACATTTACCAACAGATACCACTAAACTTTAGTAGTAATGGCATTTTTTAGCACGGGTAAATTAAAATCCTAAAGTGAGAATTAAATTTCTTGGCGATCAAAATTTTGGTAACTGAAAGTGCATCTTCGGCGACTAAATCCGATTTTGGTCGGTAAAAGTTAAGTTTTTTAGCAACTAAAAAATAATTAGTAGCCAAAAGTATAGAATTTGTGACTAAAAAATATTTTGTCGCCAAAAGTGATCTTTTTTTATTTTGCTAGTAAATAGTTTATTTTACATAAATTATGTTCAATAAAATAATTATGTTTATACATATACTTTTATATTAATATGGATGTATGTACTATATAAATAATATATGTTGTATATATAATCATGTGGTGCTATAGAGGTGTAGTGGAAAGAGTGTGGTGTATAAGGTTTATGGTATGGGAGGTTGGCGGTTCGAGTCTCCGCAAAAGCGGATTAAATTATTTTACAACGAATTATCGTCACGAATGGCACTTGATAGCGTCACGAATAGTGTCTACCATGACATTAGAGTGTCACTGAAAGGTTTTAGTTTTGATGGTGTAATGACACTTATAACTATCACTAACTGTTTTTTAATGGCGCTTGATAGTGCCACAAATAATATCTACTATGACATCAAAATGTCATTGAAAGTTTTTAGTCATGATGGTATAGTGGTACTTGCAAGTATCTGCCATGACACAGATACAAATGGCACTTATTCAAAATGCCACAAGACTAAAAAATGTCATTAAACCAATAGTTTTGTGGCACTTTCAAATGTCACTAAACTAAGAAAATGTTGTAGTGAAATATCTAAAAACTTCTTAAATTATGTCACATCAACAATTAGTACACTAATTAATACATATAGTATTATTCTTTTTATAATCATTTTAACATGTTTTACTATTACGATTTATAAGGGGACATGACCCCTCGTAATCTTTTCCTATTTCTATCTATGTTTCTATAATCATCTTTATCACGTAGTATTTTTTGTTTTCCCACATACCTATTAATATTGAGTTTTAGAAAAAGAGTGAAATCAGTTTTCTATGACATTGGCCTCGTTTGGTAGACCTGTGAAAAAATGATTATAGATTATAGTTTAACAGATTATAACTTACAATTGTGAACATAAGCTGGTAACCTATTTGGTGCAGCTGTGGGATTATGGATTTAAGCAGCACAGTAGTATTTAGTAAATAAACTGTAAAATAGTTTTTTGTTGTATAATTGTCATTTTTGCCCTTATAAGATATAAAATTTGTGATTTCATTTATAATACATTTTTTTTCTTTTTCTTTTTCTTTTTCATTTTCTTTTCTTTTCTTTTCTTTTTTAAATTTTTTTCTTCTCTTCTTTCTTTGTTAATTTTTTTTAATTTATTAATTCATTAAAATTAATATTCATGTTCTAATTTATATTAATATTGTGATTTCATTACAAATTATTTTCATATATTCATTTTAATTACTTATATTTGTATTTCTTTTCTTTATTATTATTAATTGTGATTTTAGTATAAAAATTATCAATTGCTCATCAATTATTAAAATTAGTATCAATTATTAATTATTATTATTATTATTATTATTATTATTATTATTATTATTATTAATTTGTTCATCAATTATTAAAATTAGTAGCAATTTGTCCATCAATTATTATTATTATTATTATTATTATTATTATTATTATTATTATTATTTCATTTTTATTAATTCATTTATTCATTTGACAAATCCTTTCATTTTTTTCAATTTATATCATTTTTTTTAGTGATATTTCATTTTTAGTATAATTATTTCATTTTTTTCTTTATAAATTAATTAGTGTCAATTAATGGATTAATTAGCATCAATTAATATTAAAATTTTTAATTAGTATCAATTAATATAAAATTTATTTCATTAATGGCTAAAATGCTTAATTATTATTATGATTTTTTAATTAAAAAAAATTGAAAACTTCAACAAAAAAAAAAACAAACAAACAAATAAACAAATAAACAAACAAACAAAACACAAATTTAAGATTCACAAATTTCATTTTTTTTCTTTTTTACTTTAAAAATTAGATGATACGAGAATTTTAAGATTTATAAATTTCAAGACATATTGAATAGTTGTGAGTGATTTAGGATAAGAGACAGAAATTTTTTAGAACAAAGGATCCTTGGGCAAATAACCTAGCCCGAACAGTGTAAATTGGGTCCACTTGGGGATCATTTAGCAGTGACTTTTTTAGTTAGTTTTTTAATTTTTTTTAATTTTTTTAACCTGAGACTTTTTTGATTGTTTGATTTTCTTATTTAGATTTTTTGACTTTTTTAATTTTGGAATGACAATTTTTTTTATCTTTCTATAATTTTTGTCTTTTTATAATTTTTTGATTTTTTTTTA
This sequence comes from Camellia lanceoleosa, assembly GCA_025200525.1. Classification (NCBI taxonomy): domain Eukaryota; kingdom Viridiplantae; phylum Streptophyta; class Magnoliopsida; order Ericales; family Theaceae; genus Camellia; species Camellia lanceoleosa. Next base: position 53,074,691 of record CM045768.1, on the reverse strand, counting down.
TTCTTCCGTGATTTTAAAGTGGGACAATGCTTATCTTTACCTGGAATAGTGCGAACTTGGGACATGATCCCAATTAAAGTGGACAAAAGGGCAAATAGTGCTTAAAATCTGTCAACAGTAACACACTCACTTATAGGTAAACAAAGAACTCATCAAATCAAATACACAACAACCAACATTTTAACTTGCAATTTTTATAGAGAGCTCAAGTATTTTGTTTAATTAAGCATTAGAGATACCTCCGGCTAACTACTCCAGTTGAAAGTTTCTTATTTTCGTGTTTACAGGATCACCTCCCGGTATGTTCATATCGGAAGGGTCAAAGGCAAATAAATTTTTTTTATTATATATTATATGATATATAAATTATGTATACACAAAAAAAATTCAACAGTTTTGATTGGTAGCTCGAATTCCTTTTCCCCGAATCCCCCGAAACGACGTCGTTTCGTATTTTTTTTTTTTTTTTTCCATTTCAGACGCAGAGAAACAGGGGAGGAAGAAGAGAAGGGGAGGGGGAGGAGGAGGGGTAGGGGAGGAAGAGAAGGAGAGGAGGGGGAGGGAGAGGGGGCCAACAAACTAGGGCTGGAGGCGGAGGAGGAGCTGCCGGAGGCGGGGCGGAGGCGACGCCGACGACGAAGCTGAGTGCCGAGACGGCAGGCGCCTTGACCTCTCTCTCTCTCTCTCTCTCTCTCGGGATTCGGGGGGGAGCTCATTCGAGCTCCCAACCTTTATTCAAAATTCAAATACTATAGAAGGAATCTCCAATAGGATAATAAAAAAAAAATTAAATAGAAAATAATAAAAAAAAAAAATGTAAGATGATAGTAGAATGTAATACATATTTTTTATACTGAGATGAGCTATTTTATTTATAAAATAAGATATATATTTTAAAAATGTTAATGATAAATAGAATTTTTACAGAAATAAGGGGTCATGACCCCCATAATCTTTTCTTAGTTCCATCTATATTTCTATAATCACCATTACCACGTAATAAATTTTTTTTTCCACACACCTACTAATATTGAATTTTAGAAAAGAACTTTTCTAAGATATTATGCTATTAAGTCAAAATTTTTAAATTATTTATGAATTTTTGGTTTGGTTTGGTCTTAGACTCCTCATTGCAAATGTTGTCATTTCATAAAACAAAGCGGTAATGATGCGACTTTTTGTAAGTGTAGTTTTAGATATATCAATTAGTATATTAATATTAATTATAATATTATTATTAATCACTTCATTAATTACATTACAAACACTACAATAAAAATACATTTTAGTGACACCATATTAGTGGCATGTTCTTAAAAAATATCACAAAAAGAATATTTGTTGGCATTTTTTAAAAAAATGTCATAGAGCCATAAACATACAAGGCTCTAGTGGCATTTCAATTGAAAAAAGTGTCACTTCATTACAACAAAAATGTCACTACAATAAATTTACACTTTAGTGACACTACACTAGTGGCATATTTTTAGAAGATGCCACAAAAATAAAAATTTGCATTAAATGTTTTAGAAAAATATCACAGAACCACAAACACATAAAGCTCTAGTAACATTTCAATAAAGAAATATCACATCAATTTTATGGCATTTTATAAAATAATGACACAAAAAATTATGTTCTGACATTTACCAACAGATGCCACTAAAACTTTAGTAGTAATAGCATTTTTTAGCACTGGTGAACTAAAATCTTAAGGCGAGAATTAAATTTTTTGGCGATCAAAATTTTAGTAGTTGAAAGTGCATCTTCGGCGACCAAAACCGATTTTTGTCGGCAAAAGTTAAGTTTTTTAGCAACTAAAAACAATTAGTAGCCAAAAGTATAGAATTGGTGACTAAAAAATATTTTTAGTCTCCAAAAATGATCTTTTTTTATTTTACTAGTAAATAGTTTATTTTACATAAATTATGTTCAATAAAATAATTATGTTTATACATATACTTTTATATTAATATGGATGTATGTACTATATAAATAATATATGTTATATATATAATCATGTGGTGCTATAGAGGTGTAGTGGGAAGAATGTGGTGTATAAGGTTTATGATGCGGGAGGTTGGCGGTTCGAGTCTCCGCAAAAGCGGATCAAATTGTTCTACAACGAATTATCGTCACGAATGGCACTTGATAGCGTCACGAATAGTGCCTACCATGACATTAAAGTGTCACTGAAAGGTTTTTGTTTTAATGGTGTAATGACACTTATAACTATAACTAACTGTTTTTTAATGGCGCTTGATAGTGCCACAAATAATATCTACCATGATATCAAAATCTCATTGAAAGTTTTTAGTCATGATGGTATAGTGATACTTGCAAGTATCTACCGTGGCATGGATATAAATTGCACTTGTTCAAAATGCCACAAGACTAAAAAATATCATTAAACCAATAGTTTTGTGGCACTTTCAAATGTCACTAAACTAAGAAAATGTTTTAGTGAAATATCTAAAAAAAATTTAAATTATGTCACATCAACAATTAGTATATTAATTAATACATATAGTATTATTCTTTTTATAATCATTTTAACATGTTTTACTATTACAATTTATAAGGGGACATGACCCTTCGTAATCTTTTCCTATTTCCATCTATGTTTCTATAATCATCTTTATCACATAATATTTCTTGTTTTTCCACACACCTACTAATATTGAATTTTAGAAAAAGAGTGAAATCAATTTTCTATGACATTGTCCTCGTTTGGTAGAGCTGTGAAAAAATAATTATAAATTATAGTTTAATAGATTATAACTTAAAATTGTGAACATAAGCTGGTAACCTGTTTAGTGCAACTGTGGGATTATGAATTTAAGTAGCACAGTAGTGTTTAGGAAATAAGCTGTAAAATAGTTTGTTGCTGTATAATTGTCATTTTTGCCCTTATAAGATATAAAATTTGTGATTTCATTTATAATACATTTTTTTCTTTTTCTTTTTCTTTTTCATTTTCTTTTCTTTTCTTTTCTTTTTCACCTTATTTTCTTTTCTTTTCTTTTTAAATTTTTTTTCTTCTCTTCTTTCTTTGTTAATTTTTTTTAATTTATTAATTCATTAAAATTAATATTCATGTTCTAATTTATATTAATGTTGTGATTTCATTACAAATTATTTTCATATATTCATTTTAATTATTTATATCTGTATTTCTTTTCTTTATTATTATTAATTCTGATTTTAGTATAAAAATTATCAATTGCTCATCAATTATTAAAATTAGTATCAATTATTATTATTATTATTATTATTATTATTATTATTATTATTATTATTAATAATTTGATCATCAATTATTAAAATTAGTAGCAATTTGTCCATCAATTATTATTATTATCATTATTATTATTATTAGTAATATTTCATTATTTCATTTTTATTAATTCATTTATTCATTTGACAAATCCTTTCATTTTTTTCAATTTATATCATTTTTTTTAGTGATATTTCATTTTTAGTATAATTATTTCATTTTTTTCTTTATAAATTAATTAGTGTCAATTAATGGATTAATTAGCATCAATTAATACTAAAATTTTTAATTAGTATCAATTAATATAAAATTTATTTCATTAATGGCTAAAATGCTTAATTATTATTATGATTTTTTAATTAAAAAAAATTGAAAACTTCAACAAAAAAAAAAAACAAACAAACAAACAAACAAATAAACAAACAAACAAAACACGCTAAAATCCATTGCCGGAGAGAGAACCGCAGCCGATCGACGACGGACCAACGCCGAACGACGACGGACAGTTGATCGTCACCGTCGATCGTCACGCAGTCGATTGTGACTCTAGAGTTTCAGATCGCGATCGTGATCTGAAAGAGATCTGGTTCGAAGAGATCTGAAAGAGTCGATCGTGACTCTAAGGTTTCACGCAGTCGATCTGGTTAGGGTTTCGATCATAAAGCTAGGGTTTCAATCGCTAAGAGAGAGAGAGAGAGCAAAGAGATTTGGTTCGCCTCTCGCCGGAAATCGCAAAGCTAGGGTTTTGATCGCGAAACTAGAGAGCACTGGTTCGTAAAAGAGAGAGAGAGAGAGCACTGGTTGGCCTCTTGCCGAAAATCGCCTCTGTCTCTCTTTCAGGGAATGAACGATGATGCTTGGTGGTTTATATAATGGCAACTTAATAATACTTCAAATTAGTAAAGGGCATCTAAGTAATTTTGCCTCTCAATTTTGTAGCTTCCCGCTTAAGCTGATGAGTTAAGCACTCTAGAGGCCACTCAGCCGAAAAGCACTTTTTTTGCTTAATTTAAGCTACAAAAAGTGATTTTAAGTTTTACCAAACACACCAAAATAACTTAAAATAATCTATAAGTTGATTTAAGATGCTTATAAGCTCTACCAAATGGGCCCATTATGCTATTAATTGTTGCGTTTTCTAGTTGCCCATGTCAAAATTTTTAAAATTATTTATGAATTTTTTGTTTGGTCTTGCGACTCCTTATTGCAAATGTTGTCATTTCTTAAGACAAAACAATAATAATGCAACTTTTTATAAGAGTGGTGTTACACCAATTAGTGTACTAACTAGTGTATTAACACTAGTTATGACATTATTATTAACTGTACTCATTAATCACATTATAAATATCTAAAAATCTCTTAAATTATATCACATCATCAATTAGTACATTAGTTAGTATACTAATTAGTGCATATAACCTTATTCTTTTTATAATCATTTTAACAGCATGTTTTACTATTACGATTTATAAGGATAATCTTTGCCTAATTCTATCCATGTTCTTATAATCATCTTTACCATGTGATAATTTTTTTTTCCATACGCCTACTAATATTGAATTTTAGATAAAAGAGTGAAATCACTTTTCTATGATATTATGCTATTAATTGTTGCCTTTTCTTAGTTGTCCATGTCAAATTTTTTAAATTATTTATGAATTTTTGGTTTGGTCTTGCGACCCCTCATTGCAAATGTTGTCATTTCTTAGGGCATCTCCAATGCATTAGGTATATAATACTTGTTAGTTAAAATGCCTAGTGTAATTCACTTTTTTCAATTTCAATGCACTAGGTATATGATTAGGCATTTTGGCTCAACGCATATTCACTAGTTACATGTAGCTAGCCTTCAACGCTAGGTAAAATGTATTCAATCATTAGGATCATTTCCCTCCATCTTTATTATTGACGTGACATTCTATAAAATTAATAGTATTTGGATAAATAGCTAAAATAAAGAGCATGGCTGGAGTAAAAACATAAAACAGTTAATAAGCAAAATAAAATATATATACTTTATAGTAATATTTAGATAGGTAAAATGCCTACTACCGTTGAAGATGTTCTTAAGACAAAGCAGTAATAATGCAACTTTTTATAAGAGTTATGTTACATGCATTAATTAGTATATTAACATTAGTTATAACATTATTATTAACTCCACTCATTAATGACATTATAAATATTTTAAAAACTTATAAATTATGTCACATTGTCAACTAGTATACTAATTAATATACTAATTGATGCATAAAGTATTATTCTTTTTATAATCATTTTAACATGTTTTACTATTACGATTTATAAGGGGACATGACCTTTCATAATCTTTTCCTAATTCTATCTATGTTCCTATAATCATCTTTATCACGTGGTAAATTTTTTTTCTACACACCTACTAATATTGAATTTTAGAAAAAGAGTGAAATCACTTTTCTATGATATTATGCTATTAATTGTTGCCTTTTCTAGTTGTCCATGTCAAATTTTTTAAATTATTTATGAATATTTTTGGTACGGTCTTGCGACTCCTCATTGCAAATGTTGTCATTTCTTAAGACAAAGCAGTAATAATGTGACTTTTTATAAGAGTGGTGTTACATATATCAATTAGTATATTAACATTAATTATAATATTATTATTGATCTCACTCATTAATTATATTATAAATATTTAAAAATTTCTTAAATTATGTCACATCATCAATTAGTACACTAGTTAATACACTAATTAGCACATATAATATTATTCTTTTTATAATCATTTTAATAACATGTTTTACTATTATGATTTATAATTCCTAAAAGAACATTACTATATTAATTCAGGTCATTTTATTTTGTCTACGTTGTATACTATTTTTCTGTTCTTATCATTCAAAAGAAGCATGGTGGTCATGGCACATCTGACTTTTGTCATGATAAATCCCAAGTGAATAAACAAAATTAGTGCTGGTTTGACAATGATTTTTGTAGTTGGTTTTTTAATTTTTTTGGACTTTTTTTTGTCTAAAACTTTTTTGTTTGTTTAGTTTTCTTGTTTGGCTTTTTTGATTTTTTAGCTTTGTTTTGGACAGTTTTTTTGTTTTTTTGTGATTTTTAATTTTTTGACTTTTTTTTATCCTTTTGTGATTTTTTAGCCATACTAAAAAACTAAACGACCCCTAAATTGGCTTTCGAAGCCAAATTTCTCTTGCTATTTGAAGTGAATAAAATTATATACATCAATTGATATATCAACTAGTATACTAACGAATGACACATAATTTTATTGGGTTTGAATCTTAATTTGTATAATAAGCGGGGTCTATAATTTTAAAATTATAATACTATAATATGTATTGATACACTAATTAATATGTGTAATCCACTGATTTTAAAATGGTCACTATGAAAATGAGTTCAACATATTTGCACTTTATTAATCGCACACAAAATCATGATCAAATTCAAATGTAATAATTATGAAATGGGAGTTGGATAGAATATAAACAAAAATGTACAAATAAAAACCAATCTCAATGAAAAAGCAGGAGTTTGTGGTGCTTCAGAATCACATCTCTTTATTATTTTTTTTAATTAAGCATATTTAAGAAATCAAATTAATGTTGGAATTGCTTGTTTTTGGTTTTTTAAAAACACTTTTCAAAAAAATTTATTTTCTTATTTTCTGTGCTTTTTTGTTTTTACTGAATTTTTTAAATATTTTAAGTAATTTTTTTAATTTTTAGACACACCTAACATAAATACACATAAAAATATTTTAAAAATTCACTAAATACAAAAAAATACTAGAATTTAGTATATTTTTCTTATTTTTATGTATTTATTAATTTTTTAAAATATTTTTTTACAAATTTTTTATTTTTTAGATATATCTAAGTAAGGTGCATCTAAAAAAATATTAAAAAAATTCTCAAAAATTTAAAAATATTCACTAAAAATTAAAAATAAATAAAAAATAAAAAACTCAATTTTCAAAAAATTTAATTTAAAAAACTCAAATCAAACACACATATTGATTTAATCAATTCAAGTCAATGCTGTAAAAGGGTATCTATGCTTCAACAAAGAATAATACAGTGTAGCTATAAAGTTCAATTCTATTTTTGCCCACAGACTTGGTTTCTAATGGGAAATATGTTCAATATAAGTAAATATTATTTTTTAAGAGCATGTCTAACACTTATTCAAAAAATTTATCAAATTTAAGTAAAAAATTAATAAAAAACTTGATCTGATATAATGCTCTCCAATGGTGAGCGAACTTTTCATCAAATCCGGCCAGTCATCCGGCCTAGAGTAAAATTTCGATTGACGAGCAGGTTGCTATGCCAAAATATGATCGTCCACCAACAGTCACTTGCGAAATTTAACTGGAGATGGTCTACGTTAACTGGCATTTGGTAAGCTCCTCAATTCGTATAAGATAACATGGTCTTAGGTAGCCCATTTGAGAATAAGTTATTTTAGTTGGCTTTTTTACTTTATTTTAACCTGATTAAAAAAATTATGTTTAATATAATAGTTGAGTTTTTTTTTGTAGTTGATTTGATAGTTGTGACAGAAAAAGTAAAGAGGACTGATTGAGACCCCCTCAAAACTCTCACCCCCACCACCCCCATACACACGTAAGGGTTGGGGATTGGGAGAGAAAAAAAAAAAAGAAAAAAAGTTAGACCAATCAAAAGCAAAGGGGGTGGGGACAAAGGGGGTCTTAAACATGTTTGAAAAGCAAAATGGTTATGATTTAAATATGACATTTTTTTTTATTCGTTATTTTAGCATATTTTGTTTTTATTAACTATTTTAGTCTAAACCCAACTTCCCAAACTAAGCGGAAAAAATTTGAAAATAAGATTAACTTAAATTTGAGTCACCTTAATAGTAGGAATGTAAATCTGACCCAGCCTGGTCCACTTGGGCTCGGGCTCCCGCCAAAATTCGAGCCGGCCCACAGGCCAAAAAATTAGGCCTAGTCCCAAGGGTATTCTAGCCAATGGGCCTAACCTCAAGCCTGGCCGATGGGCCTGGGCTTGGCATTGAGCTTAGGCGAGCATGACTATTTTTTTTTAAATTCTTTTTTATTTTTTTATCAAAATTTTATTATTTTTCACTAAAAATGACACTGGGCCTCGGGTAGGCAAAGCCATGGGTTAGGCCTTGAGTGGGCCTTTAAGCGAGCCGATTGACTAGGCTACAGGCCGGGTCGGACTTCAAAAATGATGACCCGGGCTCGGGCCTAGGGACTTGAGCTGGGCTCGGGCTCGGACCCAAATGGGCCTAAACAAGCCAGGCCTATCACGGGCCGTGGTTCATTTTTATATTCCTACTTAACATGCCACTGGAAGTTTGTCTCATCATTAATTTCAAGATCACATGATTAGTTGAGGTATATACAAACTAATTCAAACACTAAAAATAAATAAATAAATAAATAAACACCTAATTTACTTTCCCTTGAGGAGGCCGGGGAGGATGGACTAATAGATTAATCTTCAACTACTATGTTCAAATAATTTTTAAATAGCAGTCCACTTTAGATTAAAAAAAATATATTATTTTATTTTTAAATTCTCATATCACTTTCAAGAATTGTACATTGTGTCCCCAATAGCAAGAATTAATCTTCACATTTTGAAAATAATTTTAAAAAAGAGTAAGAATCATCATAGTCATGCACTTGCTCCCTTTGAAAAGCAAAATCATGAATAAACAACAATATAAATTGCATTGTTCATAAGATTAGGATGTATTAAGGATAAAGTATTCACTGATCTCATAGATACACTGAACTTTGAATACATCATTGGGCCGAAGAACATTTGATATCTACCCTGTTGATGGATAAGTTTAACATTACGAATAAATTTTAAATATGTGTAATTCAAATTAATTTCTACATGTAATCAATTATAAATTAATAATAATGACAAAGATTTCTTTTTTTAGAGACTTCCATAACCTCCTAAAATGATTCACACTGCTCATGATGTGGTTTCTACACATACATAAATGGTCCTTACACATACATGAGTGGTGTGGATCACTTTGGAAGTTGTGGAGTCCCCAAAAAAGGGGTTTCACTCATTTTTCATAAATTAAACATAAAAGTTAATTATCTATTAGTACATCCCATAAAAATTAAACATAAAACCTGTTAAAATTACAATAATCGAGCTTTCAAATTCTATCATTGAACTTATTACTGCCCTCGTTTGGAAAATTTGAAATTTAGTTGACTTTTTAATTATTTGACTATTTTAACTTGACTAAAAAAAATTATATTTGAGAAGTTGACTAACCTTTTTTTTTTTATAGTTCATTTGATAGTTATAAGAGAAAAAAATAAAATAATTATATTTTGAATGTGATGTTTTATTTTATTTATAGCATATTTTGTCTTTATTAATTATTTTAACCCAAATAGTCCTTCCTAAACAGGGACAATGATTGCACAATCACTAATACTATAATAATTAAATTTTATTGCACTTAAAAAATTAATATTACATGACCTCGTTTGGAAATATATTATTTTAGTAATTTTTTGACTTTTTATTAAAAGATGTATACAAAAATAGAGAAAGTGATGTATCAATTTATAGTGACTTTTTAACTAAAATATATAGTTGACAAACGAGACCTAAATATATATTTTTTCAACTTTTATATAATTTAGTTTACTATGAGTATTTGGGAAGAAAGTTAGGTTAAAATAACTAATTGAAAAACAAAATAAACTAAAATAACTAATAAAATAAAATGTCACATTCAGTCCATAATTTTTTTTTTTCCCTCTCACAACTATCAAATCAGTTTTTAAAAAATACCAACAAACTTCCCAAACAAGACTATTGATTTAATAAATTTCATCATTAATATAATGATACAAATAGACTGATAAATTATAAATAAATAAAAAATTATTATATAAATTAATTAAAATCTTACAAACTTTTCTTATTATTTTAGTGTCTTGTAATAAAGAAATTCTAAAATCTAAAACAAGGGAGATATTACAATGTGTATTTTAAAAAGATGCATATGATAGGCACATCATAACTTTTTCATAAAATTATACAAATTTTTTTAACATGAATTATAAAATATCATAACAAAAATTATAAAATGTTATAATTATATCATTCGTAACTTTATAGTGCATATCATAAATTTATTATTTATAATTTTACCATAAAATATCATATGTGGATTCCCTCTAGTAGCATTTCTGTGGTGGGGCATCATGGGTTTCTTTTTGATATTTTGAATCGTTAATTTTGTTAAGCACTTTGCATATATAATTCGAAAAAAAAATTAAATCACTTCGATAATTGTTATTTATCACATTTGTCCAAAAAAATGAATAATTTATTTTTTAAAACAAAATTATCACCTATTTTTAAAATAAAACCACTCTAATAGTATATTAAAAAAAGGGAAAAATAGTAAATCAGTGACAATTTTAAAAATAAATATCAATTTAATGAAAAAATTTATGAGTTCGACTTTTAATGTAATAAAGTTTTCATTAATTTGTATATATTTTTCTTAAATTTTACTAAAGTGATATGTTCCTTAATAATAATAATAATAATAATAATAATAATAATCATATACCATTATTATATTTGGAAAAATAAATTAAAAATTAATTTTTTATTTTTTATAATTTTGTTAAAAAATATATATATATAAAAATAAAAAAATAATGTAATTAAAAACTAAAAAATAACTTTTAGTCAAATTGCCAACATCTATAAGACCAATCAAGAGAAGCATAGAGTTCCACACTAAAAAAAAAGGAAAAAGCAAAAAGTCGGCCCCACGGATAGACCGGTCAAGCAGATAAGGTTTTTATTTTTTTTTTTATTTTTAACTTGGGCGTTACGCTTAGTTTAATGTAGTATTTAATTTATATATTGGACAGAAATTTTTAAAAAATAATAATTATGAATTATAATCCTGGCTTATTTTAGTAATATGTTTAAAAGTCAATTTTTTAATTTTTTTACATTTTTTAAATTATATTATCTCTCTATTTTTTTTATATTTTTTTTAAAAAAAATTAAAAAAAATAATTTTTAACTTATTTCTCAAAATAAGCCTATATTTAATTCAAATTTTACTTATATTTAATCTTCTTATAAAAAAAATTGCTCATATTTTTTTCTTTTTAAATTACTACTCAAATTCATAAACTAAGCCAGCCATATTTAGATATAGATTATTTTAGTAATTTTTTAACTTTTTACAAAAAAATATATAAAAAAAATAGAAAGAGTGATTTGATAACTTATAATGACTTTTTAACTAAAATATTTAAGAAATATTTGAACTGATCTAAATAAATATATTTTTTTAATTTTAAAAATAGATATAAAAAAATAAAAAATAATATAACTTAAATAAATACATTTATATAAATTATGCCAAACACTCTCATAATCCCCATACAAGGCTTAAATTTACAATTGAAACACAACAGTTAGCTCTAAGAGATTTCGGTGGTGGTACATACACTAATTAATGTATATATTAATGTATCAATTAGTATTTTAATATTATTATTGATTATATTTATTATATAAATTATAAATATTTAAAATTATATAAATGATACATATCTATTAATATATTAAGGAAAAAGCTTCAGACCCCCAAGTGGGGGTACTGGGGGTCACACGTGATTGGTCCCAAAAAAAAATTTTTTTTTTTTTTTTTAAATGCTTTCGGCCAATCCCATGCTGCCACGTCACTGGGGTGCCACCCTCAGCGGGAGTCTGAATCACTGCTCATATATTAATGTGTATATTAATTGATATATATAATATTATTCAAGAATTTTTGTGTTTCAACTCGACCGGCGGCTTCCGGTTAAACCGCCCCCACAGTCAAACACAGAACCCCACCCACGGCATCACACACGAGTGGCCTACATCCGTTGCGGACATCATCGTTTTCTCGTGAGTCGGTCAGACTGTCTGTTTAATGCCACGTACAGCTACAATTGACGACTCACAGAACCTTGACCCACGTGCTCCGTTATGTTCACACGGAAAATTATTCGGCGTTTTCTAAATAACAGTCAAAATGTTGTTTCCTGTTTTTTGATTAGAAAATTCTTATTTTTTATATTTTTATCGAATTTTTTAATTTTTAAATATATTTAACATAAATATACTTAAAAAATATAATTTTTATAAACAAAATTTTTAAAAAATTTACTAAATATCAAAAATATTAAAAAAAAATGAAAATTTAGCCTCTGTTTGGGAAGTGAGTTGGCTTTTTGACTTTTTTGGCTATTTGAGCCTGGACTCAAAAGCTTAGTTTGGAAATGACATTTTGGCCTTTTTAATTTTTTTTGTGAGAGAAAAGTATAATGATTATGGGTTGGATGTAATGTTTTGCCTGTTGTGGCTCAAATAGCCTATTATGTTTTTTGTGGCTCAAAGAGCCAAATGAGCTCAAATGAGCCCTTTCCAAACGAAGTATATTTTTCATATTTTTATGTATTTATTAATTTTTTAAAATATTTTTTCACAAATATTTTATATTTTGGATACATTTAAGTAATGTGTATTTAAAAAAGTAAAAAAAATATTTAAAATTTTAAAAATATTCACTAAAAATTTTAAAAAATATATAAAAAATAAAAAATTTAATTTTCAAAAAATTAAATTTAAAAAGTTGAAACTAAAATTTTGTTTTTATTTATTGATTTGACGTTTTAGAGAGCAATAATGGCCCATGGATGGCGAAGAAGCCAATCGTCTCTTGTGTCACCAAAAGTTTTTCAAACGATTTGAATAAAAAAAACCCTTAGTCCAACTAAGTACATTCACAACAAATTCTTCAAATTTTTAGTTAAATTAAAATTATTTTAATATTTTATTTAGTTACTTTTTAACACATACTACATCAAACTCTTTATTTTAAGGGGTACTTACCAATTAGTCCTATTAATTAGATTTATTTACCTACAGGTTCTAACTAATAAATTTAATACTATAAAAATAAGAGAGTGATAAATTTATCACTAAAAATTTATTCATAAAAATAAAGAGACTGATAAATTTATCATTATAAATTTATTCATAAAAATAAAAGATTGATAAATTTATCTTTATCACTTAATAAATTTATCAATAGGACTTAATGGGTAATAAGTCTCCAAAGTAGGACCTATTGGTAGTTTACCCTTATTTTAACTTATTCTTATTAAATATTATTTTCTTATTGTATTTATTAGTCTTTCTTTTTTTATTATAATGATAAGTTACCAGCTAAACAATTCTTTAAAAAAAATAAAAATAAAAATATGACCGTTGACCGGTTGATCGGCAGGACGTCTGGCCAAATTTTCAGACGGACATTTGGTAACACACAAGTAGCAATGAATAATGTCTCACTTGTTGTAACGAGTTATTGTAACCATCGTAAATTTTGACGAACTGCAAGTGACTTTGATGGAGTTGATTTTTTGAAGTTTTTAGCTAAAAAATAATTTTGAAGAACTGGATGAGAATGCTCTAAAAGTTTACAAATTCATACCAAAATATCTAATTTTAAATTTTATTTTATTTTTTATTAATAAGTCCAAAAATAAAATTTTAAAAGTTATTTGAAATGATTTAAATAAATATATTTCTTAACTTTTTATAAAAAAAAAATATACAGAAAAATAAAAAAGTAATGTGACCTAAAAGATAAAAAAAATAAATAAGTACACTTTTTTAATACATCCCAAACAATTTCTTAATCTAACGATTTTAAGTTTACAATCCAAACTAAAGTTTCTTACAAATTATATGTAATCTTTAATTTTATACTTAAAAATGTCATAAAGGTAATATCTATTTTGTTTGATGTTTTTTTTTTTTTTTAATGAGTGATTTTTTTTATTATTGTAAATTGAATTTTATTAAATTATAAAAACAACATGACTATATTTTTATCTTTTTGAAGTAATAATTTTTGTTCATGTCTTAATTTGTATAAATAAAATTTATTAATTATATATACAAACATACTTTGTGCAGGCATTAGTAAAAAAACTTACATAAGTAAACACATTTTTTTTTTTTTGTATACAATAATATTACATACAAAAAAAATTTTACTTAAAAATATCATATAAACTTTGAACTATTTTATACAACTTCTTTTCAAAATATTTTTTTTTTGCATAGATATGTTTTTATTTTATTTTATATATTTATACTATTATATAAAGAAAAAACTTGAATATTTTATATATTCAAGTTTTTTTTTTTTTGCATGTCAAGAATACCCTTTATTATTTTTTTAAAAGAATTTCTCCCCATAACGATTTATAAATAATTCATAAAATAATAAAATTTTATTTTATTATAAAAATAAAATTCTATTTTGTTCGTTTATATAACCCATGCAAATTTACCCACCCATTTGCCCTGATAGAAAACTCTATTGTACTATAGAGTATCCTACTTCAAAGATTTGTTAACAAATCTTGGAGAATTCAAAACCAGCCCTGACATTTTATATGTTATTTCTTAAAATTTTGATACAAAAATGATGTGTTTTATAATTTTAATCAATAATTATTAATTTAGAATAACATTCAGATTTGTTATAAGAATCTTGAATAAAACGAGTATGTGCACACTTAATTACCGAGAAATTATTTAGAGTATTTTCAACGCTTATACTAATTTTTCATAAAATTTGAATAAAAATTTGATAAAAAATTTCATCTGATATCATGTATTTCAACGCTAATTTTTTAAGTTTCATTAAACAATCAGTTGACTGGGAGGATAACCGGCAATGGACAACTTTACAAGTAACAATGAACAACTTTGAAAGTAATTGCGGACAACTGACCGATCATCCAATGTACGTAAAGTTTCAACTGTTATCTACAAAAATTTGATAAACACTAAAACCTCTTTCAATTTGGCAAAAGTTTTGAGAACCTCAATTGATATGGATTTAATGTCAACGTTAAAACAAAAAAAGTGAACATTTTTTTATTAAATTTAAATTCAACAAACAATCTGAGCAAAGATTAGAGACGCTCTTAATAGTTTATAAGTAATCCCCAAAATCATTTATCACTCGGCCAATCATCTCTAAAAGAAAAACTAAAAAAAATATTAAATCTCAATTTTAACAAATAAATGTCAAATTGGCCCAACGCCACACATGGCTGAAACTGACCGGTCACGGCCGTAGCCGGTGAACTCCAACAACGAAAATGATAAACAATTCCTCTCAATCTGGTAGCTTCCAGGAAGGACTCCCATACCTCATTAATAGAAAATAAATGTAAAAATAAAAAAGTCCAGCTCACACCTTATAAAACCAAGACTTGGTCCCTGCTCTGCTCTGTCCATTCTCAGTCAGACCTACTCTTTACTCTCTCTTTTTCTTCTTATTCTTATTCTTTAATTTCATTGCTACCCAGTTCGTTTAAATCTTGTATCTGTTAATTTTCACTTCCTATTAAGCTTATTCTTCTAGTACCCAGTTTGTATAAATTCTGTATTCTCTCTCAATTTTCAGTTCTAATCATTTCATTTGTTCATATGTAAGTAAATGGTTTCTTGGATTTGAAACTTACGTTGTTTATTCATTAAATTCTCAAACCTCGTTGTTTTCTTGGAAGAAATTCATTAATTGTAGAGTTTATGGAAACCTTAATCCGAGGATACAAACATTCAGGTTCAATGAACAGTTTCAAATTCAACCACAATACAATCTCATCATTTTCACAAACAAATTTTGTGAATCATGAGTTTGGTATCATTCCAAATGTTCCAAATCCTAGCAATATAGCTCAATCCTCCGATCCGGATTCTCCGGAAGATGAAAATACAATTCTCAAGTACATAAGCCAGATGCTTATGGAAGAGGAGGATTTGGAGCACAAGCCTTGCATGTTTCAAGACTGTATGGCTCTCCAAGCTGCTGAGAAATCTTTCTATGATGTTCTTGGAGAGAAATACCTCCTTCTTCGATCGAAAATCAACACCCTTTGTCTCTCCTTAATCAAAATCCAGATAGCCCAATTGATAATTTCACTGGAAATTGCAGTAGTCAGAGCAGTAACAGCTCTGTTACTGTTGACAACTTCATCGAGTCTGCCTGGTTTCGCGATCGCGACAAATTTGAACGCTCTTTTACGCAGTCTTCTCATGGTGATTACAACTTTGATTCAGTTTTGCAGTCATTTGACTCATCAAACAGCTTCTTTAACCAGTTTTTCCAATACAAAGATCATGGAAACAACGATGAAAATTCAAGGGTAGTGGTGGATACTGAGAAGAATGGGAGAGGCAATTCGCCGAATGGGTCGAGGGGAAAGAAAAATCATGATAGGGAGGAGAGTGATTGTGTGGAAAGTGGGCGGAGTAACAAGCAGTTGGCTGCAAGTTCTATTGATGAGTCTGATGAGGAACCGGAGATGTACGATAAGGTGTTGCTTTGTCCAGGGTTGAATCCTCATTTGCACGAGGACTCCGCGTCATGTGTTGATGATAATTATGTTGATCATAATGTTGTTGCCAGAGGGAAGCTACCTAGAGGATCAAATGGAGGAGGAAGGCCGCGTGGTAAGAAACAAGGCGGTAACAAGAAAGAAGTTGTGGATTTGATGAGTCTGTTAACTCAATGCGCTCAAGCTATCGCGAGCAGCGACAGCAGAACCGCAAATGAGCTTCTGAATCGGATTAGGCAGTATGCTTCTGCTTACGGTGATGGTACTGAGAGGTTGGCTTATTACTTTGCTAAAGCGCTGGAGGCGCGCTTGGCTGGTGCTGGAACAACGTTGTACACAGCTTTTGTTTCAACCGGGATATCAGCTGCCGATATCTTGAAAGGTTACCAAGTTTATATCAAAGCATGCCCTTTCAAGAAATTGTCCAACTTCTATGCAAACCGATCAATTATGAAACTATCAAAGAAAGCAACAAGGCTTCACATAATCGATTTTGGTATTTTGTATGGGTTCCAATGGCCCTGCCTGATCCAACGCCTCTCCATGAGGGAAGGTGGGCCTCCTAAACTTCACATCACAGGAATCGAGCTTCCCCAGCCTGGTTTCCGGCCAGCAGAAAGGGTTGAGGAGACGGGGCGTCGGCTAGCAAAGGATTGCAAGCGATTTAATGTCCCGTTTGAGTTCAATGCCATAGCAAAGAAATGGGATACCATTCAACTTGAGGATATCAAGATTGAAGCGGATGAGGTACTTGTTGTGAATTGCTTGTACCGGCTTAAAAACGTTCCTGATGACACGGTAGTGGTGAGTAGTCCACGAGACATGGTTCTAAACTTAATCAAGAGGATTAATCCAGATTTGTTTGTCCATGGAGTTCTCAACGGGATGTTTAACGCGCCCTTTTTTGCCACTCGGTTCAGGGAAGCGCTCTTCCACTTCTCGGCACTGTTTGATATGTATGACGCTAATGTACAGCGTGAAGATCATTATAGGATGTTGTTTGAGAAAGAGACCTATGGAAGGGATGTAATGAATGTGATAGCGTGTGAGGGTACTGAAAGAGTTGAGAGACCGGAAACATACAAGCAATGGCAAGTTAGGAATATGAGGGCTGGGTTCAGGCAGCTACCGCTTGACAAGGAGCTCGTGGAGGAGGTGAGGAGGAAGGTGAGGCAGGGTTACAACAAGGATTTTGTGGTGGACGAGGACAGTAACTGGATGCTGCAGGGTTGGAAGGGGCGAATCATCTACGCCATCTCTTGTTGGAAGCCTGCGAAAGAGTACTAAAATTGATTTTGTTGATGAATGGAGGCAATATATATGTACCATCCAAGGTGTTTTTGGTTGATTTTCAATGTAGCATTTTTACTTTTGATGCTAGGAAGGTTTCTTTTGCAACCACTTCATGTGGTTTTGATGTACTGTTGTAAAATTCTTTAGTTCATTTTGAGTTTTTTAATATGAATAATTCAGTGGTTTACAATCTTTGATATTCATTGGTAAGATGTTTGCATAAACTTCTGGAAAGAGTAAGTTAACTGAACCTTATATAACCTATTAAATAATCAAATAAAAATGTAGATAGATCCTCTAAAAATGATAACTCAACCTTATAGAACCAAGGTGCTTTATGAAAGTTAAAAAATTTATAAAAAAAAACAAAAGAACACTTCCCATGTTGTCTTAGATTTCCTGCTAACATGCTTTTTTGGATTATTTTTTTATTTTTAAAAATTTTGATGGAGGGAGGGTTATTTTTATTTTTCATTTTGAACCAAACCAAGCATCGATTTTATTAATTTAGAGAAAAAAAAAGTAAGATATAATGAAGTTCAAAAAAACTCATAACTAAAACAAAAAATGCTCTTAAAGGAGACATGTTCTAAGATAAGTTGACTAATTTACATCAAAATAAAACTCTCACACAACCCATGAGACTACAGAAACCTAAACCATCCGATTACCCCCAAGAGGCTAAGAGAAAACAAGTATAACAAATGAAATACAATAATAATGAGGAGCAAATATATTAGGTTCCCTCACTACCCGAGCGAATAGGTGCATCCATCTTTCGCATAGGGATTGGACCGTACCGTTCTTCTTATTTGTGGATGGAAATTTTAAAAGCATTTGCTTGAAAGTGCTAGAAGAACCCATCTTTACACTCAAATCCTTCATTTGTTGCTGACTTTTCTTTTAAGCCTTCTCCTATCTTCCACCATTGAAGAAGGTTCATACACACTTTGAAAGAACTCGAAGTGTGAGGAGAGTACTCCTTTGTTGACCTCTGTTTGATCCTTCACTTCTTCCTCTCTTCCTCCTCACTTGTCCCACATCAATTATAAATTTCAAAATTAGTTTTTCCTTTCGCTTTTTCTTTCCTTTTCCAAACATGATCGATTGGGGAGCTTTTGAAAGTGGTGCACTTTGAAATGGCACAACTGAAATATTTTTGCATTTGTTGCAAAATGGGGGCTTCCATGAAGCACCACTTTGATTTCATGTATGATATCGTCCCTATGTTAATCTTATAAAAGAGACTTGTGCTGGGTAAGTCATTGATTGTCTCAATCTCAATACACACCCCTGCACAATTAAAAAATCTTTTCCTAATTCAAGTGGAATTATCAAAGGGTAGCTGTGCCCAATATACTTCCCAAGTGCCCTAGCCCATTATCATGCCATACTTGCATGGAAAATTGAAGTATTCACACAAAATTGGCACCTCTAGTCAATTCAATTTTGTTGTGCCCTCTTCAATGAGGAATTTTTCAATATTCTCATATTATCAATCTTATACATGAATGTAATATTGGGATGAGTATAATCGAGCTTACTCACTTTGATCAGTTGAGTAAGAAACAAGGTCAGTCTCATTCATCTTTTTTTGTTCGGCTAGATTATTCAAGTGTACTATGTACACTACAGTAATATTTCGAGAGTATTTAATAACTTTTTCTCATGATTAATAAGGGTATCATAGTTATACTATTCACTTAAATGTTCATATATATATATATATATATAGGGAATATAATGCAGATTAATTACTTGCATGAAGTTGTGCAATATATGTCTCTTCTGCTTTTGCTTAGTGGACAAGTTGTTACTAAAGGGGATGTCTTAAAAAGTGATTTGTTTGTGCAGTGCTGTCTTCTTTTCTATTGACCCACTGTCTGAAAATGAGATGAAATGTTCATTACCAATTCCAAATGGGTGATGGGGGTCCCTTCCCATTTATTGAAATTCCAGGAAGTTTCTAGAAATTAGTTGGATTCAAGGAGTATTTGAATATAAATAAATAAATAAGGATTTTTTACATAATTCTATTACTTAACTATTTTAGTTTTGTTTACCATTGCTCTTAAAACATTCCATTAACAAATGAGATGTCTTCCCTCCCGTCTATATTGTGTGGATTAAAAGGTGTAGGATATTATGTACAAATTGTTCTAATTCAATCATTTTAGAATTCATATTAGCATTAAGGCATGTAATAAGTGTACAGTTATCAACTATCTTGATTCAAAAAAAATTCATGAAAAAGTTGTATTTCTTTAGAATCTACTCAAACATTTAGAAATTGATTAATGGGTAAAGATATACATACTCAAAAAACATGCCCAAGTCCTAGTAGCCCGCTAAATCTTAAAACCAAACTAATTTTGGAGCAATTTTATGATAATGAAACCAACGAGCAAAATGCATAATGACCAATGCACACATTGCAATACAATAGTTGAAATTCACAATTTATTCTAAATGCTTGCCAAATATACATAATTTCATGCTTATATGCATGAATAAAGTCATATAATTACAATTATCATAATAATCTTATTTTTTAATAAAAGACTTATAAATTAAACAAATCAAATTATCAAATTAAAACCCTTAATTAGTCCATGGACTTGAATTGCAACTGCATGCATCCATCTAAATCGAAGTTCACTTCTATGTAAATCAATCCACTTATTTTATACATATAAATATGTACACACATATATATGAGCAAATTATATATTAATTTCTTTCAAACTATCGACTATTTATATAATTTTATTCGTTCAAATTCAAATTTGCTCATAAATAAATTACCCTATCTTATCTTTTATAAAAATTTAATATAATTATCATGTGTACAGCATTTGATAATTTTTTATTCAAATGTCTAACAAATAACTAACAGAAAGACTTAATGTTTAGATTCAAATAATTTTAAAAAATAATTATTGAATTTAAAATATTATAAAAATAAAATATAAATAATCAATAATTTAAAGAGGTTTAATATAATTTATCCTTTATTTATTTATTTGTGGACATCACGCCACTTATGAGTGGGGGGAAGTGGAGTGCAGGGAAATCATTTTTTTTTGTTTTTGTTTTTGTTTTGGTTTGTGTTTGTTTGGGTGGAGCCAGTGACAGCCTCTAGTAGAAAGTAGAAGTAGAAATATAGAGAGAGGGGTCTCGATCGATGTTTAAAGGGGGAGGAACCTGGTCCATATGACTTCGGATAATTTGTCCGAACCTTTTTGGCCGAGGGCTATATTGCGAATACCCATCTTAGGTCGGCGTCAACCACATAATTATTGCTCACTTTTTCCTTTTTCACTTCATAATAACTGTACTCTTATGCTATACTACAATAATACAAAAACAAGTGGTATATGCTATTGAATATTTTTAGCTTTATGATTGATTCGATGTTTCCAAAACAAAATTATATATAAAAAACAAAACTCATATCCTATTATTTATGTAATTAAATAAATTGTAATGAATTCGGTAATATATATCGCAATTAATAAAAAATTATACAATCGTTTCAGAATATTACATAGTCATATTTCTTTACTAATAATCGTTTATTATATTTTTTATGTTCCTTAATCACTTAACATAAATAATTAATACTTAATTTTTTTCATTAATCATACTATTATAAAATATTACATAATTATACTATACTGTACTATACTGTTGAACTATGAAATAATCACCGGCAATTTATATAATTGCTCCAATTGGGCACAAGACATTAGTGCTTGGGGTTTACTATCATTCTTCATTAAGACTATATTGGGATCTTATATTTCAGAAGATATTTGTGAAGAGAAAAAAAAGAAGATAATTTAAACCTCTCTTTTATTCTTCTTTGCAAATCCTTGGCAAATTTAAAATTCAAATCCAAACATAACCTAAAGAAATTGATGACTTGAGTCTTTTTTTCTTTTCTTTTTTTTCCAAAGCCAACTCAAAACTGAATGTTTGATTATGGTCAAACATATTTCTCCGTAAGTTGTAAATTATCACATTTTTATACTACATTATATATCATATTACGTTAATAGACTTGAGTTGTGAAACCAATACACCAATGCTTTATGTGTGAGTAATTTTCTGATCAAACTGCTGTCCTTAGGAATTTAGTTGTAGAACACAGGCAGAATAGATGGCACCTTGCTGTCCTATACAGAAAGAAAAGGCTCCGGCGGTGGTTCTTCCACCCGGGGCACTCCGACGATCAAGTCAGTATATCTCTCAAAGATAATCAAGTATTCAACTCACAAGCTTGAGTGTTCAAAACGTACCTTAGACCCATGGGGGTACCTCTTATTTATAGCCAATACAATCCTAGTCCCAATAGGAGCCTAACTCCAATGGACTCAGGATTACTGCTAATTTGGGACTTTTATCCCATATACAAGTTGAGTTTCATCTTCATTCTAGGACTCTTGTCCTTTATCCACTTATCTCGGATTCCGGTATCTTCGGAGATAACCTCGGCAACCCCGAGATCACCTCGACATAACTGTCATGACACGTGGCACCTCGGCTGACACGTCGGCGTCACCTCGCCACGTGTTAGTACTCTGAAAATATATCCCCACAACTGCCCCCTAGGTTCTATTATCTCGGCATTCTAAGGTGATGAAACCTATACTGTTTAGTTCTTTTCAGTACGTCGGCACAAAAAACTCTGTAGCCGAGATCATTCTCTTTAAGCCGACATGTCTTCTTTTAAGAGCAAAATTCGAATGAACTTTCCTACACGCATGAGCTGTCATGCATCACTTTTCAACCGCTTGATTCACACGTTTCATTCTTATTGGCTCGTGCCTGCGACGCGTTTGTAAGCCACGTTTTTCCTGTATGCGCCGTCTGACGCATGCGCTAACCCAGGCGCATTAAATGCTCCTGTTTTTGCCGCCGTTTCACATTTTTGACAAAACTGTTGCCTCTCTCCTTCGTTTCTTCACTTTTGCACTCAATTTACTCTGCTTTCTCTTTCTCTCAAAGCTTTTTCTCTTTTGAGTCTGCCATTGTTTCGAGCTTCGACTCTGCAACAGTCTTCTTCTTCCGTTCTCGCGAAGCTCCTGCTACTGTCGTCTGTCCTCGGCGAATTTCATTCCGGCGCCACTTTATCTGGTAAGCAACTGGCCCTTCTCTCCCAGTTCTTGATTATTTCTGGAATTTCCTGTTTCGTTTTATTCTGCTCCAGCATTCAATCTGTGAATCACTCACCTGAATGTATCCTATTTTATGATTTCGTATATGTCACGAACACTTTGCACTGTTTCACTACTGTTCTTGGCTCCCAACCCTTTGTAATCTTCATTTTTCTAATAACCCATTATTTGCTCTTGAATCTGAAATTCGCCTTTGTTTTTCTAATTTTTGTATTTTTTCCAGATCTGTGCCCTTGATCTTCGTCTTCATAGTTTTAGGTTTGGGATTTGCTTATAGAACCCTCGATTTTTAGGAAAAACTGAAACAAGTCTTACCTGTATTTTTCCAGTTTTGTAGCCGAGGTTTTTGCAACCCTTTCCGGATTAACCCTCTTCTGGAACCCAGCCTTTTATACTTAGATTGACACAATGGGCATGTGGAGACATAGGGTAAATACCCCAACCAAACTTGAATTTTTTAGGCAAGAATTCTCTATTCCTGCTGATGTGCACCTTAGGCTAGCTGGGGATGATGATTCCATTATGCCTACAGACGATACCATGCCCTTCCCTGTTGTAGCTTTTGTTGAGTGTAGACTTCGGCTCCCACTTAATCCCCTTTTTCGTGAAGTTCTTCACTACTACACCTTGAACCCTATGCAACTTACCATCAACTCCTATAGAACACTTAATGGTATAATAGCTTTAGCTCGACAGGAGAATGTTAGGATCACTCTCGCCGACATTCAATATTGTTATACTATGTGCGCCCTTAACCTGAAAGAGAAGGGTTTTGTATATTACCTTAAGCTGAGGTCTACCGAGATTAAGATTGTAGCCGACCTCCCAGACTCCAATAAAGGGGCTGGAGATGATTATCTTATCGCTTCTGGAAACTGGGAATTTGGTCCAGACGAAGAAGTCCATCTCTTCCCTCTCCCCCGAACAGTAAAAGAGGGCAAGGGTAAGAGCCCAACGCCAATTTACTTAGCTGTTGTCTTTTTGTTTTTCTCCAAGTCTTCAAGAGATTTAATATGTTTCTGATGTTGCGTTTCTGTTTTACAGACGTTCGCCAGCCTCCCAAGGATTTTCGCCAGTCTTATTTCCTTGGCAAGGATTTAAAGAAGCTTCTGGACCTTCCTATCCAAAAGCGAAAAGCTCCACTCTTACTGAATTTCATCCCCTCCTACAGATCTACCTTGCCCGACGTTCCAAGGAAGAAGAAAAAGAGCCACTCTCCAGCTACCGCCACAACTCAAGTTGCTTCTTCATCCCAGACAGATTAGGGATCCACATCTGACCCAACCAATCAACCTTCCACCTCGGCACCATTCTTGGTACCAATTCCTGAGAGAAAACGCCGACGTAGACTTGTTAAAACAAATTAAAATGGTTCGTCAAGACCGCGCGCCAAGACCTCCTTGTCGACCTTCCAGATGATGTTGATACCATTCCAGCTCAAACGATGCCCCCACCAAAACCAAAAAGAATAAAGAAGGCTCAGCCAAAGACCAAAGTCACTGAGGCTAAGGCTGAGGATGCAGTGCCTATTTCACAATTAGCCGAGAATATGAAGAATGCTTCTCCCTCGGCAAAAAGGTCTGCTGAAACTCAACCAGCAGAGTTCCAGAAATCAAAGAGGCCAAAGTCCTCTTCTGGGACTACTTCAAAATCCAAAGTGCCCAATGTTCCCTGGACACCTGCAATCACTCTGGAGAACAAGCCAGTCTTGGCTAGTGACAGCGCTGATGACATAAACATCGGCGTGGCACTAAGCACAACCCTCCTTCTCCCAGGCGATCTCGAGAAAAACGCCGAGATGAGTGAGTATGAAAATTACGCCTTCATGCTCCAACGTTGCGTTCAAGTAAGTGTTTTTATCTGTTGACTTGTTGTTATCTTTATCTTTTCATACTTGTAGAGTTCTGTAATAACTTTTTGCTTCTGTGTTCTTTGTTAGGCTGTCCAGTATGCACACTCCTTCTCCATACAGTCTTTCGAGACCAGGGAGAAGTTGAGTGACTTGAAGAAGGAGTTTGCAGCCCTTCAAAAGTTAAATAAAGGCCTTCAGTTAAAAATGAAAAAATTAGAAGATCAAGCCGAGGCTGCTACTAAAGCCCAAACCCTTGCTGAAGAAAAGGCTGAGTCTTTAGAGGCCACTAAGAATGTTGCCGAGGCTCAAAAGAAAGAGGCTGAGGAGAAAGCAGCTCAGGCCAAGAAGGAGCTCGCGGAAGCCTTGGCCACGAAGTCGACTGAAATTAAAGAAGCCGACGAAAAGGCTTATGCCTAGGGTGTAGCCGATGTCACTGAAGACTACAAGTTACAAGTTAAGCAGGCATACAACTGGGGCTTTTCCCTTGGTTGGATGTCCTTAGCCAAAAAACTTGATCTTCCTGTTGATTCGCCCTAGCGTAAGGCCGAAGCTATTCCTTTGCCATTTCCTCCTCCTCCAAGTCAGACTAAGGAAGAAGCTAAATCTGAATCCCAGGCTGAAGAGGAGGATGAAGATAATAATGATGAAGAAGCCTTAGTAAGGAAGCCCAAAGATGCTGGTGAAGTCAGGTCTCCTCCTGAGAGTGATCAAGTTTTGGACTTGACCCAGGATGATGCTGAAGAAGTGCCCAAGGAAGCTGACATTGGTAGGCTTTCTTCTGACCTTCTTTTGGTTGAGAGAAGTGTTGAAAAAACTCTTGCTGAGATTGATGCCGAGATCGCGACAGACAAGAATGCCGAGGTTGTGATAGAAAAAGATGCCGAGGTTGTTCTTTCAAAGACTGCCGAGGTCCAAATTCAAACCGCTCCCGAGGCTGAAGAATCATAGCTTTTTTTTTTTTCTTTTTTCTTTTTTTTTTTTTTTTTTTTTTTTTGTACTTTGTTTTCTGAACAATACAAGTTTTCTTCTGTGGCCTAATGTGCCTTTGTTTTGTTACTCATGAACAATTTACTTCTGCTCGGCTATAGTGCCTTTTATATATAACTGCAACTGCTTTTCCCTAAATACTTCAGTCTTTAATTTCTTCTTATTGCTTCTGTGTGGCTTTATACTTAGAATATTTTGCATGATCTACATAATTCTTCCTCTGTATGATCTTCTCGAGGTTACATACCTCGGGTATAATAACTGTAAGTTTATATTTCGGCAAGATACTGACCTGCAATCTTTTCATAAATTTCAACAAGTATAAAATATACTTTTCAATGTAAGCTTTGCTAACTTTTCTTAAGTTGCAATAAATATGTAAACAGTAATTTCACTCTAACCTACTTGTAAATTGCTACAAATTTCAACAAGGACTAACATACACAGTAAACTTGTCTCAAGTTATAACAACTGTTAAACAGTGATCTACTTGTAAATTGCTACAAATTTCAACAAGGGTTTAAACAATATACTTAGCTTTTACCTTAACCTGTAAATTTTAACAGATGATCATATGTCGGCTTAACTTCAATTTTGTAAATTGCTACAAATTTCAACAAGTGTTAAGCATCTTTCTTGTTTTAGCCAACCACTAGTTTGCCATAAGTCTGTAAGCAATAACATCGGCTTCACTTCGACTTGTAAATTGCTACAAATTTCAACAAGTGAAGAGAAACAAATATCTCGGCTTAACTTCAACTTGTAAATTGCTACAAATTTCAACAAGTGAAGGTAAGGAACCATCTTGGCTTACCTTCAACTTGTAAATTGCTGCAAATTTCAACAAGTGGTAAGCTTTGTATCAGTCTGACCAACTTGTAAATTGCTACAAATTTCAACAAGTGGTGGACTTTGTATTCGGTCTGACCAACTTGTAAATTGCTACAAATTTCAACAAGTGGTGGACTTTGTATTCGGTCTGACCAGCTTGTAAATTGCTACAAATTTCAACAAGTGGTAGACTTTGTATTCAATCTGACCAATTTGTAAATTACTACAAATTTCAACAAGTGGTAAACTTTGTATCTTCTTTGCCCCCAATGTGAACCTGAGTTCCACTTGGGTTCTCATTTTTCATGTCTTCCGGAAACAATGTTAAGTATCTTAATCAATCATATGTGCTTGAAGAATTTCGAAAAGATTTTATTGATGACTTCGGCCAAAAATAATGAACATCTTAATGATAAAAAAATTTTAAATTACAAGTGTTCCAGGGTCTTGGCAGTGTTTTTCCCTCATTATCTTCAAGCCGATAAGCTCCATTGCCTAACACCGAAGTAATTCTGTATGGTCCTTCCCAGTTTGGGCCAAGCTTGCCCTCTTTGGGATCTTTTTTATTGCCGACGACTTTCCGTGAGACTAGGTCGCCGACTTGGAAATCTCTTGGGTTGACCTTCTTATTGTAAGCTCTGGCAAGCTGTTGTTGGTATACTGCAAGTTGAATTGCAGCCTTCTCTCTTCGCTCTTCAAGAAGATCCAGATCTCGGGCTAAGAGTATGTCATTAGTCCTATTCTCAACTCCCTGGGTTCGGATCCCTGGGATGCCGACCTCCAGTGGAATTACTGCTCCTATGCCATAGGCCATGGCAAAGGGGGATTCCCCCGTTGATCTCCTCGGCGTAGTCCGATATGCTCAAAGTACGTTGGGCAATTCGTCTACCCACTTCCCTTTTGCTACCTGCAGCCTTTTCTTTATTCCATCCAGAATTACTTTGTTGGATGCTTCTGCTTGCCCATTACTTTGGGGGAAACTCAGTGTTGAAAAGTAATTCTTGATCTTGAATTTTGCACAGAAGTTCTTGATAAGCTTGCTGTCGAACTATGTTCTGTTGTCGGCAACAATGGCTCTGGGAATGCCAAATCTGGTAATAATGTTTTTCCATATGAAATTCTTGACGTCCACATCTCGGATTTTGGCAAGAGGTTCTGCCTCTATCCATTTTGTGAAGTAATCTGTTGCTACCAACAAGTATTTTCTCTGCCCAGTTGCTTGGGGAAGTTGTCCAACCAGATCCATGCCCTATTGGGCAAACGTCCAAGGGCTGGATACTGGGTTCAGGTCAGCAGCTGGCTGATGAATCAAGGGTGCAAACCTTTGGCATTGTTCGCACTTCTTCACGTATGCTTCTGCATCTTTTTGCATGTAGGGCCACCAATACCCCTGGGTAATGGCCCTATGGGCTAATGATCTGCCCCCAACGTGGCTTCCACAAATCCCTTCATG
Source organism: Camellia lanceoleosa (assembly GCA_025200525.1). Classification (NCBI taxonomy): domain Eukaryota; kingdom Viridiplantae; phylum Streptophyta; class Magnoliopsida; order Ericales; family Theaceae; genus Camellia; species Camellia lanceoleosa. Next base: position 53,046,326 of record CM045768.1, on the reverse strand, counting down.
AATTTCATATAAAAAATCTTCAACTTGTAAGGGGTGTACGCACCTTAAAAGGGGTCCAGTGAAGGACCTTCTGTAGAGATGTCCGTCTGCAGTCAGGCTAAATCTTGCTGACTTCAATCTGACTTTGTGTGCCTCCTTGCGATCTTCTGGCAACTTTCCTTCTTTCAGGAATGCAACAATTGCATCCATCCAGCTTGGCCCCATGTCCACACACATTGCTTCTTGCTTTGTGCTCCGTGGTTCTATGCTCGGGCCCGACATATAGTCGATCATGATTGTTCTTGTTTTTCCAGTCTATATTGAACTTGCCAGGTTGGCCAACGCGTCGGCGTGGCAGTTATCATCTCGGCTTACTTGAAGAAGTCGGCAGTTCTGAAATAGCTCGGCCAATCTGATAACCTCTTTTGCATATGCCGACATCCTCTCGTCTCTGGCTGCAAATTCTCCTGTTGATTGGTTAACAATTAACTGTGAATCACAAAAAACTATTACCTCATCTGCTTCTGCTGCCGCTGCCAGTTTTAGTCCTGCAATTAATGCCTCGTATTCTGCTTCATTGTTTGAGGCCTTGAACCCCAAACGGATGGATTGCTCTATTATTTCCCCATCTGGGGATATCGCCAGATACTCGCCTCGCCTCCTTGTCGGTTTGAACTTCCATCGACAAACAGTCTGAATGAGTCGCCGATGTAGATGCTGCAGGGTCTAAGCTTTTCCTTTCTTTGTTCCCTGGCCTTTGGCTGGGATTCTCCTTGCTTGCTGGGATCTTGTTCATTTTGGCTCAACGGAGCCTGAGGTTTGATGGATTCAGGCGTGAATTCTGCCACAAAGTCGGCCAAAACTTGGCCCTTAATTGCTGTTCTGGGCCTGAACTCTAGGTCATACTGGCCCAAGGCCACTGCCCACCTTGCAATTCTTCCTGTTAAGTCTCCTTGTTGCTACAAGGATTTCAATGGATGTTCTGTTAGCACCACGATCTTGTGTGCCTAGAAGTAGTGATTCAATTTCTTTGAGGCCATCACTAAGGCCAACATTAACTTCTCCAGTGGTAACTACATTGTTTCAGCGTTGGCCAAGGTTTTACTTACATAATAGACAGCCTTCTGTTCTCCATGCTCTTCTCGGATTAGCACTGCACTTACTGCGTGTTCTGATACGGCTAAGTATAAAAACAGCTCCTCCCCAGGTTTAGGTGTTGAGAGGACTGGAGTCGTGGTCAGATACTTTTTTAGGTCGGCCAAAGCGGCCTCACATTCTTCAGTCCATAGGAAGTCTACAGTCCTTTTTACCAGGTTGAAGAAGGGTTTGCATTTGTCTGAGCTTCGGCTTATAAACCTGTTTAGGGCTGCGGCCCTTCCGGTGAGCATTTGAACCTGTTTAGCCGAGGTTGGGCTCTGTAGATCTAGGATGGCCTTGATCTGATCTGGGCTGGCCTCTATTCCCCTTCTTGTTACCAGGTAACCTAGGAACTTTCCTGATCCAACTCCAAACGCGCATTTAGATGCGTTGAGTCGGAGCCGATATGTTTTGAGTATCTCAAATACCTTTTTTAAGTCGGCAAGATGACTTTTAGGCTCTTTGGTCTTCACGACCATGTCATCAATGTAGACTTCGACTGTTTGACCTATCAGGTGCTTGAACATTTTGGTTACCAGCCTTTGGTAAGTTGCTTCAAATTCTAAAAGGAATCACCTTGCAGAATAAAGACAGGCCTTTTGGGGTGATGAACGCTGTCTTTTCTTCGTCTGGGGGGTACATGGCTATCTGGTGGTACCCCCTATAAGCATCCAGGAAGCTCATCCTTCCGTGTCCTGATGTGGCATCCACCAGTTGGTCAATTTTTGGCAGCGGGAAGCTGTCTTTGGGGCAGGCTTTATTTAGGCTTGTAAAATCTACGCAAACCCTCCATTTACCATTTTTCTTCTTTACCACCACTGTATTTGAAAGCCACGTTGGATAATTGACTTCTCTGATGGCCTTGGCTTCCAGGAGTCTGTCTACTTCTTCCTCCACTGCTTCGACGTGCATCAACGTCGGTCTTCTAGCTCGCTGTATGACAGGTTTTGCCGATCTGTCGACATTCAGTCGGTGACATGTGACCTCGGGGTCGATGCCAGGCATTTCATAAGGTGTCCAGGCGAACACCTCTATGTTTGTTCTTAAAAAGGCTTCCAGTTCTTTCTCTTCTTCTTCGGATAAGCCTGATCCGAGAAGAAAAAAGCGTTCTTCGTCACCCTCCCGAACGAGGATTTTCTTTAGTGATTCCTCACTCTTTTCGGTCGGCTCCTTGCCGACATCATCCAGGACTTCCATGTCCTCATCTTCGATCTCTGCCTTTGTTGGTTCTTGAACGTTGCAGGTGGTCTTCATTGCTGCCATGGAGCAGTTTTTTGCCTGCAGTTGATCTCCTCTGACCTCTTCAATCCCATGCTCTGTTGGGAAGCGTAGTAGTTGGTGCAATGTTGAGGGGACTGCCCCCATTGCATGCAACCATGGCCTTCCCAATATGATGTTGTAAGGGGAAGGCGTGTCAATCACGATGAATTCAGTCCTGATCTTCTTAGTGCCTGCTTGTACTTCCAAGTTTGTAGCGCCCAGTGGCCATGTCGGCGTTCCATTGAAGCCGACCATCGGGCCGTTCGACTGCTCCATGTCGTCTGGGTGAAGGCCTAGCTCTTTGTAACATCTAACGTACATGATGTCACAGGAGCTGCCTTGATCTATCAGGATGCGTTTCACTTGGCACTCCCCAACCTGGAGGGATACTACCAATGCATCATTATGTGGGTGCTGGACCATCTCTAGGTCGGCCTCGGTGAAGGTTATCATCGGACCTTGGCACTCTTCAGGCCGAAGTCGTTTCTGTCCGACCTGATTTACGTACTGCAAGTGCTTTACTCTTTGGGTTTCCCCCCGGATGTCGTTTTCGTTTATCTTGGAGTGAATTACGTTCACTATCCGAGGTCCTTCTGCCCGAGGTTGCGGAGGTGGCGGGGCTACTGGAGCCTGAGGCAATCTTGCATGTTCTTCTCTGGTTCTAGTTTCATCGACAAGGTCTCTCAGGTGGCCTTGCCTCACCAGATCTTCCAAATGTGCCTTTAGGGCTCTGCAACCCTGCGTTGTATGTCCGTTTTCATTGTGGTAAGCACAATGTCTGTCCATGTTTCTTCCCATGAACTCTCCTGGTTCCCTTGCTGGTGTTCTGAAATAGGGCTGGTTTCGAATTTTTCCTAGGATTTTTTGAATTGGAATTCGGAACACGGTCGTCACTGCCTGTTTAGCTCTTAACTCCATCTCTGTTTTGCTGAGTCCGTTGTTGCTTCGGCCTCGCTTTGGCGAGCTGTTCCCCGTTTCCTGTTTGACTTCCTTGTGGGCCGATGTATCCTCCTCGGCTCGTGCATATTTTTCGATTCTCGCCATAAGCTCTTCCATGCTCTTTGGTAATGTTTTTGCCAAAGATTTCCGTAGTGAAAGTTATCTTTCAGGCCGTTTTTGAAAGATACGACCGCTACCTCCTGGTTGCATTCAGGTAATCGGTTGAACACCTCGTAGTACCTCTTTGCGTAGGCCCTGAGGCCTTCATCCTTGCTGATTTTTAAAGCCATTAGCGCATCCACCCTTAATGGCTGTAGTTTGTTTGTTACGAACCTGGCCACAAACATCTCGGCCAGGCCTTCCCATGTCTTCACGCTTCCTTTTGGTAATTTATGGAACCAATCTGATGCAATCTCCCCGAAGGACGAGGGGAATACTTTGCAGAGTAGAGGCTCGTTTCCACTGTATAATGCCATTGAGTTCAAAAATAGTCCAACGTGGAAGTTAGGGTCTGACTTACCATTGTATATTTGAAACCTCGGCATGCTGAATCTTTTGGGTGCTTCGAACTTGTCCAGTTCTACCGAGAATGGTGTCCTCGGCTTGACTCGGTGAATTTACATTCCTTCCTCTTGAGGTAGTTTCTCAAGTCTTCTTTACTCCTCCCTGGAGCTCGGCTGTCTTTAGACTTCAGTCTCTTTGGCACACTACTTTCGGCCTCGTGATGGGCCTGTTTTGATCAGTCTCCGGGGGTTGTGTCAAAGCAGAGCGCCTGCCCTGGAATGTGCCGATGTCCTCTGTGTTCCGGATCCTTCGTATGATTCGTCCTCTACGACTTCTCTCGTCCGGGCTCCTCTCACCCGACCCCCCAGAGGGCGGATGAGAGTGCCTTTTGCTCCTAGAGTGTTGTGGTGTTTCAGGAATTATTTTCTTTCCTTCGTGTATTAGGCTGCTGGGGTGGCGTGTCTGCTCTGGTATGGTGGCTGCATGACATTGTTTTGCATCATGAAGTTGACAACCGACTGTAGGTCGGCCAACTTGTCTGCCAGTTCTTTTACTTCCTCATCCCTCCGTAGGCACCTATCCCTCCATACTTGGAGGTTGTCTTCATTGTAGTATCTGCCCTGGTCTGTTTTCTTTGAGGTGTCGCCCTCCTGGACAACGTCTTTTCCCCCGTTCCCCTGGCCACGGGCTTCTTCGTTGTGGTTGTCTCCTCCGACATCAAGGTCGATAGGTCCGCTATTCCCAGCGGGAGCGTCGTCCCCAACCTTTTCGTTTTGTGCGTTACTGGCCATCTATTCGTCATCCTTTCCCACAGAAGGCGCCAAATTGTGTGAGTGATTTTCCGATCACACTACTGTCCTTAGGAATTCAGTTGTAGAACACAGGCAGAATAGATGGCACCTTGCTGTCCTACACAGAAAGAAAAGGCTCCGGCGGTGGTTCTTCCACCCGGGGGCACTCCGACGATCAAGTCAGTATATCTCTCAAAGATAATCAAGTATTCAACTCACAAGCTTGAGTGTTCAAAACGTACCTTAGACCCATGGGGGTGCCTCTTATTTATAGCCAATACAATCCTAGTCCCAATAGGAGCCTAACTCCAATGGACTCAGGATTACTGCTAATCTGGAACTCTTGTCCCATATACAAGTTGAGTTTCATCTTCATTCTAGGACTCTTGTCCCTTATCCACTTATCTTGGATTCCGGTATCTTCGGAGATAACCTCGGCAACCCCGAGATCACCTCGGCGTAACTGTCATGACACGTGGCACCTCGGCTAACACGTCGGCGTCACCTTGCCACGTGTTAGTACTCTGAAAATATATCCCCACACTTTATTAACAATGAAATGATAGGCAGAACACGGTAAGTCTAACACTATTATTAAATTAATGATAATACTTAGGGTTCGTTTGGCAAGTTAATTTGTGATTATTTTAGCCACAAAAAATAAAGTAGACTATTTTAGTCACAACAAATAAAGCATCACATCCAACCCATAATTATTATATTCTTTTCTCACAAAAAAAAATCAAAAAATCAAAAATCAAAAAATCCTTCCCAAACTAAATTTTTTAATCCAAACTAAACTAATCACAAAAATTTAAAATTTAAAAAGCCAACCGAATTTTCAAACGGAGGCTTAGAACTGACAAAATTATCTTTCAGTTTATTGGGAGAACTTGAGACATTTTTTTAATAATAAAACAAATTCCATAACTCGTAATTAAGGTGCTCTGGTCAAAGATCAATTTTTAAAAATTTTGAGCCCATAGGTCAAGCTCTATTCTTTTGAAGTCAAAAGGGCATTTATAATTTAAACTATCATTTTACTTCTACCTATTTGTCTATATATTTACTATTTACCTATCTCTAAACGATATATATTTGGTCACTTGTCATCTATTTATTTACATGTTATCCCATTATTTATCTACGTATCATATATTTATCTATTTTATTGGTGAAAATATTAAAAAAATTATATTTTATTAATAAATAATGTAAAGAAAATAAGATACAACTAGATTAGGTTGAGACAAGGATATCTTATTTTCTTTAAGGAGATCAAACCCACTACAGTAAGAAGAACCCAAATACCAATGCAACAGTCACAAAACGATGACTTGTCCTCTCCAAGATACAACAGCCCGACCACTTGTCGTATAGTTCAGGCCAACTCTGCACAAAATAGTGAACCCAAAGCTCCACCAAGAAAAAAACACTCTTCTTTAGCTAGTAATCTCTCAAGTATAAAAATAATTGGTGTAGAAAAGAGTAAATAAGACGAACAATTTATAGGCCACTAAGACCTTACAATTTACACCAAAAAATAATAATGACCATTAAACTAGAGAAAATAGAGAGTCTCCAAATATTAACTCACTACCAAGTCCATGAACTTCCAATTAATCTCCATTCATGAACAAGACAAAGGTCACCAAAAAACAATGAATCTTCATTCACCAAACAAAATGAGATTCATGAACAAGACAAAATAAGATTCATGAATAAGACCAAAAAAGTCACAAAAAATAAATAAATAGAAGATATTAAAATGGTCAAACAATCCTCTACTCATTTTAATATCAACAAAGACAAGAGAGATTACCAACCAAAGATAGACAGTATACATCATGAAGGTATACTCTGCATTGAACCTTCATTAGTGAAACAGCAACCTCTACTCCAGAGTCAGTAGTGCTCTCAGACTTGAACTATGACTACTTAGGAGAAATAAAGTATTACTGTTCACACATAATAATCCAGATATTGACATGAGTTTTTAATAGCCAGCACATTACGGTCTTGTGTCTATCTCAGTTTTCATGAGCATATTTGAAAATAAGCTTTATTCTCATAGAAAGTGGCCCCACTTCCATACTCACATAGGTGAAATCTGTCAAGAATGTTCCTGTAATTTACATACCCCACTCAACAAGAGCTACAAAATTTCATCAAGAGTATAAAAACTCAACCCTTCAACATTACAGGACAAATGCACTTACATCATAGGGATAGATAACAAAATATTAAGGAGTGCATTTTTTTATAACCACCATATTACAGGATCTCTGGTCCCTAGGTTGGGTATCCTCATACATGGTTTATGATTTTATAGGCTTCAAACTCATTCTCATCGATATATTACAGACCCTATCTCTCGCCAAGGCCTTGGTTAACGGATCCGCAAGATTATCACAAAATTTTACATAATTCACAATTATGATGCCATTACTCAAATAGGATATCACGTTACTGTGTTTCCTTCGAATAGGTCTGGATTTACCATTATAAAAATAGTTGTTCACTCTACCAATACCAGCAGTGCTATCACAATGAATTAACACAGGAGGAATTGATTTTTCCCAAAAAGGGATTTCATGTAACAAATCTCTCAACTAATTCGCTTCCTCACATGCTGAAGCTAACATTATAAGCTCAACTTCCATTGTAGAATTAGCAATTATAGTTTGTTTTTTAGACTTCCAACATATAGCACCACCACCCAACGTAAAAATAAAACCCGAGGTAAAGAAAGAATCACCTGACAAAGTGTTCCAATCGGCATCACTATATCCCTCAAGTACCGCAGGATATTTGTTATAAAACAAACCATAATTTTTGATACCAGATAAATATCTCATAATTCTTCTCATGGCTAGCCAATGATCTCGACTTGACCTGCTAGTAAACCTGCTAAGTACTCCAACAACATATGCAATGTCAAGTCTAGTACAGTCAGTAACATATCTTAAGCTACCAATCATGCTAGCATATTCCTTTTGATTAATCACTTTTTTTTTCATTTGTTACAACAAATAAATGTATGCTTGCATCAAAAGGAGTAACAACATGTTTACAGTCTAGAAAGTTATATGTCTTTAAAATTTTCTTAACATAATGCTACTAATCAAGAAAAATGTCATCCTTAGTCTTGGTAATTTCAATTCTCAAAATAAAATTGGCTTCACCAAGATCTTTCATATCCAAGTGGTTATTAAGCATATTTTTAGTCTCATTTATGATATGCAAATTAGAGCCAAAGATAAGTAGATCATCCACATATAGGCTACTAATCACATATGCATTCTCACAAATTTTATAATATATGCACTTATCATATTCATTAGTCTTATAGCCATTCTCAAGCATGTAGGAATCAGATTTCTCATGCCACTGTTTAGAAGCTTGTTTTAAACCATAAAGGGATTTAGTTAGCTTACACACCTTGCTTTCTTGCCCAGGCTCCACAAAGTCCTCGAGTTGATCCATATAAATCTCCTCATCTAGATTTCCATTTAAAAATGTTGTTTTCACATCCATTTGATGGATTTTTAAATCATGAATTGCAGCCACTGCTATCAACAGACTAATGGATGTAACTCTAGTAACCGGAGAAAAAGTATCTGTGGTAGCCAAATAAAAGCAGACGCAGATAGGCAGTGCATATTTTCCCTATCGATGTATAGTATGCACTCAGCCCGCCCCTGACGCTTCAGATGCCGAATAAGTTGAGCAGGGGCTGGTTAAAAGTTGGAATACGGCATAATGGGGGGCCGAGTACATAAGTACATGACATCAAAAGCGGGCCCTTCCTAGAAAACCATGAGCGTATATAAATAGAAGAACGACGAACAAGAAGAGGTATGTGAGAATTAGTACGCTTAACTTAAGACACACGCAATTTAAAGAGCATACACTAACTTATCCGTCAGAGTGCTAATTCTGGCACCCCCGACCAGAGTGTTTATTCTTTTTCAGGCTTCCAGCTGAGGATCTCGCGCGTCCCATTGGATCCAAAGAGTATTTCCAAATCACTTTCCCCACAATTGGCGCCATTTGTGGGAATACTCAACCACATCCATGGTGAGCGCAACGGAAGATCCTCCGATAATCGCTGATAAAACTACAACGAGAGATGATCTCACTCCAACAAACATGCTGGGACCAAAGACTATTGCCGCAAGACGCACCTTGAATTTCGACTCACCCTCGACTTCAGCACATGAGACAATGCAAGCGATCATGGAACAAGCAAAGTAAAACGAACAGAGGTTGGAGAACATGATCGCTGAGAACGAACGTTTCCGACAAGACTTGGCCTTGGAAGTGGCGAAGTCCAAACAAGCTGTACGCCAAGATCCGGAACGACCTCTGAGGGCAGATGGTTGACGACCTCGAGCCCGACAACAAGACACTGACAGCGACTCCGACTCATTATCCCCGGAGCCCAAGAAGAAGGGATGACCCGAGACTACCAGTTCCTCTTAAGAGAGTCCACGTATAAGGTATAAGTGAAAACGAATTGGTTCAGACAAAGAGGACCAACACGATCCCTTTATGCGACGGATCGCAAAGGGAATATTACCCAAAAAGTTCAAAGCCCCATCGTTCACATTGTACGACGGGAAATTGGATTCTACGGATCACATCCGTCACTATAAACAAGCCATGATGTTGCATGCAGACAACGAAGCTCTCATGTGTAGAATATTTCTGAGCAGTTTGGGACCGTTGGCAGTCAGATGGTATTATAAGTTGGAGCCGGCGTCGATTGAGAGTTTCCATCAATTTCAAAAATCCTTCAGGGCAAGATTCATCACCAACGAGGTCCAGCCGAAACAAGCCAACTCTCTCTGGGCAATGCAGATCCAACCAGAAGAAACACTAAGAGTGTATTCGACACGCTATTAGGAGTGTTTTAATCTTGTTGATGACGCTTGCAATGACTCCATGTCCATCACCGCCTTTAAAATGGGTTTGCATCCTGACAGTGCTCTCTGCAGCTCCTTAACTAGAAGACCTCCCAAAACAATCTGGTCGTTGATGAAGAAAGTTGAGGAATACTGCAAAGTGGAAGATGACGCCTTGCGGGTTAAAGCCGAAAACGTGGCCAACAAGACGGCCCCTTTTGAAATTGCTCAGCCGATAAATTCTGTACCACCTCAAAGCCCTGAACCACAGCATCGGGCTAAATGAGACAAGAGACAGGATTCTCGCCGATCAAGTGACCAATGCCCCCACCGAGCAAATGAACAACTGCAAGCCGATGGTAGGCCCACAAGGTGCACCGACAAGAAATACATGGAGTTGTCAGAGCCGATCAGCGCGGTTATGTCCAAAGTCCAACACCTTCCGTTCTTCAAATGGCCGTCCAAAATGGTAGGACCTCCCGAAACATGTAGACGGGATAGACGGTGCGAGTATCACAAGGATCACAACTATGACACTGAGAGTTGTTATGTATTGAAGGATCACCTGGAAGAATTGGTACAAGATGGTCGGCTACAACAGTACGTCTGAAAATTCAACTCAACCAAAGCAATAGCCTTATGATAGGATTCACCTCCACTCGACATGATCCACATGATTTACAACCTGCCAATGTCATCTGCGGTGCATACGATTCAGTCGAATCCTAACCCTCAAAATCAACTCACTCCAGCTAAACGGCCCCATGAAACTGCGAGCATTACTTTCGATGATTCAGATTTGGCCGGAGTAACACTTCCCCACATCGATCCCTTGGTAATCGAGTTACGCGTAAACCGATTCACTGTTGAGTGCATACTCATTGATCTGGGGAGCACATCGAAAGTTATGTATCACAAGACATTCACCAAACTCGGCTTCTCCGAATCAAATCTTTCTCCAGCTCCTTATCCGTTATTCGGCTTCAACACGAATCCAAAATACCCGTTGGGAAAGATCACATTACCCGTTCAAGCAGGCTCCCGAACAGTGGATGTGGAATTCTTGGTCGTCAAGCTGCCATCGCCGTATAATCTCATCATGGGGCGAACTTAGTTGCATACTATGCAGGCTGTGCCAAGCACCTATCATCAGCTACTACGTTTCCCGACAGAACGCAACATTGAGCAAATCCGTGGCTCCCAGAAATCGGCACAAGCATGTTATCTCCTTGCTAGAAAGACGCCAAAAGAGTTGCAAGTGAATTCTATTGAGGTGCCGGATCGAGAGAGCCTCGACAATGTTGGGCGGCTCCCAAGTGAAAAGGCCACGGAAGCCCTAGATCGAGTTGAGATTGACGGAAACCCAGACAGGTTCTTCATGGTCGGCGCCTCCCTGAATCAAGCCGACAGGCAACAGCTAATTTCCTTCCTACTCGGCAACCTTGATGTATTTGCGTGGACTCCATATGAGATGTCGGGTGTAGATTCTTCTGTTTCGCAGCACCATTTAAATGTTGACCCTAAATGCAAGCCGATTATTCAGAAAAGCCAGCGGTCAGCTGCAGAGCACATTGCCACCGTTGTTGAAGAGGTTGACCGGTTGCTTGACGCCGGGGCAATCAGGGAAGTGACCTACCCTACATGGCTCTCGAATATTGTGGTTGTGAAGAAGAAAAATGGGACTTGGCGAGTCTGCGTTGATTTCACGAACCTTAACAAAGCCTGCCCCAAGGATTGTTTTCCCCTACCCAGAATTGACCAACTTGTAGATGCTACGGCACGTCACCAGCGTATGAACTTCCTTGATGCTTACAGAGGCTACCATCAAATTGCCATGCATCCAGAGGACCAAGACAAAACTGCATTCCTCACCCCAAGAGGAACCTATTGCTATAAGGTTATGCCTTTTGGGCTGAAGAATGCAAGGGCAACTTACCAAAGGCTAGTCACTACCATGTTCAAGGAGCAACTCAACCACACTATGGAAGTTTACATTGACGATATGGTGGTCAAGTCCAAAGAAGAGCAAACTCATCTAACCGACTTGGAAGAGACATTCGGCATTCTACGCAAATACAGAATGAAGTTGAACGCTTCCAAATGTGCCTTCGAGATTGGCTCTGGCAAATTCTTGGGTTACATTGTCAACCACCGAGGAATCGAAGCCAATCCGAGGTAAATCACCGCAATCCTGGAACTCGGCTCCCCTCGATTGGTCAAGGAGGTTCAGAAGTTAATGGGGATGGCCGCCGCACTCAACAGGTTCATCAGTCGTTCCACGGACCGCTACCGACAATTCTTTCAAACACTACGGCAAGGTAAAGCTTTTGAATGGACCTCTGAGTGCGAAGCCACTTTTAACGGTCTGAAGGCTTATCTCCGATCTGTTCCACTTTTAACGACACCATCGGTAAGCGACCCGCTCATTTATATTTGGCCATCTCCGATTGGGTTGTCAGCGCCGTATTGTTAAAGGAAGAGCTTGGAGAGCAGCGACCAGTGTATTATGTGAGCAAGGCAATGGTTGAGACCGAAACCCGTTACCTTCCACTGGAAAAACTCATCCTAGCCCTAGTCATGGCGGCAAGAAAACTGATGCATTACTTCCAGGGGCATAGCATCGGGGTACTAACAGATTACCCCATCCGATTAGTACTACGTAGTGCAGAAGCATCAGGGCGCATTTCGAAATGGGCCCTCAAACTTAACCAGTACGATATTCAATTTTTGCCTAGAACCTCAATCAAGGGGCAAATGCTTGCTGATTTTGTAGCCGAATTCACGGGGGGTGTTGCCGACTTCAAAACCGACTAAACTCAACCTAAGCCGAATTGGAGAATTTATGTGAGGGACATTTAGTAGCTGTATTGTGACGGGTCATCCAATCAATAGGGCAGTGGAGCCGGAGTAGTAATCATGGCTCTCGATGGCGCAATAATTGAGCAAGCCGTCAAACTCAACTTCGAAGCATCAAATAACGAGGCCGAATACGAAGCCCTTCTAACTGGTTTGCGGAATGCACATCTTCTGGGTGCTCGACGCTTGCTTGTATTTTGCGATTTAAAACTGGTGATCAATCAACTAAAGGGGGAGTACGCGGCCAAAAATGACCGTATGGTGGCTTACATGAAAACGGCTAACTCCTTACTGGCAAAATTTGACCATCATGAATTGAATCAAATAACACGTGATCAGAACACACATGCAGATACCCTGGCTTGCCTAGCCTCCTCCATTAACTCAGAGATTAAACGGACCATCGAAATAGGTTTCATCTCGGAGCCGTGCATTGGCCCTTCGGAGGAAGTCCAAGTCAATATCATAGTGTCAAGACCGAGTTGGATGGACCCCATTGCTGCATTCTTGTCTTCCGAACAGCTCCCAGCAAACAAGAAAGAAGCTCACAACTTGCGAAACAAAGCCCTGCGATACTACTTGGATCCGCAAGGAAAGCTTTATAAAAAATCTTTTTCTGGTCCATATCTGGAATGCGTGCATCCAAACAAAGTCGAAGAACTTTTGATTGAAATACATGAAGACAGTTGTAACGCACATTCTGGTGGGCGCTCTTTGGCTCATCGAGCTGTGACACAAGGGTATTACTAGTCGACAATGAGAGCCGATGACGAGTGTTACGTGAAAAAGTGCGAACAGTGCCAGAAGTTCTCTCCTCTGATTCACCTGCCTGCTGAAGAGTCAAGCTCTATAACCAGCCCTTGGCTGTTCGCTCAATGAGGACTTGACATCGTCAGACCGCTGCCTCGTGCTCCGGGTAACAAGCGATTTCTGATCGTCGCGACTGATTATTTCATGAAATGGGTAGAAACGGAGGCACTAACGCACATCCGAGATACCGACGTAAAGTGTTTTGTATGGAGAGATATCATAACACGGTTTGGCATTCCCAGAGCACTTATATCAGACAATGGCACCCAGTTTGATTGCGGAGTCTACTGGAAGCTTTACAGCAAGTATGGTATTCGACCCTACTTCTTTACCCCAGCTTATCCACAGAGTAATGGCTAAACTGAAGCCTCAAATAAAACCATTTTAGATAGCATCAAAAAGAGGCTGGAGAAGGCGAAAGGCTGATGGGTTGAAGAACTGCCGAGTGTATTATGGGCTCATTGCACTACACCGAGACGGTCCACCGGCGAAACGCCGTTCGCTTTGTGCTTCGAAACATAAGCAATTATTCCCTTGGAGATCGGCCTCCCAACCTTGAAATTAAAAGTTTTTGATATGGGCCGAAACGATATGATGCTGGCTTTGGATTTGACTCTAATTGAAGAATGAAGAGACCATGCCCTTGCCGCCATGGCACGGTACCAGTAGCAGCTTGCTAAGTCATATAACCAACGTGTTCAGCTACGCCATTATATACCAGGCGAATTGGTCCTAAAGAAAGTGCTTCCAGTTGCCAGGAAGCCGGCTGACGAAAAGTTAGGTCCTAACTGGGATGACCCCTACCAGATGACTCAGTCGCGAGAACGAGGGCTTATCGGCTCAAAGACATGTTTGGTAAGAATCTACCACGCCCTTGGAACTTCTCACACTTGCGTAAATTCTATCATTAGATCCAACCTGTGAGGCATAATATTTATTTTGAATGATCTGCCATGTACAGATTTCACAGTTACAATGCAAAGTTTTGTTCTCTTATTGTGTCACTCGGTTCAAGTCCTCCGATTAAAGCCTCCGAATTCGGAGCCCCACCTGTGCAGGTCGCGTTTGGGCCGACTAAGACTCCAGATTTGGAGCGCCCTTCGTGCATGTCATGATTGGCTAAGACAAAAAGCCTCCGAATTCGAAGCCCCATCCGTGCAGGTCATGTTTGGGCCGACTAAGACTCCGGATTCGGAGCGCCCTTCGTGCATGCCACAATTGGCCAAGACAAAAAGCCTCTGAATTCGAAGCCCTACCCGTACAGGTCACGATTGGGCTGACTAAGACTCCGGATTCGGAGCGCCCTTCGTGCATGCCACGATTGGCCAAGACAAAAGGCCTCCGAATTCGAAGCTCCATCCGCGCAGGTCACGTTTGGGCCGACTAAGACTCCGGATTCGGAGCACCCTTCGTGCATGCCACGATTGGCCAAGACAAAAAGCCTCCGAATTCGGAGCCCCATCCGTGCAGGTCACGTTTGGGCCGACTAAGGCTCTGGATTCAGAGCACCCTTCGTGCATGCGACGATTGGCCAAGACAAAAAGCCTCCAGATTCGGAGCCCCATCTGTGCAAGTCACGTTTGGGCCGACTAAGACTCCGGATTCAGAGCGCCCTTTGTGGTCTCGTTTGGGCCGAATAAAAACTCCAGATTCAGAATGCCTCGTGAGCTGTCACAACACGCGGCGACAATTGAAACATTCAAGCATTCAGAATGAAACGTTTCATTAACTTGATCAACTGGCACAAGCCGTATAAACGTAAATTGAAACATTCAAGCATTCAGAATGAATTGTTTCATTAACTTGATCAACTGGAGCAAGCCGTATAAACGTAAATTGAAACATTCAAGCATTCAGAATGAAACGTTTCATTAACTTGATCAACTTGCGCAAGCCGTATAAACGTAAATTGAAACATGCAAGCATTCAAAACGAAATAAGTTCTTAAATTGATTGATTCGCACAAAGTGTATTAATACAAGTTAAAATACGCTAACATTTGAAACAGAGCGTCTTATTAAATTAGAAAATAAATACATAATTCGCACTCAATCTACATATGAGCATTACAAGGTCTGCTTTTATTCGGCGGCCCCCTCATCATCGCTCTTCTCAACTTCGAAAGTGGAAAAGGGGAAATCATCTCGTTGGTAAACCAGCGACGCCGAATTCTAACCCTTTGCCCGGAGAGCCTCAGCTGCCTAAAGTGCTTTGATCATGATTTTCACATCGGCAAACTTCCTCGGCGAGTCTCTCCTTGGTCTTCTCTATTCCGACCTTTTGGCCCTCATGAAAACCTTTTTCATAGGCCCTGGACTTCGCAGTCTCAATCGCAAACATGCTTGCCGTGTCCCGATCGGCAATGGCATGACTTATTAGCCTCTGGGTCACCCTCTCTTCCACAATCGGGTTAGGATGGCTGGCCGATTGAGACTCGGCAGACTTGATTCTCCTTAGTTCATGCTCGACCTTCTCCGCACGAGCTTCTAAATTCCGAATGCGTTCATCTCTTTTTTCATATCCCGCCGAGCGGCCCGGAGACGCATGCCGATTTCATAGGTGATGTACAGCCCCCTCACCGCCCCATGAACGCCTTCACGAAACACTTCGAAATCCTGCCGACCTACCATCGACTGTTAGACTTCGGGTGGAAAATCTGTCGAGCGAACTCGACTGCCACATTTGGATCACAAACGATTGAATCCACCTCTGTCATTGGTCTATTCCCCACAAAGACCGTAAAACTCAATGGGCGCAGTGTCGCATCAGATTCCCTTCCAGAACGGGGTTGAAGAGATCTACCCCGTGACTGCTTGTCCCTCCTAGGTGATCTACTTTGACGACGAGGAGATTGGCGTCTCTCCCGCTCCCTCGAAGTCCTACTTCCCGTGCACGTAGGTTCGCCACTTCAATTCATATCTCCTTCCAGCTCAGCTAATGTTCTCGTCTCTCCTTTGCTGTTAAATAAAAGTCTATTTGACATTCGCACTTGTTTAAAAACTTCCTCAACGAACTGTACTGAATACTGACTCTGAGTATATAAAAAGGACTTTCATGCATGAAGTACACGCCTCATTTATTCCCTATGGAGGTAGCACCTCCAAGGTGATCTCATTAATACTAAAACTTGAACAGCCCGGCGCCGATTGAAACATGTGCATCAGCCATCCCATGAACCTCCGTTATTCGGTGTTCTAGTTCATAGACCAGCTAGGGCAAGGGCAGATTCATCAATCTAGTCGGCTAAAGTGTCCCAGCCGCTCCATGAATCGATTTATCAGCACAACATTCATGAATTCATTTTATTCAGCGTTCTAGTTCATGAAACAGTTGGGGCAAGGGCAGATTTATCAATCTATTCGACTTAAGCGCCTTAGCCCTCCCATGAACCTCCGTTATTCGGCGTTCTAGTTCATGGATTAGCTGAGGCAAGGGCAGATTCATCAATCTAGTCGGCTAAAGTGCCCCAGCCGCTCCATGAATCGATTTATCAGTACAACATTCATGAATTCATTTTATTTGGTGTTCTAGTTCATGAAACAGCTAAGGCAAGGGCAGATTCATCAATCTATTTGGCTTACGCGCCCCAGCCCTCCCATGAACCTCCGTTATTTGGCGTTCTAGTTCATAGACCAGCTAGGGCAAGGGCAGATTCATCAATCTAGTCGGCTAAAGTGCCCCAGCCGCTCCATGAATCGATTTATCAGCACAACATTCATGAATTCATTTTATTCGGTGTTCTAGTTCATGAAACAGCTAAGGCAATGGCAGATTCAGCAATCTAGTCGGCTTAAGTGCCCCAGCCGTTCCATGAATCGATTATCAACACAACATTCATGAATTCATTTTATTCAGCGTTCTAGTTCATGAAATAGCTGGGGCAAAGGCAGATTCATCAATCTATTCGGCTTAAGCGCCCCAGCCCTCCTATGAACCTCCGTTATTCGGCGTTCTAGTTCATGGACCAGCTGGGCCAAGGGCAGATTCATCACTCTAGTAGGCTAAAGTGCCCCAGCCGCTCCATGAATCGATTTATTAGCACAACATTCATGAATTCATTTTATTCGGTGTTCTAGTTCATGAAACAGCTAGGGCAAAGGCAGATTCATCAATCTAGTCGGCTTAAGTGCCCAGCCGCTCCATGAATCGATTTATCAGCACAACATTCATGAATTCATTTTATTCAAATTCATCAATCATGTTTATTAATCTAATTGGCTAATAAGTTTGCCGTCTCACGTAATCTTGACATTTTGGTCTAAATGTTGATTATTTCAATTATGTACTCATATAGCAAACAATATATGCAATAACTTGAGAGCATAGAAAATTTTCATTAATAAATTGGGCGCTAATAGCGGACATTTTACACATGAAAATTCCAAAAAATATGAAAATCTATGGATCATCATCCTCAGGGTCAGACGCCAACGGTTCAACGTCTACCTGCTCGTATGGAATCAGCTGTGTCAATGTCACATTCGCAGTAGCGAGGGCTTTGACCCAGCTGTGTTTGAACCCGATTCTCAAACTTCGACACTTCATCTACGTAGCTTTCCAAGGCGGCCTCTTTCCCAGCTTGGAACGCTTTGGAAGTCTCAGAGTCAGCTTTTTCCTTTGCCTTCTTCGATTCCTCCAAGTCGACTTCCAGCTTGGCAATTTCCTCCTAGGCTAACTTAAGAGCCTCCTCACTGGCCTCTGCCCTTTCCTCGGCGGCAAGCCTTAACCGATCGAAATTTCTAGCTCACTCGGCCTCCGAGTCGGCTCTGGTGCGTTCCACCGTCGCTTGCACTGCCTCATAATCGACCCTTTGAGAGACCGCCACAACCTTGTTCTGTTCATTTTCAATTTCAGCTT
Source organism: Camellia lanceoleosa (assembly GCA_025200525.1). NCBI lineage: Eukaryota > Viridiplantae > Streptophyta > Magnoliopsida > Ericales > Theaceae > Camellia > Camellia lanceoleosa. The sequence goes on along the minus strand of CM045768.1, from coordinate 53,028,286 downwards.
TCAATAGGCCAATCTGTTCTATGGCGTCGTGTTGATGGCGGCCGATCCCGGCTATCATGCCCACCGCCTACAAAAGAAACAACAAACAAATAATTAGAAAAATATTTACAAACGTGCATGCATAAAGACAGAAGATTGCAGATAAGACAAGTAACATACCGATAGGGCCGATTGAGCGGCCAAAGCAATTAGCATCAGATCTAGCTCCGCTCGAAATACGGCTCTGTCGACCGGTAGGGATATCGAGGAGGCCATGCTCAAGGCTACAGCCGGGTCCCTCAAAGCCGAGGAGTCTGAGGAAATCAACATATTTCTGACCCTTGGTTGAATCGTGAATGGAACGACCGAATCTGACTCCTCAACTTGGGGCCGTTTATCGCCTTGGTCCTCTTCGTACTCAGCTGGGCGCTTTTCGTCCCTTTATTCACCTTTGTTGGCCTACCCCACCTGCTCCACCTTGGCCGTTTCAGGGTGAGCCGTCTCTTCAGTAACAACCGGAGGAGTAGACTCAGTGACCATGGTACAGAACTCAAGAATCGGCGGGTGGAGTTTCCGGACGACGACCTCGCCTCCTTTGGCCCATCCTCTTGGTGTTCTTCTTCCGTGCAAGTTGTGAAAGTGATTCCCCAGCCATATCCTCTGGATAAGCGCCGGGAAGATCTCCTAAGTTTGTAAAAATGTCTTCAAAGACGTCCCCTCAGCCGGACATGGATGGAGGGTTGACAAATTTAGTCCAGCCTCCTCAAATGCCAAATTGAGGGTTTCGTCTACCTCGGTTCCCAATTGGTCCGGGTCCTCGACGATCTGATCGGCTACTTGTTCTTCTGCGTGTTCCAAATCGAAGGCTTCTAAATCGATCTCCTTCAGACTTTTAAAACTGGGGAAGATGAGGGCTGTAAGATAATCTTTGCCTCTTGGAACTGGAATATGGTCTGTTGCCGAAAACGTTGCGTAGGACGGCGCGTAGCACAAGAGAATATAAGCCGCCCTTCCTTGCTTCTGAAGATTTGGACGGCCAACGAATTGCAGAGCGATTTTAATATCCACAAGTACAGCGTCGTCGACCGAAACCAACACTTTCTTCAACTCGTTGCCTGCGCAAACAAAATGGTAAGTACATGAAAGAAGAGCCGAATACACATGCGAAAATATAAGTAACTAGAATGAGCTATACGACCACCTAGATCGCCTTTTCGCCTTGGCACGGGATCTAGGCGATCTTCACCCTCGCCGAATTCCCAGTTTCCTTGAACAACGACCATCACGTCGTCAACACGCTTGCCAGAGCTGGAAAGCATGGTCACTAAATGATGATCGGTGTTCTTGGCCCTAAGCAAATAGCGTCCTAGACGGCCTGTGGACTTGGCTAAGACATAACAGTGTCGAATCGCAGGAATGCCTAAGTTAATCCTAAGACGACGGTTTAACTCTATGATCCCCATTATGATGCGAAAAAAATTCACGTTAGGCTGGGAATGGATTAGACCCCAATGTCGAAAGACGGCTCTCAAAAACGGATGAAGGGAAAAACGGATGCCGCCTTCAACAATCGATAGGAAAGGAAAGATGATTGTGCTCTCGTCGGTCCTCTGCATATCGGTGGTGCTGTCTTCCACGAGTGATAGTTGAACGTCATCGGGGATGGAACAATGGCGTCGGAAGCCGGAAATCCGATCCACAAAAAGGAGTGCTTTCAAATTTCTTGCCATCGTATCTAGCCTAAGAATTATGCAAAACTAATAGTAAACAAGAAAATGGTATTGGGAGTGAAAGAGAAGAGAATTTACAGGGAGCGGAAGGAATAATGAGAGACAGAAGAAAGTTGCAGAGGTCGTGAGGTGGAGGAGTTGTACTAGAAGGCGAACCAAAAAATCTTGAGTATTCAAAGTATACATTCGAAGGGGCAAAGTTTTAAACTACATTAAATGGAGGAAGCGTACGAAGAGGCGGGAACTTGTAATGATGACAAAAAAAAATGTGTGCGTTCTGACACGCTTTGGAATAAGGTTAACCGCCGAATTTTTGACTTTTCAAGATCGAAACCAAACACGTTGACTAAATGGAGTTAGTGGGGTGTTCGGGGGGCAATTGTGGTAGCCAAATAAAAGCAGACGCAGATAGGTAGTGTATATTTTGCCTATCGATGTATAGTATGCACTCGGCCCGCCCTGACGTTTTAGATGCCGAATAAGTTGAGTAAGAGGCCGACTAAAAGTTGGAATACAGCATAATAGGGGGCTGAGTACATAAGTACATGACATCAAGAGCGGGCCCTTCCTAGAAGACCAGGAGCGTATATAAATAGAAGAACGACAAACAAGAAGAGGTATGTGAGAATTAGTACGCGTAACTTAAGACACACGCAATTTAAAGAGCACACACTGACTTATCCGTCGGAGTGCTAATTCCGGAACCCTCGACCGGAGTGTTTATTCTTTTTCAGGCTTCCAGCTGAGGATCTCACGCGTCCCATTGGATCCAAAGAGTATTTCCAAATCACCTTCCCCACAGTATCAAAGAAATCAAGATAAACTTATTGCTTAAAACCTTTAGCGACAAGCCTCGCTTTATATTTATCTATAGTTTCATCCAGTTTAAGTTTTTTTACGAAAGACCCATTTACACTTAATAGTTTAACAACCTGGAGGTAAATCCACTAGCTTCCATATTTTATTTGAAAGTAGTGAATCTATCACATCATTTATAGCCTCTTTTTAGAAAATAACATCAGGTGATAATAAAGCTTCTTGCACCGTAAGAGGAATTTCTTTCACATTGTAAAGATAATAGTCAGGGTCAAAATCTTTTTCAACTCTAGCTTGTTTACTCCTTCTTGGTTGGATTTGAGAATTTTCTTGTTCTTGAAAAACTTGAGATGGAGTAGAAGAGCTAGGCATGGATAAAATATTTTTAGAAATTATTTAACCCCTAATATTTCTAGGTTTGAAAGGAAATTTATTTTCATGAAAAATAGCATCACTTGATTCAAAAATAATATTATTTTTCATATCAAAAAATCTATAAGATGTACTATGCAACGCATACTCAAGAAAAGCATAAGTGGTAGCTCGTTCACCCAATTTAGGTCGTTTAGGATCTACAAGCCTCACAAAAGCTAAACAACCCCAAACCCTCAAATAACCTAGATTTGGTTTATGCCCCCGCCACAACTCGTAAGGTGCAATTCTAGTCTTTTCATGTGGCACTCTATTTATTACATGGCAAGATGTCAAAATAGCCTCGCCCCAAAGATTTGAGGAGCACCTGAATCAATAAGCATAGCATTCGTCAAGTCAATTAACATTCTATTTTTTTTTTCAACTACGCCGTTAGATGAAGGTGAATATGGTGGAGTAGTCTCATGAATAATTCCAAAGACTGAACAAAATAATTGAATCCAAGAGATTCATACTCCCAGCCTCTATCACTTTTAATTCTCTTAATCTTTTTACCGAATTGATTTTCCACTTTAAGAAGAAATTCTTTAAATTTTTCAAAAGCATCACTTTTATTTTTTAATAAATATACATTTGTATATTTTGAAAAATCATCAATAAAAATGATAAAATATCGGTTACCATCTCGAGTTAAAATTCTTTCAAACTCACACAAATCAGTATGAAAGAATTCTAACAAGTCGGTATTTTTCTCAACACTTTTATGAGGTCTCTTGGTAATTTTTGCTTTACTGCAAACTTCACATTTCTCAAAAAAATTTGTCACTTTAGGAATAAATCCTAAACTACTCATCATTCCCACATATTTACTGTTAATATGACACAAGCGAGTATGCCAAAAATTAATAGAAGATAAAGTGTAAGTGATGTCATAGTAATCATAAAATTAATCAGCAAGGCAATTTAAGAGATAAAAATGACATTTATACTCATCTATATTGTCTGAAGCCATTTTTGCATCATGTGCATTGTAGTCTTCATCATTCATCTCCTCGGTTGGGATTTTGTTTGGGTTCTTCTTGGTAAAAACATATGTAACTTTCAAAAGACTGAGGTAAAAAAAACTTTTCCTTTCCACCTCTTAAAATGAACGCCCTTAAACTTGAAAGGCTTGTTGAGATCTCTAATTCCATCATTGATTTTTTCTAGTACTTGTTCCATGGTTGATCTCCTTAAAATTGTTAGTGAAAATACTAGAAAAATTATATTTTATTGATAAATAATACAAAGAAAATGAGATATAACTAGATCAGGCTGAAACATGGATATCTCGTTTTCTTTAAAGAGATCAAGCCCACTGTAGTAGGAAGAACCCAAATACCGATGCAGCAGTCACAAAACTATGACTTGTCCCCTCCAAGATACAACAGTCCGACCACTTGTCGTATAGTTCAGGCCAACTCTGCACAAGATGGTGAACCCAAAACTCCACCATGAAAAAACACATTTCTTTGGCTAGTAATCTCTCAAGTTTAAAAAATAGTTTGTGTAGAAAAGAGTAGATAAGAGGAACAATTTATAGGCCACTAAGACCTTACAATTTACATCAAAAAATAATAATGACCATTAAACTAGAGAAAAAGGAAGAGTCTCTAAATATTAACTTACCACCAAGTCCATGAACTTCCAATTAATCTCCATTCATGAACAAGACAAAAGGTCACCAAAAAACAATGAATCTCTATTCACCAAATAAAATGAGATTCAAGAACAAGACAAAATAAGATTCATGAACAAGACCAAAAAAGTCCCAAAAAATAAATAAATAAATAAAAGATATTAAAATGGTCCAACACATTTAATCACTATCACCACTATTGTTGCCAGCAAATTTTCTTGCAAACTTTCTAGTGTCGATGACTTTTTTTTATAATGGTCCGATAGTGGAGGTACAATTGGAAAAAAATAAATAAATAAGATAATAATAATTTAACCTTATCACCAAACAATTTCATTAAACATGTCATTATTACTTTTAAAAAAATACCAAAATTTTGACCAAAAAACATATGGCCCTATGAATGTGGACTATTTTGTTGCAATCACCGAAGCGCATAGCTATCTTCAGGAAATTCTTTACATCACTGGGAATGGTGTAGATGCAATTTGAAGACCAATGGGTAAAACTTAGAGTTGGTGTTCGCCAAGGAATGTGTGTCAATTTCGATGGTGGTCTGGGTTCATAGAAGGATGGTGGTGGACTTGGCGTGGTAATTCGCAACGAATTAGGCAAATTTGTGGCAGCATGGATGCTTCATGTCTGAGAGAGAGGTTTACATCGAGTAAATGGGCCGATCTAGTTTGGGTTTAGGCCATGTCATCGGGTTGCACGACTGAGCTAGCATAACTGATGGCGGTTTGGACCGAGGTTTTGGATCATGCAGTTAAGCTAGTTCGAGATCCAGAAATTAGATCAGGCTAGTTGTTAGGCTTAGATCATGAGCCAAGCTAGGCAAAGCGACGATGCTTTCAACCTGACTAAATGCACCTGTTATGCACTGAGGTCAGGTAGAATTTACCTTGATGAAGAGATAGAACTCAACAGAGCGAGTGTGGCGTGCCGAGTTGGTTAAACGTTTCAGAAATAGACCGGCAAGTTAGCTCGGCCCTAAGGGTTAGGGCTGGAGAGTTAAGTAAGACCGGGCTGTATATAACTCAGCAGGACTAACCAGGTGGCCCAATCGAAATGTAATGAGAGGAATCTACTAAAGGTGCACATCAATACCATTTGGCGGTTTGGCCAATGTTGTTTGGCGATATTGAAACGTACACATGTAAGGAATAGAGAGAGCAGTACGGCTGCTCGTCCAGAAGAGAACGACAGAAGTAGTGTGCGCACAACCTTGGGAGGCGGGGCAGCAGCCTAGATAAGGCACGCCACCTTACACTCAGAAAGGCTAAGCGAATTCTATCAACTCTATATATATATACATTCCTTTTCTTTCTAAAGTGTGCTCACTTGATCATCGGAGGGGTTTTCCGGCCGCATATCCGCCGAGTAGCTCACCGTCGTTTTGTTCTCAGGTTGAACGACTCTATTCGGAGCTATATAGAGCTTAGATCTAAGGAGTACGGAAAACAACGAATATTTCCTCCCTGTACAATTTGCATCGTCTATGGGAATCCGACAAACAAAACCTTGTCCTCCAAGCTTTTCTGTTCAACTTTAATGGTGAACAACGACGAAACCTTGCTATCCGCTATTAACAGCATCACTCCAAAGTCTGTTCGGCAGCGAGACGACCTACCCTCCGTTCCAACTATGATTGGCTTGGAGACCTCCATGCGAGGACCCTCCAGAGACGCATGAGACAAACACGCAAGGAGTTCAAAGCGCTCTCTGAGACCAGAAGGACGCTGCTGATAGCGAGGGTCGCACACTCAGCACCTGGAAAGCAAGTTGAGAGACCAAGATGCCATGATCAGGAGAATGACAATAGAGATGGAGGCTATAAAGCGCCAGCTGAAGGAAAAGGGCATTGCTAGAGTAGAGAACCATAGTAAGCGCGCTTAGTCCTACCATTCGGGCAGTCGCAGTAAGCGGCTGACTTATTCGCTTTCCATCGCCAGAAGTTTCAGACCCAATGACTCCGTCGCACCGGCGAAGGTGTTTTGCACCCCAGATGGTAGCTACAAACCCTCGCGTCCGTCGAGGACATTGAAGTACTCTTACTCTAATCAATCGGGAGATTTAAGGGACATACTGGAGAAGCGAGTATGCTGGCAGGAAACACAGAGGGTGCTAGTGCTGCAATGTTTGGCCCCTAAGGAGCGTATTAGTGAAGAGGTTGTAATGTCTCCATCACCAGATAGGGAATTGGCAAGGCTGTGCCCCGCCCCTTTTTCCATAAAGATTAACACACCGTTCCCCACCAATTTCCATCAGCCAAAGTTCACGCTCTATGAAGAAAAAACGAATTGTATATGCACGTGAGCCATTTCCGACAAGTTATGACAGGGTACCGACGCAACGATGCATTGATGTGCCTTATTTTCCCATTGAGTTTGGGTGAATTAGGCCTAAAATGGTTCGAAAGGTTGGCAAAGGAAAGTATCGAGGGGTTGCAGCAGCTGGCGGAGGCATTTGTGACCCGATTCAAAACCAACACCAAAACCCTCAAGGAAGTCGATCACCTTCTGGAAATCAAGATGGAACTGAGAAACTCACTGAAGGCGTACAATGCCAAGTATTAGGAGACATTCAATGAGATTCTTGATTACCTGACAAACCTAGCAATCACCTAATATAAACGCGATCTCCCAGTCGGACATAAACTGAAAGACTCGCTTCGCTCACAATGAATCAACCATTGGCCATGGAACTACTCATGCAACACATTAATGAGCACATTCGAGTCAAAGATGATGCAGTCGCAGCTACAGTGAAGGCAAGTCCGGTAGTAGAGGACAAGAGAGCAGCGGGAAAGATTCAAGCAGTCGGACAAAAGGATGGTCGTACAAACAACCATGGAAGAGATCTAGGGAGTTCGATTTTGGAAGACGTCAATAAGAAGGCCGAGCAAAAGGGGCATAAAACTCGCAAAATATAAATGGCCGATCTATTTCTAGAACGTCGAACTCTGCCAATCTAAAGTTTTGTTCTTAGTTCTATTCTCGCAACCCTTTTTGCTATTGATATAATGAAACAAGTAGACTGTTTTCTTGAAAATTGTTGTATTTTCGCCTCACCAAGCAGATTTAGCGCGGTCCAAGGAGCAACTAACAATCATTTTGATGGAAAGATCAGAATTCTTTGCCGGGCTGATTTTGCTCGACAAGATAAAAGTTGGTGTTTTGTTCAGCTTTGGAATTCTTTGCTAAGCGGATTTTGCTCGGTAAAAGGTTTGTTGATGGTTTTGATCAACTTTAGAATTCCTTGGCGAGCTGATTTTGCTTGCCAAGAAGTCTTACCGAGTTGATTTTGTTCGCCAAGATGTAAGTTGCCGAGTTGATTTTGCTCACCAACTTTGACATTCCTTGCCTAGCGAATTTTGCTCGACAAGAGATTTGTTGATGGTTTTGATCAACTTTAGAATGCCTTACCAAGCTAATTTTGCTTGCCAGAAAGTCTTGCCGAGCTGATTTTGCTCGCCAACTTTGACATTCCTTGCCGGGCAAATTTTGCATTGTTAATGGTTTTGATCAACTTTAGAATTCCTTTACCGAGTTGATTTTGCTCGCCAATAAGCAAGTTGCTGAGCTAACTTTACTCGCCAACTTTGAAGTTCCTTGTTGAACTGATTTTGCTCGCCAAGAAGCAAGTTGCCAAGCTAACCTTGCTTGCCAGCTTTGGAGTTTCTTACCGAGCTAATTTTGCTCGCCAAGAAGCAAGTTGCTGAGTTAACTTTGCTCGCCAATTTTGAAATTCCTTGCCGAGCTGATTTTGCTTGCCAAGAAGCTAGTTACCGAGCTGACCTTGCTTGCTAACTTTGGAATTCCTTGTCGAGCTAATTTTGCTCACCAAGAAATAAGTTGTCGAGCTGACTTTACTCGCCAACATTGAAATTCCTTGCCGAACTGACTTTGCTCACAAACTTTGGAGTTCCTTGTCGAGCTGATTTTGCTCACTGAGAAGCAAGTTGCCGAGCTAACCTTGCTCGCTAACTTTGGAGTTCCTTGCCAAACTAATTTTACTTGCCAAGAAGCAAGTTGTCGAGCTGACTTTTCTCGCCAATGTTGAAATTCATTGTCGGGTTGATTTTGTTCGCCAAGAAGCAAGTTGTCGAGTTGACGTTGCTTGCCAACTTTGGAGTTCCTTGCAGAGCTGAGTTTGCTCGCCAAGAAGCAAGTTACTGAGATGACTTTGCTTGCCAACGTTAAAATTCCTTGCTGAGCTGATTTTACTCGCCAAGAAGCAAGTTGTCGAGCTGACATTACTCGCCAACTTTGGAGTTCCTTGCCGAGCTGAGTTTGCTCACCAAGAAGCAAGTTGCCAAGTTGACCTTGCTTAAATTCCTTGCCGAGTTGATTTTGTTCGCCAAGATGTAAGTTGTCGAGCTGACTTTGCTCACCAACTTTGAAATCCCTTGCCGAGCTAATTTTGCTCATCAAGAAGCAAGTTGTCGAGCTGAATTTGTTCGCCAACTTTGAAATTCCTTGCCGAGCTGATTTTGCTCGCCAAAATGTCTTGCCTAGATGATTTTGCTTGCCGAGATATAAGTTACCGAGCTGACTTTGCTCGCCAAGAAGTTTTGCCGAGCTGAATTTGCTCGTCAAAAAATAAGTTGTCGAGCTGAATTTGCTCGCCAAGAAACAAGTTAACGAGTTAACTTTGCTTGCCAATGTTGAAATTCCACGCCGAGCTAAGCTGATTTTGCTTGCCAAGAAGTTGCCAAGTCGATTTTGCTCGCCAACTTTCGGCAGAAAACTGAAGATTTGTTCAGTCGAAGAGAATTCTAACCAAGTAATAGACATGGTCCAGGGGCAATCCATTTAGTCTGGGTCACTACTTTGCCTTTGTAAGTTTAAGGTAAGAGCCCAAACTAGAGGGGAAGTTGTAGGGTCGATCTCAATAACTCGATATTCCTCGCCAAAGAGGATTTTGCTTGGCAAAAAGGTAGTTGATGGATTTTATTAACTTTGAAATTCTTGCCGAAGCGGATTTTGCTCGCCATAGAAGGATGCCTTGCCGAGTAGATTTAGCTCGCCTAAAAGAAAGACTTCTTGTTGAGTGAATTTAGCTCGCCAAAGAAGGATGCCCTGTCTAGCGGATTTAGCTCTCCAAGAAGAAAGGCACCTTATCGAGTAGATTTAGCTAGCCAAAAAGTAATGAATTAGTGAAAACTTGTTTTTACTAACGAAAAAGCAGCAACTGTTGCATTCACAAAATTTGAATTTTTGAAGAGAGAGTGCAAAAATAACTACTCCAAACTCTAGCCCAAGGGGGCCACATGTTTGTTTGGTAGAAGATGGCACATGAAGAAGCTAGAACTGAGCTACTACACTGTGACAGATCGAGCTGTAATAGACTGATCAAAGAACCATAAGGACAATGTAAAAGAAGTTGATTGGCTGAACAAGGGTCTTGGCTGGGCCCTACCAAACAAGATGATCTTCGAGTACTAATGCATCTTAAGTCTGATTCACCGACGTACCGAGATTGGTTAAAAGGATGGAGAGCCAAGTTATAATGTATGTGAGTCCACCACTCTGAACACATGAAACGGCTAGGGATTTAGCTCGGTAGGATAATGTAATCCCAGTCACGCTGAAGCGAATGGGATTAAGGGGAGATTAAGAGGGAGGTTTACGTCGAGTAAATGGACCGATCTAGTTTGGGCTTGGGTCATGTCATCAAGTTGCACGACCGAGCTGGCATAACTGAGGGCAGTTTGGACCGAGGTTTTGGATCACGCAGTTAAGCTAGTCTGAGATCCGGAAGTTAGACCGAGGAAGTTCTTAGGCTTGGATCATGAGCCAAGCGAGGTGAAGTGACAATGCTTTTGACTGGCTAGATGCACCTATTGTGTATCGGGGTCAGGCAAAATTTGCCTTGACGAAGGGATAGAACTCAACAGAGCGAGTGTGGTATACCTAGAAACAAAATAAACCAAAATTTCGTGAAACGGCCGGCTCGGCTCGGCTCGATGAGGCTCGGCTCGTTTAGTAAGCGAGCCGCAAACTTCGATTATGGGCTCGTTTAGATTAACGAGCGAGCTCGGCTTCGCTTTGTGTTAAACTCGGTAGGCTCGGCTCGTTTATCTATAATTAAATTATATAATAAATATATTATTTATATATTAAATAATATATAAATACATTATTTATATATTAAAAATATATAAATATATATATAAATAATAATATAAATGCATTTTTTATATATTAAATAATATAAATAATATTTTATATTTAAATAATATAAATAATATTAAAAAAAATTTATCGAGCCGAGCCGAGCCGAGCTCGAGTTCGACAAAAATTAACGAGCCGAGCCGAGCTCGAGCCCAGTCCCTTATCGAGCCGAGCTCGAGCTCAATAAACGAGCTCGATAGCTTAACGAGCCAAGCTCGAGCCCAGCAAGGCTCGGCTCGGCTCGGCTCGTTTGCACCCCTAGGTGTACCAAGTTGGTTGAGTGTTTCGGACATAGACCAGCAAAAGTTAGCTCGACCTTAAGAGTTAAAACTGGAGAGCTAAGTAAGACCGGACTGTATATAACTCGGCAAGAATAACCACATGACCCAATCGGAATGTGATTAGAGGAATCCACTAAGGATGCGCATCAATACCGTTTGGCGGTTTGGCCAATGTTGTATAGCGGTATTGACGTGTACATGTGTAAGGAATAAAGAGAGCAATACAATCGCTCGTCTAAAAGAGGACGACAGAAATAGTGTGCGCACAACCTTGGAAGGCAGGGCAGCAGCCTAGATAAGGCACACGGCCTTACACTCAGAAAGGCTAAGAGAATTCTATCAACTCTCTCTCTCTCTCTCTCTTAAGTGTGCTAACTTGATCGTTGAAGGGATTTTCTGGCCACACACCAACTGGGTAGCTCATCGTCGTTTTGTTCTCAGGTTGAACGACTCTGTTTGGAGCTATATAGAGCTTGGATCCAAGAAGTATAGAGAGCGACGAATATTTCCTCCCCGTACAATGTCCATGCTTCTTTTAACCCACTACTAATTGAAGCATATGCAGCTCAAGCGAGGCTTCTGTTTCCCGCAAAGCTGGGTCTACGCGAGGTGGTACTGGAAGGGAATGCACAACAATTGGTTCAACAACTTTTGACGCGTGGCACACCGATTGAGTAGATCAGTGGCATTGTTTCTGACATTCTGTTTGTTTAAAATAATTTTAGTCAGTGTGTTTTCAGTTTTGTTCGGCATGGTGCAAATAGAGTGTGGCACATTGTCTTGATTGTCAAGCAGTGAGTGTCAAGGGCATTTCAACATGAGAGTTTTACCTCCCTTTTTGGCTATCTTTTTCTTTGCAGTTTGATGTGAGTTTATGTTGATTCTTACATCTACTGTTTGGTTTATCAATAAAATATTTCTACCATTTGAAGAAAAACAAAATGTGAACTATTCACTAATTATCCCTTAAATTAAGGCTGATAAATCCATCCAATACAAGAAGGAGAAATAAAAGCTGAAGTAAGCCCTAAAATAAAGCATCACCTTAACAACTAAGTAACAGGAAATTCTATTTCCACACACCATATTGTCTCTGTCTACACACTTAATGAATTTTATTTTTATTACAAATATACTTTTAAATAAAATGACTAAAGTAGACATTCATCCACACACTTAAACATCCAAGCTAAAGATCTCAGTACACAATTTCTTATTTTATATTCTTTTTTTTTTCTCCAACTCTGGCTATTATATGTGAATTAATCACTGTTAATCACTGTTGTTTCTTTTATTTCGTAGTTTTTCCCTTGCTCCGTTATTCCCATTTGTTCGATTCTTTCTCGACAGATATGTATACACAACACTCTTGAATGGATACGATTGATTCAGAGCAAAGAGGAAATGAATAACAGAGCAAAGAATATTAAATAACAGAGCACAGAAAGGATGATTTTTGAAAACCCATTTGTGTTGAGAAGGGATGAATAACAAAGCAAACAATCAAAGACCCATTTGATTCATAACACTCTTGTAGAATTTCCCTGAAATTAAGCAAAACCAAATAGGGTCCCAGAGTTCGACAGATTCGGTAGGAGAGAGACTATGGCCACTCTCTTCTCTCTCCTTTCATCGTTCTCCACTTTTCTTTCCTCTCTCAAAAATTCCCCAAATCAATCAACTTTCCCAAGAAACAAACAAATCCTCCATTTCAAAACCCCTCTCTCTGTACACTCTCTTCTCTCCCCTGAATCTGACCCACCACCACTGGCCATCCAAACCTTCGCTGGGTCATCAAATAAGGAATCATCTCTTCCAACTCTCCGGTGAAGCCTGGAATTGTACCTGAAGGTTTGGGACTGGTTGCTCAGAGAAACATAGCTCGAAGTTCAGAATTTGGTCTTCTAGTTTTCAAACAGTGTGTGGAAAAGGCAAGGAAGGGTATTTGGTGTGTGTATAATAATATTGAGTGAAGGTTGTATTTGTAATTTTTTGTGTGTACATTGAGAAAATTAATCCATATATAAATTAATAAGGATGTGTATTAAGAGAAGATATACTCTGAGTTATTTAAGTGAGTGGAAATAGAATTTCCCCTAAGTAACACCTAAAAATAATAAATTACCTTTGAAAAAGGAAACAATTTCTCTTTGGTCTATAAGCAAACTAAACGGTATTGTTGGGCTACAGTGAACCCAATTCTAAATCCATCTCAATGATTCAAATTATTTAATTGTATAGAATTCATTAAGTACATTATTTCTGTAAAAAAAATTATGTGATCAATATCGATAATCTCTTGATCAGATTACATTTGTGTCAATAAATTATTTTTAAAATCATAATTATTAAAACAAATATAATTTAATCAAATAATTATCGATAATTAATCAACATAATTTTTTTTTAATAAAAATAATATATTTAATGAACTTTATCCATTAAACAATTAGAATAATCAAGTTAAGTCAAAGTTGGACCACCATAACCCAGCAACACCGTTCAATCTAATTTTATAAAGGGAAAATTACCATGTAGTCCTATGTAGGAGATCTATTTCCCTTCTAATCCCAATTTATTTTTAATAGATTAATAAGTCTACAGTTTTTTAAGTTTTATACTCAGAGGTCCCGTTTTTTATTTTTGTATTTTTAAATGACTGTATTACCCTTTGTTTTCAGATCTATATATACGTGGGAAATCAAATTTTTGGTGCGTGAAAAAAAAGAAAATCAAATCTTCGTCTCTGCGATCGCGATTTCTGTTCGTTGTGGTGATCTCATTGTGCTGTGTGGTCGATCTGATTGTGCTGTGAGGTTTATCTGGTTGTGCGATCTGAATCCCTGTGTACAGGCTATATCTCACAGACTCTCTCTCTCTCTCTCTCAGATTCCGTGATAGATATATGTATGTGTATGTATATATGTGTCGATACATAGATATACATATATATGTATATATATATATCTGTGTGTGTATGTACTTTGTATTTGTTGATACATATATGTATGTATATATAGATAAGCAAATTTGCGTGGTATGTGGTTTGTGTTTGGGGAATTTTGTTTGTTTGATTTTGATTTTGTTGATTTTGTTTGTCGTATAGTGTAATGTATTTTGAAGTTGTATTTTGGAATTGTGAATTGTGCAGTGTTGGTATTGATATGTTGTAACTGTATAATTTTGCAGTTTGGAATAGGTGAACAATTGTTTGTTGGTTTGTGATTTTGTAGTATGGAGGGGTGTTTCATGTTAATGTGCAAATACAGTAATTGTTGTGCTGCTATCAAGATTAGTGAGGGATGTAGTTTTGATGAAGTTGAGAAAATATGTGCGAAGTTCAAAGAGTTGAGTGTTGGTAACTTTTGTTTGTTTTTCTCTGTTCCTGAATATTCTAATTGTATTGTTGAATGTGATGATGATTTAGGGAATATGCTGTCAATGGTAGGTGGTAGTGGTTGTTATGTTGTTGATGTTATTGTGGGGGATAAGAGAGTTGTGGAGGTTGATGATGGTAATTCTTGTAGGATTGATTCTGTAACTTGTGAGGGTTCTTTTGTGAATGATTGTGATGATGTTGGTGGGTTGTTGCGTAGTTTTTATCCGTAACTGAGAGAGTTTTGTTGTCCGCTAGTTGGAAGGGGATTATACATAGTGTTGGTCAAGAATTTGAAGGTGGAGTGCAAGATTACGCATTGCATTGGCTAAGTATGCGCTTGAGTGTGGTTTTGCTGAATTATTTGAAGAACGATGCAACAAGGGTAATCACGAGTGTGTGATGAAGTCGTCTACGGGTTGTAAATGGTTTGTGCATGGAAGGGTGTTGATGGATTCGGTGTTTTTTTATAATGAAGTTGGATAATGTGCATAGTTGTGGGGTTGTGGCTCGAGATCTTGTAGCAAAATGGTTGGTTCTAGACTTGTGTCAGATATTGTGCAAAATGATATTAGTGATAATCCGTTGACTCGTCCTATTGAAGTTAAAAAAAAGTTGAAGAAGCAATATGGTATAGATGTTTCTTATCGGGTTGCATGGTTAGGAGTTGATAAGGCAAGAGGTGGGTTGTTTGGTGATTTTGCAACTTCTTTTGACCATTTCTTGATGGTACCTTGAGACGGCTATGAGAACGAATCCGAGAAGTGTGTTTGAATTAGATGTGGATGAAAGTAGTGGGAGTTTTCGGAGGTTGTTTGTGGCATTTCATGGATGTTTGTATGGCTTTCAATTTTGTCGTCCGTTGTTGTTTGTTGATGGTACATTTTTTAAGGGGCGTTACAAAGGGGCATTTGCTCGCAAAGAACATCAAATGATGGTAATCAAGGTATGTATTTATTTGCGCTTAGTATAGGTTTGGTTTGTCGATGTGTTATTGTATTGTGAGTCCGCTAATTTTTGCGTTTCATGTGATTTTGTTTGCAGGTCTGTTTCCTTTGGCTTTTGCTATTGTTGACGCTGAAAATCAAGATAATTGGATGTGGTTCTTGAGTCAGTTGTTAAAGGCTGTTGGTTCAGGCCGGAGATTGACTTTTGTGTCGGATCGTCATCATGGATTGCTAGACGCTCTTTCGGTGGTTTTCCCCAATGCACATCATGCTTATTGCTTGAATCATTTGAAGAGAAATTTGATTGACAAATTGGTGGGACTTCGACTACCTATAAGTCGTGTTTGATGAAAATATTAGTCAAATGTGCTTATGCGCCAACGTTGCTTCTTTCCAACATTATATGCGAAATTGAGGCGTATTCTTTGGAAATGGTAGAGTTGATAGTATGTTGGATGGTTTGCAAAATGATAAGTGGGCCAATGCATTTTTTAGAGGGAAACGATATGGTGAGATGTCATCTAATGCTGCCGAGTCTTACAATAATTGGATTGGTGGGGCTCGTGAGTTGCCTATTACTTGTATGGTTGATATGATTAGGGTTCAAATCATGACTCAATTGTCGGATAGAAGAGCTGAATCTAGAAGATGGAGTACGAAATTGTGTCCAGTTATGGAAAAGAAGTTGTTGGACTCTTTGGAGCTAGCTAAGTCTTGGGATGTGATTGTTGCTAGTGATACTGTGCTTGAGGTTCATTCTTCTATTTCTTTTTATGTTGATATTGGTAGACAGACTTGTTCTTTCCATGAATGGCAATTGAATGGTTTTCCTTGTTGTCATGCTGTGCATGCTTTGCGTAGTAGTGGTAGAGATGTGTATAATTTCATTGATCCTTTTTTTCATGTAGATTGTTTTAGAGAGTCATACAAGGAATCTGTTTATCCAGTGCCTTCAAGTGAGAGATTTGGTTTTGATGGTGCCAGTAGTTCGGTTATCAAACCTCCTATAACGAAGAAGCGATGAACAAGAAGAAGAGGATACCTTCTAGGGGTGAGAATGTGAAGCAAATCAAGTGTGGAGGTGCTTGAAATATGGGAATCACAATAAGAAGACGTGCAAAGGTCGCTATTTGAGGCCACAATCTATTCTTTTCTATTTGTATTTGAATGTGAGGAATTATGGGAATAAAAAATGTGATACTTGGTATTATGGAAGTAATGAATAAAGTTGGTTGAATTGTTTTTTGTTTGTTGATGTGTTCTTTACTTATTGAAGTTGTTTTGTAACAAATCTGGTTTTGTTTTTATTTTTATGGAATGTAGAGAAGGTTGTTGAAAATTTCTTATTAAAATGCGCTTGATATTTCATAGCGACAAAAGCGTATAATTTTGCGCTTTTAAGAATTATTAGAAACAACTGATGGAACCGCATAATTTTGCGCTTTTAAAATCATTAGAAACAAAGTGATGAAACCGCAAAATTTTGCGCTTTGAAGAATTATTAGAAACAACCTTTCTTTGTATAAAAATATATGCAACCGTAAACAAGTAGACAAACAATCGTAATAACATCCACAATAATGATAATAAGGAGAAGAAGAGCAACAAGAACATCTATGATTTTCACCATAACCATAATAACGAAAATGATCATTCCCAAAAGTATATAAAGTACTTGTCGATGTTAAAAAGAAAAATTTTAAAAAAAAAAAAAAAAAAAGGTACAAAGATATGTTCCTTGAAAATTTGTATTGTCAAGAAGTTTGTTCATTATTTCTATGGTTTGGTATGCTTTGTCAACATTTGGTAGTGCTCGAGTTTCCGTGATCGGTTGTCATCATTGAGGAATTGATTGATGATTTGTGCTCGAAATTTGACCCACTCGGTTGACGAAGTTTTTCTCGCAAAGTTGCGGTTGAGATATTGGTTGATAACATTGCAGACGGCGATTGCACAATCATTCCTGCAGTGTTTGAGATGAAGTTAATTAGTTAGGTGAAACTGCAAAATTTAGCATATTGGTAGATTAGTTTATGGATTTTGTATCTTACGAGTGTGGGGTTTGTTGTGGGCATTCCTCAATTGATGCAATTTCTGTCTCGCACTCTTGAGATGAAAACATGTTTCCCTGTTTGCTGAGTAATGCTTTATTCCATGTCAGTTGATGTTGTTGCTACAAAATAGTTAGTGGGTGTTTTTGTTAGTTATAGTGGTGAGTTGATATGTTTGTAAAGGAAAGGAACTGAGTATGAAATTTTATTTTAACTTACAATTTGTTTTGCAATTTCAAAGTGCTTGTTGTGGCAATCTTTTGCAGGTCTCAAAGAGTCATAGTGTCTCCATATTCCATCAGCATTGTCAAAAACCACAATTGTCCAATGGTTGTCGTGGTTGATTGGGAAATGGATATATTTGTTTTTCATTGCTTCTGGAAAATGGTTGTCGATGAGTTTTTCTCTGAGTGCTTGATCTTGGTTTTGTAGTGGAGTCTGTAAGTTATATATATGTTTGAAATGTGTTATAAAACTATGTAGTAATATATGTTGAGAAAGTAGAAAATTTTGCAGTTGTAAGGTATGTTAAGTTTTGCTTACATTGATGAGTGTTGAGAAAACGTAAGATCTTCCTGCATATGGATTGCTTGCAAAGACTAGATCGTTTTTCTCAAATTCTTCAATGGTTGGTTGGAGTGCCAATTGCTTTTTCTTGAAGGCATCAATGACCAAACGTGTTATATATGAGAATGTGTTAGTTTTGTGGAATAGGTTATTGAATATGTACGTAAACCGTAAAATTGTGCGCTTGGAGACCTACATTCCCATATAAGGGTTCCTGTTGGTCAATCTGCATATATCTGAAAAAGTATACGCAGCTTTCATCTTCGCCGCTGCACTGCATACACAAGCACTTGATTGTGTGTTGTTGATGAGTTGAATTTGGTCTTGGTCTTTTTGGATAGGCTATGCCAAACCTTGTTTGTTTTGGCGGCATGAAATTGTGAGTGACTTGTTTGGGATTGATTCTTCCCGAAATCATCATCACTTTCCAATATTTGAAGTTTTGTCTTTTCTTGATTGGCATGCTCTTTTGGGTTTGTTTCGTAGCAACCGCTTTCTTGGCCAATATGCTCTTGCATCTTTTCTTTGTCCGTTGTTTTGCTTCATGAGCACCTTCTTTGTTGTTGTCATTCTCCTTCTCTTTTTCTTCATCGACTGTGTTGGTTTGGGTACATCGCCAGTTAGCTTTGTGTCTTGTTTGTTGCATCTTCTTTGGGTTTGGTCATTGGTTGGTATTCAAAATCTGGGTGATGTGCTTGTTTTCTTGATTTTTGTTTGATTCTCTTGACCATGGATCTTTGTTTGGGACTGCCAGTTTTTTTGGTGGACATTTCCTTCAGTTGATCTTCTTTTTTACGCAGTTCAGCCATGAATTTTTGCTCCATTTCTTGCATTTGTGCTCTCATGTCTGATATGAGCTTGTCCTTGTCATCCTCTTTGGTTGATGTTTGTGGTTGGTCATGACCTATAAAATGTTGGATTGTGTTTTGGTTAGTTTAATGAAATTTTGCAGTATGCTTTAGTATCAGACAATAGTTTACCTTGTGCATGAAATATGTCAGATTTCTCTTGCAGTTCTTCTTGTTGGTTTGTCAGTTCTTGTTCATTGACTTCTTCTTGTTGGTCTTCTTCTTCATGAAGGTCTTCTTGTTGATCACCTTTTGTTTGTTGTCTTTCTTCTGCTTTATCATTGCCATGTTGTTCATCGTGTTCTTGTTCTTTTCTTCTTCTCCTTCTTCTTCTTCTTCTTCTTCTTCTTCTTCTTCTTGATTTCTTCTTCGCTTTCTTTCTTCTTCTTTCTTCTTCTTCATCGCTTTCTTCTTTATCAGTCACTTGATTTTTTTCATCATCACTCTTCTCTTCTTGTTCATCACTTTCGGTTCTTCTTGTGGTTTTGCTTTCTTTTCTTTTTTTTTGTTCTTCTTCTTGTTCTGATTCTGATTCTGATTCTGAATGATGTTCTTCTTCGAGAAAGTCATCCTCATCACTCTCTAGAACTGTTTTTTTTTTTTTTTGTTTTCTTTTTTCGCTTATTGTCCTTTTTGTGGTCATGTTTCTTTGCTGAGAAGTCTGTTGATGTGCTTTGATTGATATGCAATAACTGTATTTCTTGTTCAGTTGGGGTTAAAGGATTTTGGTTAACCTGCATTAGAACAATGTGGCATATATCAGTAGTACTGTAAATTTGGTTAGTTTCTTGTACTGTGAGTAATGTGGGTTAAGTGACAAAATATGTTTTTGGAAACTGAAAAATCTTACAGTTCGATAACATGAGTGATCTTAAATAAGTGTGTTCTTTGAACCTGAAAATTTTCACAGTTTCATAATATGATTTGTACTACAATGAATGTGAAAGGAGAGTTGAATAGATTTGTGCTATGATAGTATAGAAGAGTTTGAATACCTTTTCAAAGTGAGCAAGGCTGATGTGTTTCCACTTGGAGTACATTCTGCCAAGGTTCCATTTCATAAACCTTGGGAAGCTTTCTTTGTTGGATGGTCGGAGGAGTTTACTGTGCTCACAGTACCAGTACTGTTAAAAAAAAAAATTGAAATATGTTAGATAGTTAGAAATAGGTGGATGTCTGATATTTTTGTGGGAAGTAGTTGAGCAATGTGTTTACCAAGAGTAACATGACGCATCCAGTGACATGCCTTGGGTTGTTGTTTGCATTTGCCATTGAATTCATCAGTGTGTCTTTTATTGCCTCAACCCAATTGTATTTCTTGATGTTGTTGAGATTGTCGACATAGCTGAGGAAACTCCAACTGAGTGTATGGCCTGTTGTGGGGATGAGAAGTTTCAAGCACAAGTAAAGGGTGATTACCCTTGCAAGATCTTGACGATCATTGGTTGATTTTCCTTTTTTTGTTTGTTAAAAAATTTTGGCCAAAGACTTGCCATCCAATCTCTTGACTGATTTGCATTGTAAAATGGAAGCTCAAAATCCTTTGGTGTTGCATAGGATTTGGTGGTGATGCTGTCTTCTCCACAGTCAATACCAAAAATGAGTTTGACATCACTGCTTCTGAGTTTCATTTGCTTTTTGCCAAGTAGAAATGATCTTTTTCTTTTGTTGTAGAGTGTTGTCATTTCTGCTACAATGGAGTTGTAGCATCTGCACCAAGAGGCCTTCAGTTGTGTTGAGGAGAGAGCATTTATGAGGTGCCAAAAAGGGGTTTTTTGCAATTGCCTCTGCTGGGCTTTTGTGAATTTGACGCCTTCAACAGCTTTGATTATTGTTAGATGTTGGAACGATAATTAAATTGTTGGACTCTCTTTGCAGGGCCTGCTTTTTTTTTTTTTTGATGCCTTGGTTTTTGTTTTGGGAGTTGATTGGCTTTCTTGGAGCTTGCTTTTTTTGGTCGAAGGAGCTTCTTGTTTTGTTGTTGGCCTTCTTTTGTTTGTTCTTGTTGTGGTTGGAGGTGTGGTTGGTGTTTGTTGTGTGGGTGGGGTCTGTGGTGCAGTTCTTGGGCTTTTTCTTGTTGGTGGTGTGGTTGTTTTGTGGGTTTTTTGGTGGGGTTTTTTGGGTTTGGTTGTTTTTGGGTGTGGTGGTTTGGTTTTTTGTGGATGGGGAGGTGGTGGTGGCTTTTCAATGGATACAGGAGATGGACTTTCAAAAGGGGAGATGGTTAAATCCCTGATTGGATTTGTGGGCATATGGGTTTGTTTCTTCCAATATCTTCCAACAGCTGTTTCTGAAAAAATGAAAGCGACAGCACGGTATGAGTAATATAGTGACAAAACTGTATAATTTTGAAGTTTTATATGCAGTTTCATATGAAGTTATATGTATTTTGTTGGTAACAGTTACGAAACTGTATAATTTGACAGTTTGATTTGCACTTTATAATAAGTTATCTACTTGTTTTGAGTAGTGGTTAAACTGTGTAATTTTGCAGTTTCATTTGCAGTTTGAATAAATTGAGATATGTTATTCGTGTAGTGGTGAAATGAAACACTATGATGTTGCAGTTTATAAATAGTATGAACAATAGTAACAACCCTTTGTATTTTGTAAAAAGCAACAATAACAATGAGAAGATTAAAAATTCAAAAATAAGAATAAGAGACGCCAATATTGAACAACAAGAATAAGAATAAGGTGTTGAATGTGTAAAAATAGAGATTTATGTGTAAAAAAAGTGTTTTAGAATGTTGAAAAACAGGGGAGTATAATGTTTGAAAACAGGGGATTATATATAAAAGAGGGTTTATACATTTTGAAGTATGTAAAATGTGTATATAAGAAATATGTACAAATGTGAATGAAAAATAGTGAATAGGTGAAGAGAGATGTTACTTTTTTTCCCCATTTTGTGAATTTGAAGTCGTGAACTATGAAATCTCTTCACAAAGTGGTGATGGTTCTTCGTGTTGTTGAGAGTCACGATTGGAGAATCTGAACGTCTTGGTGTTGTGTTGAAGATGTTCGGTTTGGTTTTGTGGTTAGGGTAGGGTTTCAGAGGGAATGGAATCGAACGGAGGAGAGATGGAGGATTGAGAATGCGATTTCGAGCGGCGGAGATATGATAGTGTCTCGACCGAGATGATTGTGGGTGATGAAGATGAACTATTACGCTCGTTAGGGTTAGGGTTTTCAGAGGCGATGGAGTTGAACTAAGAGAGATGGAGGATCGAGGAGCCGATTTGAATCGGCGAGACGTGACAACGCATCGATCACCGAGATTTTGGGACGTGGGTGATGGTTGCGCGCGTGTAAATTGGATGATGTATTGTGGGTATTTTTGTCTTGTTGTTAATTTGAGGACTTAATGGAGTATTAAAATTATTTTGGACTTAAACGGGATAGGATATGTTGGGCTTGGACCTTTGGGTCATTTTCCCTCTTATAAATTGGGGGAAGCTGTTTGCTACTAGGGTTGACTATTTTTTGTACAAAATTTAATTAGCATATGGGTACTTGGTACAATGCATTAAATTTGGTGTTCATTACATTTACTCTATTCTAATGGAGGAATCTGTTAAATTTATAAAAATAAAAATGCAAAAAATCCTAAAAGTATGACTTCTTTTAAAAATGCAAAAAATCCTAAAAGCATGACTTCTTTTACCATTTTAAGGAGATGATTAAAAATTAATTTTTAAAATTTGTTTTTGATTTTTTTTATAAGGCATATAAAAATTATGAAAGATGATATGATTTAAAATGAATTAAAAATTAAAAAATTACTTTTAATCATCTTTTTAAAATAGACCATGTTAATTGTTAATTTATATTTATAAATTAATTAACTAAGACTATCACCTGACACAATCCTGGAGGCATTTGTTTGGATTTTTTTAAGTCAACTTATAACTTCTAATTTTCAAAACGTTATTTTAGATTATTTAGTTAAACTTATTTCAAATAGCTTCTAATTCTAACAATTTATTTTAACTTAAAAAAGTTGATTCTGAAAAGTTATCCACACCTTATTTCTGATTATCAGCTTCTGTTATGGACATGTTAATTTACAGTTATACTCTTAAATTTTATTATTTTTTATTTTTTAAAAAAATAGAAAAAGATCCCAATGGACTATGGATTATTATTATTTATTTATTTATGAGAAATGTAAACAAGTAGTGAATAATAAAAAATAAAAGTTAATTGAAAAAAATTACTTCAAAGTTTATTTAACAAATACTAATCAGTAACTTAAATCTATAATATAATAATTACACTAAACAGATTAATAATTTTTTTATTAAAGTCATAATCTATAATCTGTTAGGTTATAATTTATAATCTGTTTTAACAGTTACAAGCGAGGTTACTGTCATTTCAAAACATTATTTTATATTATTTACTCATCTTTTGTTAAATAATTGAGGTAAATAATGATCTACTTGTAATTTTTTATTGGATAAATTACAAACACATTCCTTGAGATTTATTTAAATTACAAAATACTTTATATAGTTCTAAAAGTTACATCATACCTTCTAAGGTTTCTAATTTCATAATAAATAGGCTTTTGTATTAATAAATCATCAAGTTAATTAACAATTTTTAATAATATTAAAATTTTATTTCAATTAATAATTCAGATAATTTTATTATTATATAAGTGAACAGTTAAAAATTTTACTTTTTTAATTAATTCTGTTAAATAAAAAATTTTGACAATAAGATATTTATAATTTTTTAAATCACAAAAAATAATTTATATTTTAAACAAATCTCAATAAGTATATTTGTAATTTATTTTTTTTATTTATCAAAAAATAATAGTTATCTAATAATAGTAACTGCCTAGGAAGTAGGTTTGCGGCATCAACGCAACAAAAAGTAATGCTTTGTTGCTTCCCATATCTTGTTCTTGATTTTGTTCCAATCGATTAATCTAAACAAGATCTGGACATTGCCACGTAAGATCTTCCGTCAGACACCACAGGAGCACATGTTTTAATAATATTCTTACAGATAAGATTTACAATTGCTCTCGAATGAGACTAAAGCATCTGGCCCCGACATCACGACCGATCAGCGGCTCAAACAACTCCTCTTCCATTTTCTCTCTCTCCCACTTTGACCATCCATTTTCCGGGAAAGTTCGCTACTATTACTAATCATCATATTAACAAACACACACTTTTTTCTATTTGGTATTTATAAAGAGGTAAAATCGACTGACCACTTGGTTCATACTCTTCTACTCTTCCGATTACTTTCTCTTCCTCTTTCTCTTTGTTTTCTTCTTCAGATCCATCGCCCAAATCACACAACCAGATCGAATCCATACCAAATTTTTGTCCTAATCGTGTCTTGTTTTGAGGTGTTCTGAAACCATAAATCAAAATTCGATATTTTTTTCTTGAAATTCTCGGATAGGATGTCCATGGAAGCACTCATCCAAAGATTTACTGGTTCATTTCTGGACCGAAATCATCATACCTACCCGGATCTTCCTTTCAATTTGGTTGATGGGGACGCAATTCATGCATCCCCTTCCCCGCCGACATCGGTTGTCAGCTCGGAAGGCGATGCAGGCGAGGAAGGCGATTTCTCGGATGCAACGCTAAAGCTGATCAGCCAGATGCTCATGGAAGACGGGTTGGAGAACAAACCTTGTATGTACCAAGACTGCTTGGTTTCTCAAGCTACCGAGAAATCGTTCTACGACGTTCTCGGCAAACAGTACCCGCCTCATCTGAGCTCAGATGATAATTCTCCGAGGACATGCTCTAGTGACAGTAGCAACAGCTCTGTTTCGGTTGACAGTAGCAACAGCTCTGTTTCGGTCAACGATTTCATCGATCAGTCCAGTTGGATTCGGGAGAAATTCAAACCCTCTTATTATGATGAGTACACATTCGAGTCCATCATGCAGTCAATCAGTTCTCCAAATGGCTCGGGAGACCGGTCAGTTGACTCTCTTCCATTTCAGATTTCATCAGAAGCAAAATTTGGAGAGTTAGTCCCAACTACAGATTATGTGAACTATAGATCGGAAAGTACTTGGAGGGTTTTGGAGGGTGCAGAACAGAACCAGGGGGACCATCCGCCCCACGGGTCGAGGGAAAAGAAAACGCACAATCGAGAAGATGCCGATTACACAGACGGTGCTGGCCGGAGTAACAAGCAATTGGCTAGTTTTGCTGAAGAGGCCGATGATCAATTGTACGATAAGGTGTTACTCTGTCCTCGCTTGAATCCTCATTTGCATCAAGACGAGCCCTTGCACTTTCTATGCACCGAGCACGATGATGATGATGCCTCATCGATTGTGGCAGGCAGGAAATCACCGCAGAATGGGGTGGCAGCAAAAGGAGCAAACGGAGGAGGAAGGGGGCGAGGCAAAAAACAGGGCAACAAGAAGGAAGTGATCGATTTGCGGACTCTACTATCTCAGTGTGCACAAGCTGTTGCGAGCGCAGACATCAGGAATGCTAATGAACTCCTGAATCGGATCAGGCAACATGCTTCACCAACCGGCGATGGCACCGAAAGGTTGGCCTATTACTTCGCCAACGCGCTCGAGGCCCGCTTGGCTGGCACCGGGACATCATTGTATGCCGCTTTTAAGACCAAGAGGATATCAGTTGCTGATATCTTGAAAGGTTACCAAGTCTATATGAAAGCATGCCCTTTCAACAAGATGTCCAATATGTTTGCCAACAAATCAATTGCGGCACTGGTTCATGCAAAACAGACGCTTCACATAATTGATTTCGGTGTCCTTTATGGGTTCCAATGGCCCTGCCTCATCCAGCATTTCTCCGTTAGGGAAGGCGGGCCTCCAAAGAAGCTCCGATTTACAGGAATTGACTTTCCACAACCGGGTTTTCGGCCAAAAGAAAGGGTCGAGGAAACAGGACGTCGGCTAGCGATTTACTGCAAGAGATTTAATGTCCCATTTGAGTACACTGCAATAGCCAAGAAATGGAGCACTATCGAACTTGAGGAGCTCAACATCGATAGAGACGAAGTACTTGTTGTGAATTGTTTGTACCGGCTAAGAAACGTACCCGATGAGACGGTTGTCGAGAGCAGTCCGCGTGATGCTGTTCTCAACTTGGTGAAGAGGATCAATCCGGATATGTTCATCCATGGAGTTATCAACGGGACATACAACGCACCCTTTTTTGTAACCCGATTCAGGGAGGCACTTTTCCACTTCTCCGCAGGATTTGATGTGTTTGAGACCACTTTACCACGCGAAGATCAGGGTAGGATGTTGTATGAGAAGGAGATCCTTGGAAGGGATATTATGAACGTCATAGCGTGTGAAGGTACAGAGAGGGTTGAGAGGCCGGAGACATACAAGCAGTGGCAAGTTAGGAATAGGCGAGCTGGGTTCAGGCAGCTACAGCTGAACAAGGAGTTCGTGACAGAGGTGAAGACTAAGGTGAAGTTGTATTACAACGAGAATTTCGTGGTGGATGAGGACGGTAAGTGGCTGCTGCAAGGATGGAAGGGTCGAATCATGTTTGCTCTGTCTTGTTGGAAACCTGTTAAGGAGTGGTAAAAAAAAAAAAATTAAAGTGCAATTCTGGTTGGTGTTTAGAACCGTTGAATCATGGTGCTATGCTACTATCCACGAATTCAGTAATGTATAGCTCGTTGGTCTTGTAATGCCCTTGCACTTCCTGCTACCTATATCTTCTAGGAATGTACTCGATATCTAGTGTTTAATAGAGATTTGTTTAATGCCTTTTCTGTGCACCACCGCAGTCTCTGTTTTTTTTGGTTTGTTTATGTCTATTTGTTTTAGTTTGTATTCAACAAGGAGGTTGGACCAAAACTCTTGAGTTGAGCGGAGTTGTATTCTTGAAGAGTTTGTTGGTAGGCCTTGCAACTGCTAGCTAGATTCTGTTTTGTAAGATTCTTCGAATAATTGGAGTTGATGATTCGTAAGTTGTGTTGATTTTGTAATGTAGATTGATAACCTCTTTCAATTTCAGTTAACTTGAACACTCGAGAGAATAATTATTGATTCTATCTACTTTGGCAATCCTTAGTGAGCCTTTGGTGGATCTTATATCCAAATCCATTGTGAGCATGAGCAGAGGGGACAGGAGGTGAAACCTAAGGTTGAGGAGGTAAAACACAAGCTCCCACTGGATCAGGAAGATTGTGGAAGAGAGGGAGAGTCGAGGGCAACTTTTGATTACCACAAAAGATTTTGTGGACCATGACAGCATCTAGACCCTGCTGGGATGGAAGGGGTGAATCATCAAGGTTTATATACATATATATCAAATTTACGCAATTTTAAAATTCTTCAAACTCAATTTAAGCCGTGCCCTTTTCATGATTTTATTTTGGGTAGCATCTTTCACTCCCATTTATGTGAATCAAATATAAAAAATTCAGCATAATACAGTTCAAACGTGTTTGCCGGATTATCATTTAATCCAAGCGAATGAGAAGGAATTAGCATAAGCAGGTAAGGTATAACTGATTCTGTAGCAGTTGCTTACACATATTAAGGTTTAATTCAGTTGAGGTTAGGGGTGAGCAGCGGATATACCGATCCGTCAAAACCGACCGAACCAAACCGATCCGCCGTATTTTGGACAGATGCGTGATGACGAGCGGACGGTTACGGATTGATTTTCTCCAATCCGCCAATCTAGCGGACAGATGGCGGATTTGAGATTCCTTTGGCCGCAACCGAACCGCCAAACCACGAGCACCTCTAATAATTTATAAGACTTTGTATTTTCAATTTGTTTAAATATTCTGTTTGTGTTTTCAATTAAAAAAGAGTTTAAAATATTCTATTGAAAAAAATTTCAACTTGAATATCTTTTTTGAATTGAAAAAAATAAACGTATTAATTATCTATATTTTTTGGTTTTTAAATCTATCTCTAAAAATAATAAATAGAAAATATGATATATGCTGGTTGGTTTTTGTTTTCAAAAACAAATATAGATGTAACAATACAGAAACATATAATCTCTACTACTGCTCTGTTCATAGTTTTGGTGGTTTGAATTGTTTTTATATTTTAAGAACCACAGATTGTAATACTTTATGTAGATGAGGCATGCTGTAATTGTAGTATGTGGATGAGGCATGCAGTGATTGTGATATTTTAAAGTTTCAAACTTTTTTTCTTTGAATGAGGCATGCAGTGATGGTAATATTTTTTTAAGTCATTGACTGTAATACTTTCTTCTCTCTTTTTTTTAGGAAGTGCATAAGTTGAATTATGTTAAAAATTTATAAAATTTGAAACCACCAAACCGATTCGTATCCATCTGCCAAACCGCCAATCCGCTCAATCCACATCCGCCGGATTGGCGGACGGATGTGGATTGATTTTCTCCAATCTACCAATCTGACGGACGGATGGCAGATTGAAGGTTTTGTGGCCGCAACTGACCCGCGCCCACCCCTAGTTGAGGTCATTTGTCCCCCCCATAACCAGCCTGTCCATTTTTGCTTCAAACAAGGTAATCCCAGGTTTAGCTGTTACCCTTAGTATGGGTTGGGGTATAATTACTCTCCCCTCCTCCATGGGCTATATTCCCTCCTCCTCCAACGGTCAAATATTTTTTTTCCCTCTTAATTCCACCCTAACCGAACATGGTACAACTAATCCTATGGTACATATAATTTAATCCATTATCCCATGTTATTACTTATCACCTCTTATTTTATCGGTAAGGGGGCTGAAGAGAATTAAATGATCACAGGATGAAATTATCCCGCATTTGGCTCAAATATTGTGAACTGGATATTCTTATCCTGGGGCCTTTTAAATTGCATTTCAAAGGCAACTCATAAGATAAACTTTCAGGCTCTCAGTACAACCTGGTGATTTTACTTGATTAGATAGATAATCTAGTGTTTTACATAAACTAAACAGATGATAAATATTACCACTAACTGAAAACAAGGCTGCATAGACTGATTGTGACTTGTTGAATGAAAATAAAACGCATCCCTTAAAAAAATATTCTCTATGTGGCCTGAAACAAACATTGTTCAATCCATGTAAACTACAAGAATGCAAGCCAACTCATACGCAAGTGCAAATCCACCTATGTTTGACATGGATTGATACTAATAAGATATAGAAGTGGACAAGTAAATAAAACAAGAAGCTCATATATAAGTACATAACTTTTTACTATATGAACCTACCCAAAATAAAGGGAACCAGTGGTGCTGCTGTGACTTAGTGATACTATACAAAATTTTCTTACTTTAGACGTGACAGTTGACTTAAGGCCTCGTTTGGGAATAGGCTAATTTAGTAACTTTTTGACTATTTGGCTAAAATATGAGCTAAAAAAAATTAGTATGTTTGGGATGACTTTTTGGCTTTTTACGAAAAGATGTGCAAAAAGTAGAGAAAAAAGAGAATCTTTGACTTTTTGGTATAAATTGTTGGCTTTTTGACTAATTTAGTAACTTTTTGACTTTTTGACTAAAAAAGATAGTTCCCAAACGAGGCCTAAATCCCTAATCATTTATTATTCTAGTGGATCCTGTTTCAAATACCTTATTTTTTATTTTTTTTTATTTTAATTTGAGGACACATTTGTGAGTAAGAAGAGTTCATTAAGTTCATTAATTTGTAAAGTTAATAAATTTTCAATACTTTTTCTAGTTTTAAGAAACACCGGTAACTTATTCTGTGAATTACATTGTATAATACTACCAACATCAAGCCAAATAATTCATTGGTGCTAATCACCAAGAGGTAATAAAAAAATACCACTGCAATTCTTCCACATTAATTATTAAACTCTTATTGTAATTTATCAACAAATTTTTTTTTATGAAACTCTGATTGTACTATCAAGTAGCGTTGAGAATTATTCAAAACCTAGTATCAAACACCAATCGGAGGGATTACTACAAAGATGGTGATCAAGCAAATGTACTGCGGTCTCTGTTTTTTTGTTTGTTCATGTCTAAATTCTTTAAAGTTTGTATATTCAAATCAATTGAGTGGAGGAGTACTCTTTGAAGAGCTCTTTGCTTTCGAATTAATTGCAGTTAATGATTCATAAGTTGTGTTGATATTATAACGTACATTGATAACATATTTCGATTCCAAAAACTCAGCATAAGAATAAGAGCATAATCCATTTTCACTATTTTTGGCAAAGATGAAAATGGAAATTATTTTCCCAGCTAAAAGTTGACAATTAACACTAAAATACTCTCTTGGACACTCGAGAATGATTATTGATTCTTCTACTTTAGAGCTCTTTACTGGATCTTATCTAAATCCATTGTGAGGCTGAGCAGAGAAGACTGGAGGTGAAACCTAAGGTTGGGAAGGTGACAACCAAGCTCCCACTAGGAGATTGTGGAAGGAAGTGAGGGTTGAGATGAGAGGATTGCCACAAGGAATTTGTGGACCATGACAGCACATGGATGCTGCAAGGGTGTTCATGGACCGGATTGATTTGGTTATGAGGTGAATCCAAAACCAAACCGATGGAAGTTGCAGGGTAAGGGTGTTCATGGACCAGATTGGCTCTGTTTTGAGGTGAATCAAAAACCAAACCGATCCCTACAGCACAAAAAATTTGGGAACCAAACCAAACTCTGAAACATTTGGAACCAAACCAAAATCAAACTGCCAAAAAGATTTCGTTCTAGATTGGTTCCACTGTTTTAGGCTAGAAAATTCATCATTGTACATTTCAATAAATATTTATTCTACCTATAGAAGCATTTCAAAAGTTCTAAAATGGGTAAAGACAAAACATAAACATCATATTTTTATAGAAATTAATATAGAAATATATGTTTTAATAATATAAGGAGTGTAAAAATCATATAAATAGTATAGAGAAAATATTTTCTAAATAGGATGAATAAAAGTCTCATCGACGTTGAAATGAGGTTGAGGCTCTAGGAAGCCAATGAGAAGGAAAGCAAATTTCTCGCAAAACACCCTTATATCTATCAAATTTAATATAAAATATTACCAAAAAAATTAATATAAAATAGAGAACGGTTCAGTTTGGTTGAGGTTCTAGGAAGCCAATAAGAAGGAGAACAAATTTCTTGCAAAACACCCTTATATCTACCAAATTTAATATAAAATATTACCAAAAAAATTAATATAAAATAGAGAACGGTTCAGTTTGGTTTAATTCGATTCTTTCGAGTCTTAATCCGAGAACCAAACCGTCGTCACCAATTCTTCACTTATTAGAACTGGAACCAAACCATCCCCTAAAATAAAGGACTTAACCATAGTTTGAACCGATCCAGATTGGTTTAGCAGTTCGACAATTTGTTTTGAACACCGATGGAAGGGGTGATTCATCAAGGCTTTTACCAAACTGATCTTATAGCAGCTGCTTCTACATATTAAGGTCAAACATACCGTTCAGCAGATTAAGGGGACGAATTGTAATCACCTCATCTCTCCATATCCCCCTTGTCCATTGTTTGCTTCAAACAAGGTAATCTCGGGATTATATCCCTTGTATGAGCAATTGCTTGGGGGATAACTAATCCCACCTCCCCATGAGATTTTGTAAATTCCCCCCCCCCCCCCCCCCCCCCTCCAAATTATACTCCCTCATCAATCATCTAACGATCGAAAATAATCTTCATCCCTTTATCCCACCCTAACTAAACTTCGTATAACAACTCATATAGCACATGCAATCTCATCCATTATCCAATAATATAACTTATCCCCTCTATCCTATGGTATTAAATGTCCCCCCACCCAAAAAAAAAAAATCAGCAATCTTTGATTCATGGATAAGGGCACTGGATAGGATTAAACAATTTCAGCATAAAATTCTCCTTTGGTTCAAAAAAAAAAATTTTTGATAAATTACTCTCGTTCAAATTTTGTGAATTGGGATAAAAAAATCGAAGGGCCCTTTATGCTGCATTCAAAGGGAACTCATAAGATAAACTTGTCTAGTGTTTTACATGATTAGATAGATAGTCTATGTCTATTAGTTTTATAAAAGTTAAAAAGATGATAAATATTACCACTAACTGAAAACATGGCTGCATAGACTGATTGTGGCTTGCTCAATGAAAATAAAACACATCACTTAAAAAAATGTTATTCATGTGGCTTGAAACAAACCATGCTCAATCATTGTAAACTACAAAGCGAACCACACACAAGTGCAAAGCCACGTATGTTTGACATGGATTGATACTAATAGGAGGATACAGAATCAATGAACCATGCAGAAGCTAACAAATAGAAGTGGACGAGTAAATAAAACAAGAAGAAGACTTGTAAAAGTATTTACTATCTGAACGTACCACAAAAAAGAGGTGTGGTGTTGTTTAGTGATGCTATACAAATTAACAAATCTTACAAATTTTTCTCTTTTAGAGATCATAGTTGAGTTATCCCTATCATATTTCAAACACCAAAACGTTTGTGAGTAAGAAGAGTTTGTAAAGTATATTATCAATAGTTAAAAAATAATTAATCAGCTTTCTAAATGCTTTTAGCATTCGAACCAAATAATTAATTGTTGTTGATCACCAAGTGGTAATAAATAAATAAAAATACCAAAACAATTCTTCCACGTCAATTATGAAACTTTTATGGTCATTTTATGTTAAAAATTATTGTAAATCTAGTATCAAATGCCAATCAGAGGGATCACAAAGATGGTGCTCAAGCATCCACAGATTGGTAGAATTATGAATAACATAATGGGAATTCAATTTAACTCTTCAAATAAACTAACAAAGATAGAAATTCTAATTGAGGAAAATTCATTGAATGCTAATGACACACTTACAAGAAGGTTACAAGTTACAACTATTCTTAGAACTTTAAAAGCCTATGGAAATCAATTTCACATGAGTCTGAAGTAATCACCTGATGGTGCTCACTACCTTTTCTTTTGGCCTTTCGAAGGTCTTAGAACATTCCAGTCCAGCTTTTCATGCTTTGGTTGCCTCCGAGAACTACTATTATTTGGTGATGATTCCTGATCGCCTTGAACATTTTTCTGTGATTTATTTGGATACTGTGTTTCTGAGATTACTTCATGCTGCTTCCTTTTAACTTCTCCACTGGCATCATCGTTATTGGAACTATTTAGTTTCAAGTTCTCCAATTCATATTGTGTGGACCCTTTTTCTCTATAATATTGAAAAAAGAGAATACTAAGATAAGTAGTTAAAAGTGGGAATGATTCAGACAACTTTGGTTCACATATGTGTTTAAATCACATATCTATCCACTATTTAGTGTGCAATGCATCATCCATAACACTACTCCAAATTGCTTCAAATAGGTGATTAAGTCATGTATTTTAGGGTCTGACACTTAAGAATCTCACTACATATCCGTAGTACCCCAAAAAAAACATATAAATAAAATAAAATAAAATACTACTTAAGAATCTCACACCTACTATGTGCCATTGTATCTTTTCTGTTCAGTAATGCCTGAGAACAAAAGATGGCTTATTCTTAAGTTTGGCCCAACAATTCCATATTGAGAGAAGGTTGCATCAATTTAGTTTGGAGCAGATTCTTTATCACTTTTAGATTTTCTTTACTGACAATAATGAATATAAAAATATGAAAAATGAAGTGTTATAGAGCCAACAAGTGACTTTCCAACAATCGAGAGAAAATACCAGAACAGTAACATGTCGAGAAAATTTGAAAGGTCAAAACACCCACCTATCAGAATTTCTTCCATTTTGATTGCCAGAACATGTGGTAGAGGCTTCTGGTTGACGAGGGTTTGTTGCTGCTTCATTCAATTTCTACCAAGCAAAGCTTCAGAATGAGGAGAGCACAAAAAGTGAAATATTCTTTAAAAGACTTTCACACCACTCAAACCTTATACTCACATCAATAGAAGGATTAAAACTTCGAAACGACATCCGGCCTTTTATCGCCCCTGGATGGGGATCACCTTCTACAATCACAGTGCTGCATATAAAGATAGCATAGCAATTCAGCAAAATTTTGATCAGTGCAGAAGGTAGTGGCTAGCAGCAGCTATTCAACTATGAACATAAATGCCAAATGGTTGGGACAAGGCATCACTGACAACATTAATAACTCTAATAACCATTATATATAATGATTTCAGTTGACAGAATAGATTTAGATACAGGACTCTATGAGAAGCAAAGGAGATAGAATTAAACGAAAACTAGCTGGTGTTCATGTGAATGAATTCGTGAAGAACCAAGGTTCACGGTATTGGAAGTGGTCTCAAATCAGCTTAGAGTTAACTTAGGGCTGGTTTGGGGTGTTCTAAAAAAGTGCACTTTTTGTCTTTTTGGACTAAAAAAGACCAAAAAAAAATATGGAGGTTTGGGTTAACTTTTTAACTTTTTATGAAAAAATTGTATAAAAAAAAGTGTGTCAGAGATGATTAGAGAGGGGTGGGCCCCAGCCGTACAACCGGCTGGAGTGTATTGGAGTTGGAAATTATTGACTAATTTTTGTACAAAGCATTGGACGGTTTTGTTTGGCCCGTGGGAGTCATCACGGGTCCCATTTTAATAATCTGAACCGTTCAATATATGTAACTCGTCGAACACTATGTACCTATAAAAAATCACGTTAATCGGATATCAATAGCTATTTGATCAGATTTATTTATTTTTCAATCATTAATTATAACACCATCCATTTGTTGTATATAACTGATTTAATCATATAGTTATCGATATCCGATCAATGTGATTTTTTGCAGACATATAGTACTCAACGATTTCTACACATTGAACGGTTCAGATTATCAAAACGGGACCCGTAATGGCCCCCATGGGACGAACAACGGTGTGTGTGAAAATCACACCGAATCATTTCATTTTTGCTGCACAGCCGCTGCTTTACATCAATTCAAATTGTACTTTTTGGGAAAAAAATTGATTTTTAAAATTTTTTTTTTTTTGTGAATAGTGATATCTTTTTGGATTTTGGAATAACTTTTTGACTTTTTGACTTATATAGTATAAGCCAAACCAGGCCTTAGTAGGACAAAATGCAGTATACAATACAACCAACACTCAGAAATAAATTATCCAAAAAAAATCATGAAAAGACCCAAAAAATATAGAAAGGATATATCGAAGTAGTGTATGTGATTCATGGTCCAAAAATCATTACATACACTATCTAGTTGATTATAGAAAACAAAAGGGATCTGAGAACAAGAGGCAGCAGACTCCACTTATTATGTACAGGCATAGATAACAAGAGGTCGCCTGTACTAGGGGCTGCTCACCAGACACACAATGCTAAGAACTAATCCTTGAGGTATAACTAAAACACACAAACACCCACAAATTCCATAAGGCTCTGTTAGGTTTAAGGATTTGAGGCGTGTGGATCTTTCAAATTGATATGGTTTGTTTGCAAAATGGGGCATGAAAGATTTGAAATCCTGACTAATCTGCTTGAGTATTTAAGTGCACATAAGCTATGGATTTAGAATAACGCCCCAAGAAAAACTCTTTGAAATCCACCAACTGTTGACTCTCCATCCCCAATGCTCAAACCACAGACACAATAGTATGGCAATCATTCCCGTCTCCATCTCACATTCCTCTCTCATATACAACTTTGTGACCACCAAACAAGGAAAAAGGAGGTGACTGACACTCTCTCCCCTGCCTGATTGCACATACAACACCACTTTAGCTTCACCTATATCTCTTTCTAAGATTGTCAATAGTCAAAATAGCCAACAAAGCAATTATCCAAGCAAAAAATACAACCTTAAAAGGAGCTCTACTGCTCCAAATGCCTTTTCAAGAGCAAAATGAACCACTACCACCACTCAAAATCTGGTAGAAAGAACATACTGAAACACTCATTTCTTAGAGGCACTCCAAATCATGACATCCTGACCTCCCTGGAGAATCTTTGAACCATGATAAAGCAAACCAAAAAAAAACCTCCATGGACTGAATTTCCAAATTCACCTAATCCTCTGAAACTGAGAATTCCAAACTAATCTACTATCTTCAAGCAAGAGTAATCCTCAACAACCATATTAGGGTTGACAGCCAAACAAAGGAAATCTGAGAACAAATCCTTGAGAGGTCAATAGTCGAACTAAGAATCAAGCCAAAAACTCAGCCTTCTCTCATCACCCACCATATCAAGTGCTCTCTTAAAAAAATCATCTTACATCCATAACCCCATTCCACAAAGCCCAACAACTCTACTAGTGGACCAAACCAATTATCCCAATTTCTCCCATACTTCCCTTCCACCACCCTTCTCCACGATCAATCACTTTCTGAACAAACATCCACAATCACTTCCCCAACAAAGCTTTATTAAACACCTCCAGCCTCTAAACCCTCAAGCATCCCCATAGATAGGATAAGTAGACAAACTTCTAGATAGAGTAATACTTCAACTCCTCCCCCATAGCTCCCTAAAGAAAGTCCCTCTGCAATCTCTCTAATATATTTGCCACCAAGTATGCATACATAAAAATGATAAATCAATTCATAATTGTTAATTGATGTTTGATATCCGATCAATGGATTTCAAAATTAAAAAAACTCAATATGTAGATTGCAATTAGATTTGAAACCATAATCCAAATCCAACAAAAAAAAAAAAAAAAATGTTTCCAAATGCAAACTAGATATAATAATGCAAATTGGAGGTCGAAAAATCCATGTGAACAAATATAAACTATAACAATGAAAGGCTTGTTGGGGTAGGTGTTGGTCACCTCCCCAAGAAGTTAAATGAAAAACTTTATATTTGCATCCACTGTACTCATTACTCAGGCACTCAATAACTCAACCGCAAGACCACAATTTAACCTGGAAATCCAGGAAACTGACCTTAGTAAAATGGATTGGGAAGGCTGACAATAGATGCAAGTAGCAAACAGGTTCAAAGAAGAAAGTGAAATCCCAACTCAAGTTCGGGTATGGTACATTTTTCGATACTTTGCCCCAAAACCGCCACAATAAATTTTCATATATTTAGTGTCCTGCATTCCTCCTCTCTTGGTTCTTCCTAACATTTTAGAAGCCACCCCCATCTGCCATCAAAAGACCCTCCCTCCCTCTGTGTGCATGTGTATTTTGTGCCCAAAAAAAAAACACATACAATTTTGAACAAAGTGCTTATAAGCATTCAAAATCAAAACGTCTTGCAAAGTTTGAATTTCATTAGTTTTCTTAAAACTTGATTGTATAATACCTATCCATATATTTGTCACTTCATTTTGAAGAGTTACTGATTCAGTCTCATTTTATATGGAAACATCTTCATTGTCTGAATATGTACTTCTTGTATTTGGAGCAGTTTTATATCTTTCTGAAACTATGATTTACTTTGGATAACAATGGATGTGTTCCAAACCTGTCACAGGTTCAGGATGAGAATAAGATGGAGGTTGTTCCATTAGGCTGCAGTAGGGTTTTGGTTGCCAAGTGCACGGCCTGCCCTTTGTTATTCCCAAAGTCAAACAATGATTTAAACTCTCAGAAATTTTTAAATTCACCAATCAAAAGAATTGTTTCTTTGAACTACTTAATTCGATATTTAACAAAATAAATAAATAAATAAACTTATTCCACCCGCAAAGGTGCCTCTACAAGAGTCATTGTACTGAATCTAAGAAAATAAATTAGACTTCAAGAATCAAAATATTCAAATTGCCACATACAAAGGGGGAGGAAAGAAAAAAAAAAAAAAAAAAAAAAAAAAAAGATTTACCATTTTTTTATGGTACCAGAGGATGGAAAGTTCCCATCAGGTATGACCTCTTCTTCCTTCTGACACTTCTCTTCCCTCTGAACAGCCCTTTGCATGAACTGCAACACAGAACAAGAAAATCCCACAATTGAGTTCAAGGGTTCACAAAGGCAGCATTATGAGCTTCAAAAGATTCAATGAATACAATAAGGAAAATTTCGAAAAATTAAACAATGCCCAGAAAAAGTTAAGCAAAACCCAGTTCAAAAATTTGGCATTTACATCGAATTGGCGTGGCTATAAAAGGTGTTACCAGATGGGTTGTGCTCAATTTTTTTACCTTCAAGTTCCTTAAAGTGCTGGATAGCTCGCGCTTGGCCATTGTGTATTATTCTGAGCACCACTTTCAAGCCCAGTAGAGAGCTCAAAACAATATTTTTGAACCTCCTTCTCTCTCTATACGAGGGATTGAACCAGCAAGAGAGGAAGCTTTTTCTGTGTTGTGCAGTTCTGCGAGAGCGAGACAACCAGAACGAGAGACGCCAAGGGTTTTCGAGGATCGACGATCCGCTTCAATCTAAATGACTAATGTGCCCCTGAACAATACCCTAACCCTATGTTTGGGAATGTAGAAGAGAAAATAAGAGAAATAATTATTTAAATTATAAGGAAAAAAAAAAAAAAAAAAAGAAATGATTGTTTTCCTTCTTATTTGAATAAGTAATAAATAAAAATAAATAAATGATTGTGGTTTTTCTTATTTGTATTTGATTAAATTTCATAAGAGAAAAGAAAAAAAAATATTTTGCATTATATTACTAAAATAATCTTTTTATACTTTATCAATCATTTTATTTCTTTTATTTTTACAGGACAAAATTGGTATTATACAAATATAAAAATTTATTGGTTTCTTTTCTCTCTCAATCTCTCTACTTTTAGGAATATTGAAAATGAAGGTTATAAGAGAAATTATTTCTCTCTGTTTCTTTTCGTTTCTCCATGTTTCTCTCCACTTAAGTTATTCAAACAAATAACAAAAATATATATCTCCCTATTTCTTTTATTTTCTCTCCAAATCATTCAATCCAAACATAGTGTAAATCTTGTATTTTTGTTTTGAAGAGTTTGAGATTAATATTTAAATTAGAGAGAGGGTACTCTCCAGTTTACACAGTGAATTGAAGTATATTGTTACGTTGAGTAGGTTTATTATGGGTCTCATTTTGATAATTTAAATCATTCAATATGTAGAGTTCATCAAGTACTTTATGTTTGCAAACAATTATATTGATTGGATATCGATAGCCCCTTAATCAAAACACATTTTTTTCAATGATAAATATGATTTTAGAGATAAATGGCTAACAAAAATATATTTCAATCAAGAAGCTACATATATCCAATGTAGCGATCCTAATTTTTTGTAAGTCATTACTTATTATTATTATTTTGTTTTGTTTTTGACTTTATTAATTGTGTGGATAAATGAGAATTTATTGTAATATATTGTAGCGATTCTAATTTTTCGTAAGGCATTATTTATTATTATTAATTTATTTTATTTTTGACTTTATTAATTGTGTGGATACATAAAAATTTGATGAGGTATTTAATTAATTTAATGTAATATTTAATTAATTTAATGTGATAGTTAATTAAATATAATTAATTTGAATATTTATATATTTATATATTATATATATATATAAAAATATTTTATATATTGATAAAAGATATGTCATATTTATGTTGTACTTGTATTGTATATTTATATATTAGGTTATACTCATAGCAATTGCCTTTAAGAAAAGAAAAAATAAAATAAAATAAAACAAAACAAAAACAGAAACACAGAGGCTTTATGTGTACGGCAGCCGAGAGAGAAAGTAATCAAAGAAAGGAAGTAAAAAAAGAGAGAAACAGTGGGCGGAAAAAAAAAAAGCAGAGAGAAAAAGAAAGGATTGGGATTTTATTTTTGAAGTTTTATTAATTTTTCAAGTAACTTTTTGATCTTTGAAAAATAATTGTGAGTATAAAATCTACTTCTCTTGATTTATGTTTAATTTGTTATTTTATTTATTTATTTGATATTGGTTTGATTTTGTAATTACATGAAAATGATGGATTGATTTCATTATTTGATTAATTGTGGATGTCAAGTTTAGGGTTTTTATATGTACTTATTTTATAGTTGTAATCACACTCATGGATATATGAAATTAAAATAAATTTAGAACACGTAGATAAATTTCTTACACTCTACCATGACTCCATGGATTATTGTTTTATTTAAGTGTTAATGAAAAAAAGTGTATAAAAAAAATGTGAGGATTATGAAATTTATTTGAATGTCTTAAGCTTTGTATGGTTATGTTTGTTCTCATGAGTAGATGAGAGATTGTGTATATATATATATTGTTGCCTCATTCTTAGGAGTAGACGAGTGCTTTAATTTACGCGCATATGTATATGCTAACCATCCGAGGAGTGTAGGTCAACTCGGGACGATATCCTCGTGTAAGTTTGGCTTCGGAGCAATGTTAAGTATACGAGAGGCACATAGGATATATGTGTAGGCCGGAAGTGAAGAGCCGAAGTTAAGATTGACAACGGGACGGGCGGGGCCGGGGATCACACCCCCCGTCCCCAACCCCGATCCCCGACGGGGAACCTATATCCACCCCTACCCCCGCTCCCTAACGGGGATCGGGCTTCTTAGACCCCGACAATTCCCTGGCCAAAAAAAAAATTAGATCCAACAGATTTGTTCACGATCAACAACAACAACAACAACATAGTAGAGAGAGAGATATGTTCATCATTATCATACAAATCTGTTCATCAGCATCATCATCATCATCATCACCATTAACAAATCTGATGAGCTAAAAAAAAAAAATCAGATCTAACAAAATCTGTTCATCATCATCATCATCATCATCATCATTATCATCATCATCATCATCATCATCATCATCATCAACAACAACAACATAGAGAGAGAGATATATATATCTGATGCTCAAATCTAATATATATATATATATACACATAACAAATCGAGAAAGAGAGAGAGAAACATCTGTCACTGCAACTACCGCAAACAATGGTGATAGTGGCGGTGATTCGGCAAGCTTGGCCTCACTGTCGTTATAAAAGAAAAAGAGACGATGGAGCGGCGGTCGGACATAGTGACGGAGGTCGGGGAAATAACTCAAATCTCAGCGTAATTGGAGGAAGAACTTTGATCTCGGCGGTGATGGGTGGAGGGGAGGAAAAGGAGGGAGATCGCGGTGATGGGAGGATGGAGATCAGCGGAGGGTTTTAGAGAGAGAGAGAGACGAGAGGCGTGATGCTACTGTGTTTGTCACGACCCTAACCCGCCCCCGTGGGTTAAGGACGTAACCGGCCAGTAATCATGAGATTAGCTAC
Source organism: Camellia lanceoleosa (assembly GCA_025200525.1). Taxonomy (NCBI): domain Eukaryota; kingdom Viridiplantae; phylum Streptophyta; class Magnoliopsida; order Ericales; family Theaceae; genus Camellia; species Camellia lanceoleosa. Next base: position 52,987,319 of record CM045768.1, on the reverse strand, counting down.
GGCCTCAAACTGATCCAAACGTATTTTAACAGAGTTAATGGGGGCCAAACAGAAGCAAATCAAAACTTTGTCCATAGAGCCGTGCTTACATGGCACATCAAAACAACCATATGCATAGACATTAATAACTCACAACAATAAAGTAGTAGCATGAGTTCTGTATAAACGGGATCAGACAAGTCCAAGTCAACCCACCAAAACTATACACAGAATTACACAAAGTCTTCGCCATCATGACAACATAAAATAGATAACAAAAGGCAAAGACAGGTCTCATGCATGAGACACGAGGGCTGACTCTCCAAAACTTGAGTTGTTCTACACAGGCTTCACTGAGGCTAGGTCTGGACCTCTCTTGGCTTACCTACAAAGACATGAATGAGTGTGAGCGATAGCCCAGTGAATAATATCAATTACAGAATTTATGCGACAAGACGTAGAACAACATTTCCCAAACGGCCTTGGGCCTAATTCATATCTATAGCTAATATATATAAGGGTAATTTAAATCAAGTGACCATAGTTCCGTACATACTGGCCTTTGGCCCATTCAGATTTACATTCATGACGAAACGGCCTTCGGCTCATTCGATTATGTCGAAACAGCCTTTGGCCCAATCATATATGTCAAAATGGCCTTTGGTCCACTCATTCATTTCAAAACGGCCTTTAGCCCACTCATTCATGTCAGAACGACCTTCGGCCCATACATTCGTATCAAAACGACCTTTGGTCCATCCATATTCATCAAAACGACCTTTGGTCTATCCATGTTTAACAAAACGACCTTGGGTCTATTTATGCTTATCAAAATGACCTTTAGTCCATTCATGTTTATCAAAACGACCTTGGGTCCATTTATGCTTATCAAAACGACCTTTGGTCCATTCATGTTTATCAAAACGACCTTGGGTCCATTTATGCGTACATATCAGACTTACGTCCACAATCCCAATTAGCAATTCATAAAGCTAAAAAAAAGGGAGTAAATAATTGGACATTCACAAGCATTCAAATATCGATATTACTCAGAGTGATCGGTTTGTGAATTCGCCCTGGAGCTTGACCCTACACATTTCATGAACACAAAAGGGTCATTAACAGTTCAATCCGCTCCTTAATTCACATGTTCCTCTTTAGGCTTTATTATTAACTTATTAACTCATTTACAATGTTTAACATATGCCTAAGAGTGCTTGCAAGTGAAAGAGAGTGGAAAACAGAACACAAAATGCAAAAACAGGATTTCAGAAAATAGGGTCCCCGCTCGAGTGTGGAGACCCCTTGGTCTGCAAAAGTACTGGTTGCCTTCAATTCACGCTCGAGCTCGAACTCGGCCGCTCGAGCGGACTTCCTACCTACATAGCTCCTCGCTCGAGCGTCAACTTCCCCGCTCGAGCGGAACCCAGGTCTGCAAAAAATGCTGGAAGCTCAATTTCTCCGCTCGAGCGGCGGTTTCCCCGCTCGAGCGGGCACCAAACTTTCTGGGTTTTCCAGAACTATTCTTGAGCTTCAAATACACATTTAAACTGATATTTCTTGCATTTCACAGCCCATAGCACTCATATACATGCACCAACATGATATAAACACCAAATTACAACATATTGAAGCTCAATTCCCATGAATCAATTACATGCAAACCCAAATTATACCAAACTTACTTCCAATACATTAAATTCATGCATTTAAGCTTCATATCCTCATCAATCATGCATGCATGTCAATTCTTGACTCCATTTCTATTTCAAATGGTACAAATGGTGCTTCTAACCATGAAACTCAACAAAACTATGCTTGCATGTATGATTCAACACTCATATTTCCATATTCAACTTAGCATGTACTTGATTATACAAAATCATGGTGATCCTATACATGCATGTGTATATTAACTCCAAATTCTTCAATTATAGTACAACTCTTGTTCTTGATCACCAATTAACCTTTAATACACAAAATCACAAGTTCAAACTCATGAATTCAAGACCAAAAGCTTACCTAGAGGTTCAATCTTCCAAACTATGGCAATTTCTTGAATTCAATCATCTAATCCTTCACAAATTTGAGCCAAACACCCAACTCTCCTCTTTTTCCTCTCTCTAGCCGACCTCCTTCTCTATCTCTTGGGTTTAATTCAGCCAAGAAGAGTAACAAAGAGGGTTTTTGAGTGTATAGTGCCCCACTAAGTCACAATATAATAATATAGAGTAATTGGGTACCAATTCATTAATTCAATCAGTTTAATCTGACCCAAATCAATTTCTAATTAAATTTCACCGTAGGCTCTAAAAATTTCGCTAATCACAATGGCGTAATCAATTTCGGGTTCTGTGGCCGATAAGGCCTCCAATTTAATTTTCGAAGCAGAACAATCAAACAGATATTCCTACGGTGAACAGATAGAATTTCAAAATCACATGTATTCACATAATGACACATAAAATCATGCTAAACACATAATCATACTCAAATTAAGGACCAATTAGCATATTACGGAACAGGGTTATCATAGTCTTCCGAAGTTTGGTCCTTCAAACTTAATTTACCTTTGTCAGGAAACAAATGTGGGTAGCGTAACCGCATTTCTTCCTCTTTTTCCCATGTAGCATCTGTCCCATAGTGTTCTTTCTATTCCACTTTTACCACTGGAATGGATTTGCTTCTCAATTGTTTCACTTGCCGGTCAACAATCCGTTCTGGCCATTCAGCATATTCTATGTTTTCATCAATAGCAACCCGATGATAATCAATCACATGAAACAGGTCTCGGAGGTAACCCCTCAACATCGACACATGAAACACATTATGGATTTGCTCAAATCCCGGCGGCAAAGCAACTCTATAAGCAACTGGACCAAGTCTCTCCAAAATCTGGAACGGCTCGATATAGCGGGGTGACAGCTTGCCCTTTTTCCCAAATCTGACTTGGCCTTTCATCGGAGAAACACGGATGAACACATGGTCACCAACCTCATACTCAAGAGGTCTTCTCCGAACGTTCGCGTAATTCTTCTGTCGGTCCTGAGCTGTTTTGAGCCTTTGACGAATGGTCTTGATTTTCTCAGAAGTGTCTTGCACAATTTCTGGCCCAAGCAGAGCTCTATCCCCGACCTCTGTCCAACAAATAGGTGATCTACACCTCCTACCATACAAAGCCTCGTATGGTGCCATATTGATGCTGGAGTGGAAACTGTTATTATAAGCAAACTCTGCAAGTGGCAAATAGTCTTCCCAACTCCCCTGAAAATCCAAAGCACACATGCGAAGCATATCTTCCAAGGTTTGTATCGTTCTTTCTGACTGCCCATCTGTCTGTGGATGGAATGCAGTGCTGAACCTTAGTTTTGTTCCCATAGCTTCCTGCAAACTCTTCCACAATTTAGATACAAATTTCGGATCTCTGTCCGACACAATAGACACTGGGACTCCGTGTAAACGGACAATTTCATCAACATAAATGGTAGCCAATCTATAAGCAGTAAACGTAGTTTTGACAGGCAGAAAATGCGCAGATTTAGTTAGTCTATCAACCACAACCCAAACAGAATCCATACCTCGAGAAGTCCGAGGTAGGCCAACAACGAAATCCATAGTCACATGTTCCTACTTCCATTCAGGAATAGGGAGAGGTTGAAGTAGACCACTGCTTCCGATGTTCAAATTTTAACTTGCGATTAATCAATGCATTTGGACACATATTCCGCAATCTCTTTCTTCATTTTTGGCCACCAGTAAGTTTGTTTCAAATCCCAATACATTTTGTTGTTACCCGGATGCATAGCAAATACAGATCTGTGGGCTTCATCTAGAACCCTCTTCTTTAGTTTCGGGATATCGGGGATGCATATTCGGTTTCAAAATTTCAATATCTCATTCTCAACACTGAATTATGCTTTTGGGCTTGCCTCAAATTCATTAATCACTTCCTTGAGGAGCTCATCATCTTTCTGTCTCTGCCTGATTTCATCAATGATCGCCGGCTCGGCTGTAATAACGGCTATCAATCCACCATGTTCACACACTACTACTTCAATTTCGGACTTCTCAAAGTCTTGCAAAATTTCCCTTTGTTCAATGAGTAAACAAGCCATGCTCCCTGTTAATTTTCTGCTCAAGGTATCAGCCACTGTATTAGCTTTCCCGGGATGATATTGAATCTCTAGATCGTAATCTTTTATTAATTCCAGCCATCTTCTCTGACGCATATTCAACTCTTTCTGCGTGAAGAAGTATTTCAGGCTCTTGTGATCTGTGTAGAATTCACACTTTGGCCCATATAAATAGTGCCGCCAGATTTTCAAAGCAAAGACAACTGCGGCCAATTCTAGGTCATGGGTTGGGTAGTTCCTCTCATGTGGCCTCAACTGTCTGGAGGCGTAGGCAATAACCTTTCCGTTCTGCATTAACACACAACCCAAACCCTTATAAGATGCATCACTGCAGATTACGAAATTTTCCGTACCTGAGGGTAGTATCAGAATTGGTGCAGTAGTCAATCTTGTCTTCATTCCACTCAAATGGTTGTCCTTTACGTGTCAATTGGGTAAGAGGCACAGCTAACTTCGAAAAGTCCTTCACAAATCTCCTATAGTACCCAGCCAAGCCCATGAAATTGCGAACCTCTGTTACATTGGTCAGTGTAGGTCAATTCACAATTGCTTCTATTTTCTGTGGGTCCACTGAAATTCCTTCCTTGTTGATCACATGCCCTAAGAAAATAACTCCATCCAACCAAAACTCACATTTCTTTAGTTTAGCAAATAATTTCCTTTCCCGAAGTATTTGTAAAACAGTCCTCAAATGTTGTTCATGTTCAAGTCTATCTTTAGAATATATTAAGATATCATCGATGAAGACTACAACAAACTCATCAAGGTAGGTTTTAAAAATTCTATTCACTAAGTCCATAAATGCTGCCGGAGCATTAGTCACTCCAAATGGTATAACAAGAAACTCAAAATGACCATACCTTGTTCTGAATGCTGTTTTCTCAACATCCTCTGCTTAACTTTCAACTGATGATACCCGGATCTCAAATCAATCTTAGAAAACACCTGTGATCCCTGCAACTGATCAAATAATTCATCAATATGGGGTAGGCGGTATTTGTTCTTTACTGTTACCTTATTCAATTCCCAATAGTCGATGCACAGACGCAAGGTACCATCCTTCTTTTTCACAAACAACACCGGTGCGCCCCAAGGCGAAGTGCTAGGCCGGATAAACCCTTTATTAAGAAGGTCTTGCAACTGTTCCTTTAATTCTTTCATTTCGGCGGTAGCCATCCTGTAGGGAGTTTTAGAAATAGGCTGGGTGCCTGGCACAGTCTCGATAGTAAATTCTATCTCCATGTCTACCAATTCCCCTGATAATTCATTTGGAAACACATCTGGGAATTCTCTAACAATGGGAATATCATTCAATTCAACATTCACAGATTGTTCAGTCAATACATAACACAGATAACCTTGGCACCCTTTCCTGATCAATTTACATGCTTTTATTGCAGATATCAAATATGGTGGAGGCACTACCCCATTTTCCACAAACACAATCTCTTTCTGTTCTGGTGGTTTAAACACAACCCTCTTTGTCACACAATCTATGGTGGCACAATATTTGGTCAACCAATCCATGCCCAAAATTACATCGAAGTGTCTAAAGTTTAAGGGTAACAAATCTACATATAGGGTAGCATCCTCGATATGCATGTCACAAAACCGATATATGTAGTCACATAACACAGATTCCCCCGATGGAGAAGACACACATAACAAATATGGCAACAATTCTAGGGGTCTTTTCAGTCTAGATGCAAATGCATATGTCACAAATGAGTGCGTTGATCCAGAATCAATTAATACAAAAGCATCCTGATTACATATTGAGATAGTACCTGAGATAACGGCATTGGCATTCCGTGTATCACCCGAAACAAGCGCAAAAACTCTCTCCTGTCTCACGATGTCCCCGGTAATAGCGGATCTCACAAGATTTTCGGCTTTGGAACCGATGATTGAACTAGTCGCTAGTTTTCCACGCTCGATTGCACTCTCGGGCTATGTGCCCTTGTTTCCCACACTTGAAACCTCCGATGCAGTAACAAACCCCACGGTGCCTTTTGCTACAGATATTGCACATGGGAGTGGTCTCGACTAATTTGAAGTAGTGGAGGAGCCCGTGTTTTGCTTTTTCAGAAATTTCTTCTTTGAAAAGAAGCCTTGCCTCTTGTTACCCTTCCATTCTGTTGCTGGCTTAGCTTGTCTAGCTATATTGGCCTCTGATATGATGGCCCTGTCAAGCACCCCGATGTAGGTCTCCAGCTTTAGGACATTCACCCTCTCTAGGATGTCATCATGAGTCCGCCAAATATCTTGCTTTCTTATAGTCTGTGTCAATTACATGTGGTGCAAACCTGGCCAACTCAGTGAACTTGGCCTCATACTCAGCCACTGTCATGCTATCTTGCTTGAGTTCCATGAACTCGGCCACTTTCCTATCCCGAACACACTACAGGAAGTACTTGTCATAGAATATTTCTAAGAATTTCACCCAATCAACATCCTTATGATTTTCTCGCATCAACATCCACCATCTCCTTGTTTCGTCTTCTAGCATAAAAGTGGCTAGAAGCACTTTCTGAGTCTCTGAACAGGGGAACACTTCAAACAGCTTCTCAATGCCGAGGACCCATGCTCCGGCTTTCAAAGGATCTAATCCCCCGTAGAACTGTGGTGGTTTCATCTTCTTGAATTTCTTGGTGAGAGCTATAATCCGGTCATCATTCTGATTATTTGGCACGAGTGGTGCCTGAGGTGGAGGTGGCAGGGGTGGTTGCTGCCACTGTTGTTGCCACTCCTGTTGTTGTCTCAAAGCTTTTACCATTTCTTGGATCAATCTTTCCATTCTGTCCATTCTGGCAGTTAAGGATTCTTCTATCTCATCACCTCGGGTTCTCACCATCTGATTAAACTTGCATTATGCCTTATACGGGATATACACAAGTATGCATGTAACAAAGAGCATACATATACAGGTAATTTGCAATGCAAGCAGTCCATAACTTACAACACATAATTGCTCATATCAAAACATTTAAGCATATAATCAATGCTCCCAAATTCATATTCATCACATGAATGCATCTTAGATCTTATCTAGACACTTATTGCTCTTTTTGGACAAGTGTGTGAGTTATTAACTTGTACTCTGATACCATTCTGTCACGACCCTAACCCGTCCCCGTGGGTTAAGGACGTAACCGGCCAGTAATCATGAGATTACCTATGGCCTCAAACTGATCCAAACGTATTTTAACAGAGTTAATGGGGGCCAAACGGAAGCAAATCAAAACTTTGTCCATAGAGCCGTGCTTACATGGCACATCAAAACAACCATATACATAGACATTAATAACTTACAACAATAAAGTAGTAGCATGAGTTCTGTATAAACGGGATCAAACAAGTCCAAGTCAACCCGCCAAAACTATACACAGAATTACACAAAGTCTTCGCCATCATGACAACATAAAATAGATAACAAAAGGCAAAGACAGGTCTCATGCGTGAGACACGAGGGCTGACTCTCCAAAACTTGGGTTGTTCTACACAGGCTTCATCGAGTGCGGACCTCTGACTCTTGGCTCACCTAAAAAGACATGAATGAGTGTGAGTGATAGCCCAGTGAATAATATCAATTACAGAATTTATGCGACAAGACGTAGAACAACATTTCCCAAACGGCCTTGGGCCCAATTCATATCTATAGCTAATATATATAAGGGTAATTTAAATCAAGTGACCATAGTTCCGTACATACTGGCCTTTGGCCTATTCAGATTTACATTCATAACGAAACGGCCTTCGGCCCATTCGATTATGTCAAAACGGCTTTTGGCCCAATCATATATGTCAAAATGGCCTTTGGCCCACTCATTCATTTCAAAACGGCCTTTGGCCCACTCATTCATGTCAGAACGGCTTTCGGCCCATACATTCATATCAAAACGACCTTTGGTCCATCCATGTTCATCAAAACGACCTTTGGTCCATTCATGTTTAACAAAACGACCTTGGGTCCATTTATGCTTATCAAAACGACTTTTGGTCCATTCATGTTTATCAAAACGACCTTGGGTCCATTTATGCTTATCAAAACGACCTTTGGTCCATTCATGTTTATTAAAACGACCTTGGGTCCATTTATGCGTACATATCAGACTTACGTTCACAATCCCAATTAGTAATTCATAAAGCTAAAAAAAAGGGAGTAAACAATTGGACATTCACAAGCATTCAAATATCGATATTACTCACAGTGATCGGTTTGTGGATTCAGCCTGAAGCTTGACCCTACACATTTCATGAACACAAAAGGGTCATTAACAGTTCAATTCGCTTCTTAATTCACATGTTCCTCTTTAGGCTTTATTATTAACTCATTAACTCATTTACAATGTTTAACATATATGCCTAAGAGTGCTTGCAAGTGAAAGAGAGCGGAAAACAGAACACAAAATGCAAAAACAGGATTTCAGAAAATAGGGTCCCCGCTCGAGTATGGACTTTCCCGCTCGAGCAGACCCCTTGGTCTGCAAAAGTACTGGTTGCCTTCAATTCATGCTCGAGCTCGAACTCGGTCGCTCGAGCGGGCTTCCTGCCTACATAGCTCCTCGCTCGAGCGTCAACTTCCCCACTCGAGCGGAACCCAGATCTGCAGAAAATGCTGGAAGCTCAATTTCTCCGCTCGAGCGGGCACCAAACTTTCTGGGTTTTCCAGAATTGTTCTTGAGCTTCAAATACACATTTAAACTGATATTTCTTGCATTTCACAGCCCATAACACTCATATACATGTACCAACATGATATAAACACCAAATTACAACATATTGAAGCTCAATTCCCATGAATCAATCACATGCAAACCCAAATTATACCAAACTTACTTCCAATACATTAAATTCATGCATTTAAGCTTCATATCCTCATCAATCATGCATGCATGTCAATTCTTGACTCCATTTCTATTTCAAATGGTACAAATGGTGCTTCTAACCATGAAACTCAACAAAACTATGCTTGCATGTATGATTCAACACTCATATTTCCATATTCAACTTAGCATGTGCTTGATTATACAAAATCATGGTGATCCTATACATGCATGTGTATATTAACTCCAAATTCTTCAATTATAGTACAACTCTTGTTCTTGATCACCAATTAACCTTTAATACACAAAATCACAAGTTCAAACTCATGAATTCAAGACCAAAAGCTTACCTAGAGGTTCAATCTTTCAAACTATGGCAATTTCTTGAATTCAATCCTCCAATCCTTCACAAATTTGAGCCAAACACCCAACTCTCCTCTTTTTCCTCTCTCTAGCCGACCCCATTCTCTATCTCTTGGGTTTAATTCAGCCAAGAAGAGTAACAAATAGGGTTTTTGAGTGTATAGTGCCCCACTAAGTCACAATATAATAATATAGAGTAATTGGGCACCAATTCATTAATTCAATCAGTTTAATCTAACCCGAATCAATTTCTAATTAAATTTCACCGTAGGCTCTAAAAATTTCGCTAATCACAATGGCGTAATCAATTTCGGGTTCTGTGGCCGATAAGGCCTCCAATTTAATTTCCAAAGCAGAACAATCAAACAGATATTCCTACGGTGAACAGATAGAATTTCAAAATCACATGTATTCACATAATGACACATAAAATCATGCTAAACACATAATCATACTCAAATTAAGGACCAATTAGCGTATTACGGAACAGGGGTATCACAGTGTTGCTATGTTATGTTATGTGAGTGAAAATGGTTGGTTTATATATATATAGAGGGGTAACATGGTAATTGTATTTCGGGGAAATTCGGGGCCGGGCTGGGGCTTGAACACTAATCCCCGCCCCCAGCCCGAAACTGATCAGGGATTTAATTTCGAATACCATCCCCATCTCCATGGGGGTATTTTTCGGAAAAAAACCATTCTAATTGGGGTCGGGGGATCGGGTCCCCGTCGGGCTGGGTTTAAATTGCCATCCCTAGCCGAAGTAGTGGAGTTAAGGTACAAATAATTAAATATGAGTTTATTGGTATGGTGTAAATTGTATTCATTTGTACATCTTGAAAAATAGTAAACGACCTTGATAAATTATGAAATTTGGGTAGAGGCATGTATACATAATTCTAAACAACTTTTGTGTTTTTACTTTTTACTAAAAAGATCGATTAGAACTTGTAATTTGATAATCTTAGTTAGAACAACTTTTGTTCATTTTAACAATGCATATTTTAGATGTTGTTTTAACTCACGAAACGAGTTCATTTTATTGGTTTCGCATAAACTAAAGTAAAATATTATTCTAAACACTTTTTGTATTTTAAACTTTTCCGAAAAAAATCATCTTAAGGCATTTTCTTTTCGTTTTCAGTTTCAGATTTTTCAGTTGAATTCCGTCTAAGTTCTTCTATCAAATTTTTGTCTCAACCTGCTTAGTTTCTACTAAATTCGTTCATTTTGTCTTTTAGAAAATTTGATTCTATACAATTTTTATTCTTTGAGTTTTGGTCAATTCAAATTATTTAAGTATGAAACGATACATTTCTTTTTATAATTCTTCAAAGTTTGAAGATATACTAACTTTATTTTTTTTGCAAAATGGTAGGTCTTACTAATTTTTTTATGTAAGGCTGACCCACCATATTTTTATGTTTATTTTGTTTATTTTATACTCAATTTATATTTAATTGTGTACAGGCAAGAAATTAAATGCTACTGTATCTCGGGAAACTTCTCGAGAAACTACCCCTTTGTCTTGGTATGGGTGGAATTACTTGTCTTATCCCGTAACAAGTATTAAATGTACTTTTGTTTGTGTTTGGTGGATACGTGGGTGTCAAATTTTGTATTCATACCAGTATACTTGTATATTGACCTGTTTTATCTCTTGGCATCTCATGTGCATTATGTTTAAGCGCATCCGAACTTCCTTTGCAAGATTAGTTTGGGCTACGGTGGTAACGAGAAATAACAATAGTTGTTGGACATGTCGTTTAGACTTCTTTTGTTTTTCTTGAGTTTAGAGTTGATATTAGTTTATGTATTTATTATTTTTTTTATGACCTTAGTATTTTGACAATTTGGCATTGTGAACTATTTTTCAACTTTACATTGTCCAAGTTGTTTTGGCTAGTTGTTGTTACTTTAATGTTGGAGGTATTGGATGGTTATGAATTATAGTGGATGATTTGGTTGGCGTTTTGTTCCGTTTTTTTTTAATCCCTTGTAATTTTTTAAGCATTGAAATTTACTTAAACCTTATGGAAACAAGAACGTTTAGATTTTATTTCACCCCTAGGATGAGGATGATGGAATATTGATTGGGATTTAGTCATAATTTAATATTTAATTGTCCAAATTTTGGGGCGTGACATCCAATCAATATGATCTTTTGCATGCATGAAGTACTCTACAATTTTTACACATTCAACGATTCAGATAATTAAAATAGGACCCGTGGTGGATCCTACGGGCCCAACAACACACTCCAATCTACTATGTGGACTGGAGAGAAGTCACTCTCTTTAAATTAATATATTCTCTTTGTCCCAAAATATTAGTTTGTTATTCCATTTTTTATTGTCTCAAAATATTAGTCATTTTCAAAAATCAATGAATAAATTAATATGAATTTATTATTTTGCCATTTTTTTAAATTTATTAGTAACACAAAAAGTACAATTATAATAATTGATATTTTTCAAAAAAAATACTATCAAAGAGTAATTTTAAAAAATTAATTTTTTTAAAATATAATAATTGTACTATAAAAAAAAAATTAGATTCTCCAAAATGAACCATCATTTCATTTAGATTAAGGCTTGTTTTGAGGAGTAGGAACAAAAGTTAGTTTATTGATTTTTTTATTTTTTATTTTTGAAAAAATGTGTACAAAAATAAAGAAATGATGCGATTTGAATGGGATAATGCTAAAGATATTAAATTTTCTATCAAACAAATGACCAACTGTCTCACATAGGTGTGAGGTCCACACTTTTATAGACCTATATGAGATATTTGATCATTCATTTGATAGAAAATTTAGAACCTATAACATTTTTCTTGAAATAAGTCAATAAGTTAATAAGTTGACTTTTTATTCCTACTTTCCAAAATGGCTAACTTTTTAAAAATATTTATAATTAAAATAGGAGAATTCTATCTTAAAGATGCAAGTACAAGTTAAAATTGGAAAAATTTGTACCATACAATAGTATGGTGTGAATGATTTTGAAAATTTAAAGATGCAAGTACAAGTTAAAATTGTACACGTATTTGCACCATACCATAGCACAAATTTCATTTACAATTTCTTAATTTTTAGGATTTGTTTGGGATGTGGGTTGATTTTTTTAGTTATTTTAGTTTAGAGTTAAGGTCTTGTTTGGAATGGATTTTTTATTTTTGTCAGAAAAAAATAAAATGATTATAATTTGAATGTGACATTTTATATTTAATTTTTTAATTTTTAAAAGGGAAGTGATTGAGACCCCCTCCAATCATCATCTCCACCGCCCCACACACACGTGGCGGGTGGTGATTGGAGGAGAAAGAAAAAAAGAAAAAAAGAAAAAAAAACTAGCCAATCAGAAAGAGAGGGGGTCAAAGAGAGTGCCTCCTTGAGGGGGGTCAAACTCATTTTCCAATAACTATTTTACCCCAAATGTGATATGCCAAACGAGCACTTAGGTATCGTTTGGGAAGTGGATTGGTTTTTTGACTTTTTGACTATTTTAACCTGGGCTAAAAGCTTGGTTTGGGAAAAGCTTGGTTTGGGAAGGACTTTTTGGCTTTTTAAACTTTTTTTGTGAAAGAAAAATATAATAATTATGGGTTGGATGTGATGTTTTATTTTTTGTAGTTAAAATAACTTATTTTGTCTTTTGTGACTAAAATAACCAAAAAAACTCCAAATAGCTCTTCCCAAACGGAATTTATACTTTTGAAACATTTGATAGAATAATAATATTGGAATAAAAGATATAATAAAAAAATAATTTTAACACACCTGATGAAATACTTTAGAGCGGTAAAATTTATAATTGTCTACTTGTCGGATTAACATCTCTAACTTTAAGGATTTTATTGAAGATAGTCTCAAGGTAACTCCAACAAACTAACTACACAGTTCATTTTAATTAGAGTCACCTAAATTTTACGAGTAATTATCTTACCTTTCATTAATTTTATGCTAATTGTGTAATCAGCTAATATTAGGGTTAAATAAATACATGTCTTTAATTACAAGATGATGGTAGAGAAATCACAATTATTATTATTTGGACACATAACTACATGATCTTTCTGACTTACCATATAATTTCATCTCCCTATTAGATTATCAAAACTTAAAAGACTATTTTTTTGTCTCTTCATTTTCAAATCATTCTCTTCATCTTTTTCCTCTATTTTTAAAGTGCAAATTTAAAAAATATGTAATTATTGAGAGTGACTAACTAAAATAAAAAGTATTGTTGAATAACATAATACAAAAAATAATTAGTTAAAGAGATAGATATTTTTTAATATACTTTAGAGAGTGTTTGGAATGATTTAAATAAATATATTTTTTAATTTTTTACAAAAAAAAAAAATACAAAAAAATATAAAAATGATGTAATCTTTCAAAAATAAGAATAAAAAGTACATTTTTATAAAAGATGTGAAATAGTGTCTTTGGCTAGCTAAAATGGTTAGAGCATCAGTAATGTATTAGCTAAATGTTGTGTTAGTGTTAGTTGCTAATTTTTGACTAGTTCAAAACACTATGTTGTGCTGTAATAGATTAGCTAAATGTTGCGTTAGTGTTAGTTATTAGTATTGTGTGTTAACTTGTGTGTTAACTGTGGCTAGTATTTTAGCCAACGAGAGGGAGAGAGAAGGGGACGTGGGAAGTGTCGTGGGGTTGTCCGGTCAAATGTTCGACTGGTTGTCCCCCTGAACGTCCAAACCCTTCAAGTAAAAAAATAAAAAAATAAAAATTTGCAGTGAAGAAGATCTTTGAAATTTGCCATGAAAAAAAAAACTTATTATCCGCGTCGGTTTGAGAGAGAGAGAGAGAGAGAGCTCTAAAGAAGAGCTGTAGAAGAGCTTTGAAACTGTTGAAACATGGTCATATACAGTGGCTGAGTTAGAAAATCAAATCAGAAGAGACACTTATTAACTACAATATCGAAAATTTTTACAAAAATATTTCACGTAAATTTTTACGATTGATTTCAAGAAATATCAAAAAATAATATTATTTATTACTAGTGTATCATGGACAATATAAAAAAATATAGATATAAGTCTTAAAATAAATTATATAATGATGAATTATTTTTTATACAAAATTTGATTAAAAATTCAATATAATGATAATACCACGTCATTATTAGTATGTGATATCACTAACTAATAGTAAATAAAAATATAGAGAGTAAATTTCACATGTCAAATGTAACTAACAATCTAATAAATTTTATATCTTTATAGAGAGATTACTTATAATTGCATGTCAATAATAATGACATCACCATTATATTCAAAAAAATTCATAAAATTTTCATAGATAATATGGTTTATAATAGTCTCTGTATTTTCAATCAAAACAACCATTATTGTTCTCATAATTTTTAAAATGTCATTAACATTTCACTTTAATAATATTTTTGTAATTTTTTTTATTTAAAATATTTTTTTTATATTTGTCAAAAAAAAAGGAGCTCAAAATCCAGGAGGGGCACGTAGCCCCCCGGTCCTCACTTTCCTCCGCCACTGGTCATATATATATATATATATATATTCTCAACTAAAGAAGAAGGCTTGTAAGAAGCTATTTATTTATTATGTATATATATATTTAATACACACATTAATACATTCATTACATCATCACTCACTTTTTAAAATTAATAAATTCTTAACACACCTTAACATATATTTTAAGCCTTACTTTTATTATTTTTTATCATATAATATACTTTAATATATAATTTTAACTACCTCATTGTGAATGCTTTAAATAATATTAAAGATACTCTAATCGACATGACCTTTTGATATGCTTTATTTGCTCCTATCAATTCAATTAGTAAGAGGTGGGGGGTTTGGGGTGACAGTGCGCAATAACTACTATTATGTGTTTGTTTTTTTTAATATATATTTTAAAATATATTGTGTAGGATATATTTATAAAAAAATTAAATTTTTATTAAATTATATTTATATTTAGTTTTATATTTTAAATTATATTTATTATTCATTTTATTATATACAAATGTGATTTGATAAAAAAACTATTAATACCTTATCAACTTTATTTTTAGAAAAATGTTGAGACCTCTTTTGTTTTAGAGATTTTCATAACTTTATTTGGATCTTAATCATTGATGTATATGTAGAACACAAGGGGTTCCTGCTGTGCTCAAAGCACAGCAGTGACTATGGTGTGTCCGTTTGAGATGTATTATGGTCTTATTTTTATGATCTAAACCGTTATTTTGTAGGATTTGTTGAGTACTTCATGCCTGTCAAAAATCATATTAATCGGATATAAATAACTATATGATCGAATCGCATATTGTTTATGCTATTTCTATAAAAAAAAAATTTATTATTTATTTTTTTGGTTATCGATCATATAGTTGTTGATATCCGATTAATATGATTTTTGGTAAGCATAAGTACTCAACAAACCCTACAAAATAAACGGTTTTGATCATAAAAATAAGGCCATAATACACCTCAAACGGAGGCTCACACCATTAATGATTGATATCCAAATGAAATTGTGAAAATCTCTAAAAAAAAGAATCTCAATCATTATTGTTATTTTTATAAGTATACACTTTAAAATATAAATAGTTACGACATTATAATGGGCCCGGATGCATAGCAGCCACCCAAAACCCGTAAGACAGTTTGCAGTCAAAGTCATTTATATTGATATTGTTATAGATTAATTAAAAAGTCAAAAAATATATATAAAAAAAAATCTTAAAGAGAGGGATTTGGTAATAAATCTCTGTCTAATTTATCTTTTAAAATGACAAGAATTATATAAATTCTTTCAAAGTCTCATAATATGTTGAAACTTGTTTATTTTACTATAATACTCTAATATATATATATATATATATACATATAACTATGTGTGTGTATCAAATTACAATCACTCTTTCTCATCTCAATCTCTATTTTCTATGTCTCGCTCTTATCACTGTTGCTCTTTATCAACGCCATCATCGCTCTCCACTGGCGCTCACCGTGAAATTCTTTTTCTACCATCTTCATTGCTATCGTCACTCGTTGCATCCATAATCTTAGATCTGAGATTAATCACAGTCATTGTCGCTGGAAAATGACGATTTGCGACAATTCGCAAATCTGAGATCTTTCTAATGGTTCATGCTCTCTCTATGTGTGTTTGTATCACTCATCATTTATCTCTCTCTTTTTATTCTTCTTCTTCATCTTCTCATGATCATCTATTTTCGAATTCTATCTCTCTATTTCTCTTTTTTCTTCTCATGTTGCTCTGCTCTTCAAATAATAAAATTTTACTCTGATTCATGATACAACACTCTTCTATAAAGTCATCATCGCAGCTTGTTTCAGAGTAAAATTTTACTCTAAATTAATTTTACTCTGTAATAAAAAAAAGAGTAAAATTTTACCATCGTTAAGCAAATCAACATGTTGTTAACTAAAGTAAAATTCTACTATTACAAAAAATAGAGTACACATGAATGAATCAGAGTCAAATTTTATTTTTAAATATATGAACAAACAAACAAACAAAAAAACTCTTGACTTTTTATTGCAATATCTCGATTTCTCATTTTTCTATGAAATCTAAGTTTTTTTTATTTATTATTATTTAATCTCAGATCTAAAGTTATTGATCTTAAATATTAGTTTGTAGGTATCAAATTTGAGACGATGGTGGTTTGATGGTAAAAATGGTAATTGCTGGCCGATGATGAAAATAAGCAACGTCAGTAGATGATGAAGATGGTGGAGGTAACGAACAACCATCGAGTTGGTGAAGAGAGAGAAAGTGTTGTAAAAGAAAGAGAAGAAAGAAAGGGTATAATGATTAAATAAAATATTCAAATAACGAATTTTCTCCTTCATACAAGACTTTATAATTGTGAGGGAGTTTTAAAAGTACTAAATTTTTTTTGTCCTTTCAACAAGAAAATAAAGTTACGAGGGATTTATGGTCAAATTTCTCTATTAATGGTGTAAAAAATATTTATAATTTAGGGTGAAAAAATATAAAATATTTATTTAAATTAATACTCCCTCCGTCCCAAAATAATGGTCCATTTTGGGGAATCCAACTTTTTTTGATAGTACAATTATTGTATTTGAAAAAAGTTGATTTTCCAAAAAGACCCTTTTGATAGTATAATTTTTGAGAATATCAATGCATAATTGTACTTTTTATATTATTTATTAATTTAAAAGAAGGGCAAAAAAAAAAATTTATATTTTTTACTTGATTTTTTTAGAGGGATATAATTTTTTGGAAATGAAAAAATGAATAAAGGAACTAATATTTTGTTGAAAAAAAAAAGACCCTTTTGATAGTATATTTTTTAAATAATATCAATGCATAATTTTTTTTTTATATTATTTATTAATTTAAAAGAAAAAAAAAAAAAAAATTATTATTTTTTTTTGTACTTGATTTTAGAAGAGGGACTAATATTTTGGGACAATGAAAAATGGAATAAGGAACTAATATTTTGGGACGGATGGAGTATATAAAATGCATCAGTGATTACGTCTCAAGTCTTTGAAGGGGTTAGCCACTCTTAATTTAAAGTTATATATTATTCTATTTTACGTAGATGGTGGTGAGTCTTACGTTCTATTATAAGATTTACTCCTATTTTTATATTAGAAGTATTGTCGCACAAGAAAGGTGCATATATAAGCTTCTATCTCTATTTTAGATGGAAAATATATTTTAAATTTCTCACCACACTTATATATTTATATATATGTTTGTACCCCAAAAATAATATGCATAGCTAATGGGTCTGTTTTTAAAAAATTTAGAAGTCATAAATTTTAAATGATAATTATATAAAAATAATTTCAAAATAACAAGTTATAAGGTATATGGACTCTACACTTTATCTAATAGTACAGAAAAATATATATTTCTTACTTTACGTTATCTTACAGTATAAGATTTGTCATGTGAGATTGCGTTTGATAACATTATAAAAAAAATTAATTTCTATTAAAAATATTTAAAAGTTCACAAGTAATTTATTATTAATTAAAAAAGTTATTTTTTTCTTCTACAAAAGAGTAAATTTTAACAATTTTTCAAATACATCTACTTTTTTAGCTTTCAAGTAAGTGTTTGGCGTCAGTTTTTTTTAAGTATAATAAAAAAACTTTGCACTTCGAATTCTACGCAATTAGATGGGCTGAAAAAGTTCAAAAAAAATCTTTAGTAACTTTCTAAATTTTTTTTTTAACTTCTTAATTAATGTTGTGAAAAGTAAAAAAATTGACAGGCATAATTTAAAAATAATAATAACTAAAAATTAAAAAATAAAATTCTAAAAAAAAAATGTGACCTTTTTTTTTTTAAAGCTATATACACCAAAGCCAAAAAAGCCATTAAACAAACCTAAGCCAGACGAACTGTGAAATGTCCAAAACACCCCTCCTATAAACACTTCTATATAAGATGATCAAGCACCCGGGTGTTTTACGTCTCGCAGAGTCTCGCACCCAGAGAAAGAGAGAGAGAGAGGTTCCTTCACCGCCAACAATTTGTAGGGTGGTGACCCTTCTCGACTATCTTCCGATCCTCTCCATTCCGAATCCCCAAGGTTCAATTCCACTTTCTCATTAGACCCTCAATTTTATTTTTCAACAGATATTATATGTGTGTGTGTGTGTGATGTATTGCCTTGCTGTGTCTGTTGTTTTCTAGTCAGTTTTTGCTTTCTCTTCTTGTATGTATAAATTTTCATGGGTTTATGATAATAATGTTGTTTCTTTGATCTTAAATAAAAACTCAACCCTTTTGTTCTTTTTTGTTTTTGCTTTATCATTCTGTTATTTGGGTTTTGTGTTTGTCAATTGACATGGGTTTTCTGTTGCTGTCGTCGCAGATTTTTTGTGATTTTTCTAGTGGGTTTGCTGTCTCTCATACTCTGCCATCATGGTATGTTTAGTGACCGATAATTTATTTTTATTTTATTTTTTTATTTTTCGTTGATAGTTTTTTCTTTTCAAAACCATGTTTGGATGGGCAATTTAATTTGGTTATGTTCACTTTAAAGTTTAAACTTGAGATATTAGACTGCTCAATTCCAATGTAAATTGAAATATGAAGTAGGGTTAATGTTGTTTGGGGTGGATGAGGATTTGAGATTTGAGCATAGAAGATGTTTGTTCAATTGTTTGTGACTTTCTCAACTCAACAAGCCTCAATCACCCCACCCTTGGCTCTTTTTGGCTGGCCAAAGTGGATGGGAGGAGCTAGGGTTTAAAGGGGAAAACAATGCCCACTTTCAGGGTTGGTTTGGCATAAACTAAGGGTTGGTTTGGAATGTCCTAAAAAAGTGCACTTTTTAACTTATTGGTGGGTTTGGGTTGGGTTTGGGTTGGGTTTGGGTTGGGTTTGATGTGATGTGTTAGAGAGGTGATGTGATTTAAATAAGATGATGTGACTTAAATAAAATAGTGACTTTTTGACTTTTTGGCTTATTTAGTACATGCCAAACCAAGCCTAAATAATACAAAAAGTCAAAAAGTCACTATCCTATTTAAGTCACATCACCTCTCTAACACATCACATCAAATCCAATCCAAACCCAACCCATACAATAAGTCAAAAAGTGCACTTTTTTAGAACATCCCAAACCAACCCTCAATAGAGTGGGTTGAGCTCAATCAATTAATATATGTTGTATGGGATTGATTTTAAGCCTTGGGTAGAAAGTTAGTGAACTTTTCAGGTGGTTAAGAGAAGGTCTAATGTTTATCGTGGAGTTAAATTGACTAATTTTACTGTTATTTCAATGATTTCAGTATCAAGAAGGCTACAACATCTACGGTTCAACCTTTGAACAGAGTTACCGTTGTTATCCTGTCTCTTTTATTGAAAAGGTGAAGTAGTTTCCCTCAGCCTTTACCTGCCAAAGCAATTTGATTGGAAGGAATACAAAAAAATTCTTCATCAACCCATCCCATTTTTCGTAATGACATTTTGAGTATGCATGGAAGAATATTACCTTTAGATTAAGTGCTATACCATTTTTGTTGTGTTGTTTTGATTCTCTTGATTGCTACTTTTGGATTTTGTATTTCAGTTCTCTAATTTATCTTTCTTTCTCGTTTGTTTTCTTTATTTTGAATCTTTGCAGTCACATCTGGAGAAGGGTGGTAAAAGTATGTTTAGCTGCTTAACTGATGTCTTCCATATTGGCTTTTATATTCTTTTCTTTTTTATTAGATATTAGAAATAAATTATGCATTCCATTTTCTCTAACGCAATTTGCTACTGCTTTCAGTCATAATGCCTCCCTCAGCTCTTGATCGTCTTGGTAAGTAGATATTTCTCTGCATAATTCCTTTCTTTGTAGTTTGTCCACATTCTAATGCATAAT
This sequence comes from Camellia lanceoleosa, assembly GCA_025200525.1. NCBI lineage: Eukaryota > Viridiplantae > Streptophyta > Magnoliopsida > Ericales > Theaceae > Camellia > Camellia lanceoleosa. Next base: position 52,966,613 of record CM045768.1, on the reverse strand, counting down.
TTGAGTTTTTTATTAGGGTCTACTGTCTACACATCACTACTCTAATTAGGAGACATAATTTTTCTGTGCAGCTTATTTACAAATCGACTATCCAATGTTATTTGAACTCAATAACCCTTCTGCTGGAAGAGTTTCTCATTGCGGGGTGCTAGAATTCATTGCTGATGAGGGCCTCATATACTTACCATACTGGGTAGGCTTTTGTCTCATGAGTGTCAACGTATTACTGCGTCATGCTGCTTATTCACTGCCTCTTTTTTCTTTCTTTTTTCAATTTCTATTTATTGTGCATGCTTTATGCTTTCAGATGATGGAAAACATGCTCTTACAAGAGGGAGACATTGTGCATATCAAGAATGCCAGCTTGTCAAAGGGAACTTTTGTGAAGCTGCAGCCCCACACCAAGGACTTCTTGGATTTATCCAACCCGAAAGCCATGTCAGTTTCTTTTTAGCAACAATCCGGTTGATTGTTTTCTTAATGGTTATTTTATTGATTTCTTTATGTTTTGCAGCCTTGAGACAACACTGAGGAACTATTCTTGTTTGACTGCTGGCGACACCATCATGGTTGCTTATAACGACAAGAGATACTACATTGATATAGTAGAGACAAAACCTTCCCCTGCAATAAGTATCATTGAAACAGACTGCGAGGTGGACTTTGCCCCTCCTCTTGATTATAAAGAACCTGAAAAACCTGCCCCTTCTACCCCGTCAAACAAGACACCACCAGAAGGTAATTTTATTTTTTTTTTGATATCTGAACTTTGATCTTTAATGTGTCATTGACGTGAAAATGATTCCTTCTAACAATTGAATGCAAATCTTCTTCAATCTTTTCAGTTCAAGAAGAAGAGCCAGCCAAAAAGATACCCAAATTCAATGCATTCACTGGCTCGGCTAGACGATTGGATGGAAAACCTTCAGTGCAGTCGCATGCACCAGTTTCCTCTCCCATGCTCAAACAGCACCAATCAAAGGCTACCGATGGGACTAATGGCTCTGTGTCTACTAGCTCTTCCCGCCAGCATCGTGGGAAGCTTGTTTTTGGTTCGAATGTGGATCAAGCTCCAAATGCAACACCAAAAGTACGTCTAAGTTCGCCAGATGCCCCTATTTTCTTTTATAGCTATGTTGTGAATTCTAATTTGGACGGGTAAAGTTGTGATTAATGGTTAATTTAGCGTTATGATTTGAATTTAACTGATTGCATTTTCTTTTAATTTTTAGGCTACTCCAAAAGAAAGCAGTCAAGAATTATCACAGCAGGTAGAAGAACCTAAGTTCCAGGCATTCACCGGCAAGAAGTATTCACTGAAACGATGATGCCGATATATATATATATATATTAATTTTAGATCTCACATTCCTTTTTGAAAGATGTGACGGACAAGAATCAATGCAGTGATGGAAGGGTGAGCCTAATCCTCCAGACTCCTAGCTACTGTTTTCAAGCTTTTGCAGCTAGGATGTATTTGTCAAAATTCAAAGTATTATGATGCACATTAACAATTATAAAGAATAGGTCCTTTTGGTATTTAATCATTTGCATTGAATTAATAAATGTCTTTTGACAGATTTGGCTCTTCCATATCTTTGTGGTATTGTTCTCCATTCTTCTCTATATGGACAAATATTAGCTTTTTGAGTGGATTTGTCTTTTTGCTTTATTTGACATGAATTTGTCATTGAAGCCATTTTTGTGAATGCAATCGATCAATTCTAAGAGCAATTAGATGCATCAATCATTATGGCAACCGATGCTAATGTAGCATGCATATATATGTAATAAAAGCCACTAAATTTTACTGCAACTCTTTGATTTCCAGTTTGATGATATACCACAGGTGAAGAACTGAATATGTAATCCAGTGCCAGAGAGAAATCTCTTAATAGAACAATCACATCTCTTTATGGTAGTGTCCATGTACTTATTATTATTTTGGGAAGTATGTTAAAAATCAACTTTTTGAATTTTTTTTTTTTTTTTTTATTTTTTGGGTGACTTTTTTTTAAAAAAAATGTATAAATAAGTAGAAAGATGATATGATAGGTGAAGAAGTGAATATGTGATCCATTGCCAGAGAGAAATCTCTTAATAGAACAATCACATCTCTTTATGGTAATTTCCATGTACTTATTATTATTTTGGAAAGCAAGTTAAAAATTAACCTTTTGATTTGATTTATTTTTTTTGTGACTTTGTTAAAAAATATATATAAATAAGTAAAAAAGTGATAAGGCTTAAAAAAGTCAAAAAGTTAACTTTTAATCCAGTTGCCAAAAAAGGCCAAATGCTATTGATATCATTGTTAATGCTAGTTTCAAATGCTCGGGGTGATGATGCCAAAACTATCCACCCTCTCCAATAACTTGCCATCATCACCCTTTGTTTTTCGTATGAGTAGAAAATAAACCACTTTCCCCATCTTTATCATCCAGCCTTTTCATTTTATGACCAACGAGAGATTTTCTAACTTCACCGCTAAAGTGAGAATCCCAAATTTGTTGAGATTTTTCTAACTTCACAGCTGAAGTTAGAATCCCAAATTCAGGAATTCATATTAGCAGAATTGTTGTAACAGATCCAATTTTTGTGAATACTAAAAATTTTGTATTTATCATTAAAATAATTTTTGAATTAGTTTCTTTCTTCTTCTTCTTTGGGTTTTTTTCAATAACAGGAAGAAGACAAAAAAAAAATCAAGCACATCCTTAAATCTCACTCAATTTCAAAAGTTACATCTGCGTATCACTAAATTTGCTCAAAATTCACGAAAGGGTTATCATTATATGACATTAAGATTAAGAAGCCAGAGTTCTTTAATTAGTTTTATTGGCATTCTCACTGATGTCTCAAACCCTTTATTAAAAGCTTTAACAACATTGTAAAGCAAACAATTCAAACTTGAGGACAACCACATAAAGCAAGTTTATGTTATCAAATAAATCAAAAATGATTTTAAAATTTGGAGTCACAATCTTGTATATCAGAATCAGATCACCACCTTTAAAATTAAGGTCACAATCAATTTACATCACCTCCTTTTCTTTCCTTTTTAACTTATTCTATCTCACCCCGATGTGTTTACTCCAACAACTGCACCATAAGATGCCCTGTCTAAGTTCTTTGCTACATTACAATGTTGTCAGATGTCAGTGGGAGTATTAATCACGGGATAATAAACTACGATACGCATCAACTTCAAAAAATCTAATGACAAAATGGTAAGAAAGGGAATTCATTTAATTTCATATACAACCTCTGGATCCCCAAAAGTTATGTTGGGACAACCTCTGGCTCGAGGGGTGATGACTCATCATTTTCAGTGCTCTCACCCTCCACGGTCTGTCCTCCCTTTTCACCTTCCTCTTGAAACCCTAGCTTAAATCTCTCATAATTTGTCATCTCACTTGATTTGAATGGCCTTTCACCCAGAACTTGGAGCAAATCATCTTGGTGAAGGACTTCTTTTTCCAGCAACAGCTCAGCAATCTGAGCAACTTGCTCTTTGTGTTTCTCTATCAATTGCATCGTGGATTCATATGCCTTGGCCACCCACTCTCGCACTTCACCGTCAATAATTGCCCCCATCTTGCTGCTGTAAGGCTTGCTCATCTCAAATCCATCATCCCTTTGGGGGAAGGAGAGGAGACCCACCTTTTCACTGAAGCCATAAACTGCTACTTGGGCATATGTCATTTTCGTCACTTTCTCCAAGTCGTTTTGGGCTCCAGTCGAAATTTTCCCCAACAAAACCTACATCCAAAGAAAATCCCAGAACACCATGAGAGAGTTGACAAAACTAGTAAACTTTGAGCACTACACAATGCTAAAAGAAAGAGTAGAAACTAGCTTGTAGTTTTTATTTATTTTTATTTTTTTTCATATTACTGGTAAAGAAATGAAACGAGTGGGCAAATATTATAGCTACCTGTTCAGCTGCCCGACCACCAAGAGTCATACATGTCATGTCAAAAAGTTGTTCCTTCGTCATGAGAAGATTTTCATTCGGTACATATTGGGCAAACCCAAGTGCTGCAGTACCACGAGGAACTATGGTCACCTTCAACAAGGGTTCTGTATGCTCCAAAAACCAGCCAGCAATAGCATGACCTGCTTCATGGTAAGCTACAGTTCTGCGTTCAAGCTTGCTTATCACCTGTTTAACACAAGTATTCACAGGTTTTATGACTAACTTGAAAAAGGGTAGAGAGAAAAAAAAGCAAGAAAGAAAGAACAAAGACCCATGCAAAATGACATTGACGTTCGGTAGGTAATAGTTTCATTTTATTTGATATATACAAGTATGATGTATGTTTATCCATAAATATTTCTTATGGCCAAAGTTCAGGGACGGGTAGTGTGAGATGAAGTCTCACAAAATAACTAACAAAAAAATAAAGAAAAAATGAAATATGTATTATAATTATGTTAATGAATATATACATATGTTTATAAATATTTTCAGCATGGTTCCTTCTTAAAATGCCCAAACTACCTCAAATTTTTTGATTAAGAACTAAACAAAACAGAAAGCTTTACATAGTCTTTCAAAAAAAAGAGGGGAGAGAGAGAGAGTGGAAAACCAAAACGTGTAATCTTGAAAGCACATTGATTTTTACCTTTCTAGGAAAACTAGTCACATTATGTAAAGCAAATTAGGTTGAAAATATAATGCATGTCATACAGGAATGTTACCTTGTTCTTCTTCTCCAGACCACCAATGATCCTATCTATAGCTGCCTCAAAGTGTTCCATTGTGATCTGTGTTCCCTCATTCCTTGCAGCAACTAATGCAGCCTCATTACAAACATTTGCAATATCTGCTCCTGCAAATCCAGGAGTGAGGGCTGCAAGTCTCTGCGAGTAATATGACGGTTCATTATCAAGTTTGAGCTTCTTCAAATAAATCTGAAAAATCTGTTCACGGCCTTTGATGTCAGGTTTATCGATGGTAATTTGTCGATCAAATCGACCAGGCCTTAACAGAGCTTTATCTAAAATATCAGGCCTATTTGTGCCAGCAAGGACAACAACTCCAGCAGTGGTTCCGAATCCATCCATTTCTACAAGCAACTGGTTTAGAGTACTTTCACGCTCATCATTGGCACCTGAGAGGCCCCCACGTCCCCTTGCTCGACCAATAGCATCAATCTCATCAATGAATATTATACTAGGTGCACACTGCCTCGCTTCTTGAAACAAGTTTCTGACCCTAGACGATCCAACACCAACAAACATCTCCATGAAATCCGATCCCGAAATGGAAAGGAAAGGCACACCAGATTCCCCAGCAGTTGCTTTTGCCAAAAGAGTTTTACCGGTGCCTGGAGGACCTACTAAAAGAGCACCTTTTGGAATTTTTGCCCCCAGTTCCTCATATTTTTTAGGGTTCTTGAGGAAGTGAACAAACTCCATGATTTCCTGCTTAGCTTCATCACAGCCAGCAACATCTTTGAAATAGACCTAGATGAACAGAAAATGAAGGAAAACTTTTTTTGAGTAATCTTTTTGTTTGTAGAGTGACAAAGAAAGTGCTACAAATTTTTTTTTGACATAATAAACAAGAATAACTGAGGAGCACCATCCTTGATAAAAAAAAAGGGTATCTAACCTTGTTTTTTGCATTCTTATCCACTTTTGTAACATGGGCTTTTCCTATATTGAATATTCCACGGGCACCCTTTCCACCACTACCTCCAACGCCTATTCCGCCTTGCATTCTCCGCCCCATGAACCAAAGGCTTCCTAGAAGCAAGAGTGTTGGTGCAAACCTGATCAACTCTTGGTACCAAACCATTTCAGAAGTATATGTAACAGGAACATAATCATGAGAATCTATCCCCAATGCTTCCTGGGCTTCCTCCAACTTCTCCTCAAATGATTCAACACTTCCAATATTGAAATAATATTTATATTGGCTCTTGCTTGGATCAGCAGGTCCTTGGACAACTGGTCCCTCAACGACATCATTGCTTGTTTGATTGCGTGGTGAGCTCCTTACATACACTTTTGCAACTGATTTATTCAAAACAACTACATGGTCTACTAAACCTGGTTCCAGGAGCTTGTTTTTGAACTCTTGGAAACTAATCTGCAAAGAATCATTTTCCAAAGTTTCAAGGCCCAAAAAGACAACAAAAATCTTAATTACATTCAAATTGCACATGAGGCAAACCAACCACAATATATATATATATATATATGTATGTATCATTAACGAAAAACTTGAATATGCGACTCAGCTATATATCCTACTAACTATGAGTCTATGATTATAAAAGCCCCATACAACCAAGTCCTGAAATATATTCAAGCATATAACTTACCTGTTGTTGCTCACGAGGACCAAATGAAAATGATGAAAGAAACAGGCCAATCACTAATATAGGGGTGATAAGATTTTGAAATTGCTTCAAGAAAGCTTCCTGAAAACTGCCATGATCACCTGTGTTTGCATCCTCTGAAAATAAAGAAATTAAAATATGCAAAAAGCTGTGAGATATTATGTATTATAATCAGTGTGGTGAACCATTTTTTAAACAAACATTCAGCATGAAGTTTTACTAATAAATATATTTTTTGAAATATACACATGAAAATAATAACTTCTTCGTTTTTACTTTACAGATTCATTTATACATATATCTTTAGAAAACAAATAGTAAGAAATCTTTTTCACATTCCATATCTTAGAAAAAGAAGGGTGGACCAAAATAGAAACTATTATCAATATTAGAAGGCTCTATTGCCGATCAAAACTATTAGAAGGCTCTATTCACAAACAAATTGGAAGTATACATAAGGGGTGGTTTGGGATGATCTAAATAAGTGTATTTTTTGACTTTTTATGAAATATGGATTGGGTATGGGCTGGGTTTGAAGTGATGTAACTTAAATAAAATGATGTGACTTAAATAAGATAGTGACTTTTTGACTTTTTTAGATTATGACAAACAAGGCCTAAATTTAAAAACCTAAAAAGAAGAGATTAATATGTACAAATTCAAATCGTATAGATTTAATTATTGACTACCAAATCATTTTCTTCGGACTTGTGATGTATTTTATGCGTGTGTAAGTGACAGACGGACGTCTTTTGAGTGTCTAAAGCATGTCTGGTTATAAAAGTATTAAAACATTTTGACGCGCGTCCAACACGTGTCGAGGTGTGTCCAACACATATCTGAAACTGACACTGAAACAACACCTTCTTAAGAGTGTTCATGATTCTAAGGCAACAAGCAAGGTTCAAAGGGTAAATAATGTGATTACAACTCTATGGATAGTTCATAATTATTCAACACTATTGGTAATGTGAATACAAAGTTCATGGTGCAGATTTTTCTATAGACTGAGGAAGGTAATACTCATTAGTCATTATTCAAACATTAAGCAATTGGGTACATTGGAGATATGATTAAGGACTCTAGGAGACGAGATACAAATCAATGCCCTACAGCCATTTTATATGAATGGTTGTCATCTCCCTAGTGCAAATCACTCTATTATTCTAGCTAGCAACATATAATGGCTGCCTAGTAGGTTCCTTCCATCATTAACAGCTGTGTTCACAAACCCACATGATGAGTATACTTGAGGATAGCGTAGGTACATGGATCCAGCCCCGCCACATCACCCCTTAGATGGCTTCTCTTGCAAGATTCATGCACCAAGTGTTAGCCTTGCGAGGTAACACATGGGCCAATCATGCATCTACACCAGGACATTTAAAAGACTCTGCCCCGTGCACCCTTGCCAGCTTCCTCACTTGCTTAGTTTGTTAAGCTTGCCAATAGTCCATCGAGTGGTGCCTTGGCCTCTAAAACTCACGCACATCGCTGGTGCTATCTAGGTTGGAAGCAAGGCCTAGGAAACTCACTTGGGACCACCAGAGGACTTGTGAATTGGAGGGATCTTGACCAAGACATGTGACACCACGATCATTGGATCATACGTAACTCTAAGCTACACTAATACACCCCAAAAGGGAGCTTCCATGCATGCAACAATCTATCCATAATCCTTCTCCTTTGGCATATACAGAGCTCTCCACCAACACCCTCTCTCTCTCTCTCTCTCCCTCCCCCCTAAGGATTCCCTGGGTCTCTCTCCTCCACCCCCTGTGGTCTCCAACCACCTCAATGGCCAATGCCTACAATTGTGCCAGAGGGCATTAACAGATAACTAAAAAAAATTATTACAGAGTCCCGAAGCCTTTGTAGACAAACTTTAAAAATACAACCCATTAGCCTGGAAGAGAATTGAAGCCCCTCCACCATTTAAAACAAAAGGGAAACCAAGGAACAAAGACTCACCACCCACAAGCTCCTAAGTAAAACAAAATAAAACCAACCGACAACATAACTAAAAATCCAACCCATTGCTTCAAAGATTTAAATATCCTGAAAACCAATAAATGTTCCCAAAAATATATATATATTTATCATGTTTCTCTCCCATCTTTTCTAGACAGACATATGGCGGATTTGACATTACCAATTTAGCAACAAAAACAAGAATGTAACATTCAATCCACAATTTGCAAAGACAAAAAATTTAAAATGAGAAAGTGACTAACATACATACCTTTGGATTCGGATTTTTGCTCCTTTCCTTTTGGGATTTGCTTTTTATCCTTGGGATAGAAATTCTCATAGTCTGCCAAAAAAATAAATAAAAAGGGGTCGTTTTTCTATTAAACCCAACAAGGCAAACAGATAATAATAAAATAAATTCAGTTGAAATGCTTACTCTTCTTTTTGGGAGCTTCACTTGAGAAAAATCTACGAAGTCTAGGGTTCGCAAGGAGGTAATTCAAATCAGATAAATACGGCTTCGACAAAGTGCCCTTGTTAGTACCTATTGAAGTTAAATAGCCCCTTAAAAACCCTAGTTTATCATCAAATCGACTAATATCTCTATCCACATACGGAGCTCGAATGAAAGCTCCGTTGGTGAGAGCCGATCTCGCACCATTACCTCCACTTATCACATTCTGCCACAAACAAAGCAATGATCAATATAGAAACGAATCGAAATAGATGTGAGAGAGAGAGAGAGAGAGCTGACTCTTGCGCGAGATGATTGAGACAAAGAACGGCCAATCCTGGAAAAGATCATGATGCTTTGATTGAGAATGAAGAGAAAGGCTTAATCTTGAGCTTGTTGTTGTTGGATTAATATAGGGAAAATGAAGAACAATGTAGGTAGGGTTCGATTGAAGAAGATATGGAATGTGAAAGTATTGTGGAGATTTGGGTTTTGATGAAGTCGGATTGAAGAAGCTGATAAGATAATGATAATGACGATGATGATTTGGTTCTGGAGAGATGGCGGAGTCGACGAATGCAAAAAGTGGTGAAAGGGACTGTTTGGGAAGAGGATTAAGATATTTGTGGTTTTGTGGAAGGGGGTCAAGAAATAAGGGGTAGGTTGGATCTGATTAACAGAGTGTGTATGTTTGTTGTGATTAAAACTTGGGAAACAAGACATGGTTTCGTGGCCCCGATGTCATGCGTTAGCTCATAGAATCTGGTACACCAAAGCCGCGTTCGGATTGGTCAGAAGAAACAAATAAACCTTATTTATTTTTTAATTTCTTTTATTTTTAAAATGTCAAAAATATTTTTTATTTTAATGTTGGGATATTTAGTTTAATATTTCTCTCCAACTTTTAATAATAGAAGATGTTACAATGGCGCTGTTTGGGAATCGGCTAAAGAGGCTATGATAGCCTATTTGGAGAAAAAAGCAAAAAAGTAGCACTGTTGGAAGATTTTTCAAAAAAAAAAAAATAGGTGACATCACAGCCGGCAATGGGTACCTAAGTAGCAAAATTACCATTTTGCCCCTTTAATCAATTTAAAAAATTATAATTTTAAGGACAAATTTGTCATTTCAAATTCAAACATCATTTCAACACACTTTTCAATACAATAACTCAACTAAAAAATCATCTCATCTTTCCAAACACAAAAACTAAAATAGCCACTAAAATAGCCAAAAAGCCAAATAGCCTACTAAAATAGCCACTTTCCAAACGAGGCCAATATTTTTTTGTTTTTGGGTAACCAAAGGTCCCTCACCCATACTCATATATCACATCTAGCATCTCATTTTTTCTCCTCTTTCATGGATATTAGATCGATTCTAGTGTTGAGAAATGGAATCTAGGAAAGAACACAAAGAGATTTCGAGTTCTTCCTCTTATGTGAGAGACTCAGATAGAAAATACTCTTTAATTAGTTAACCTTGCTTAAGATTGAACTTGATTACACAAAATGTAACGACCCATCGATTCAATGACTTTGGATTGATCTTCGAATTGAGTAACTCGGGCTTCACAGAGAGTGATGGTAACCTTCTCATTTCAAAGCAAACCCAAACCTAAAACTAAAACTGGTTTTCATTAAATGAGTGAACCCATTTGAAATAGTTTGTGCTTCCAATTATAAAGGAAATCGAGAAATCAAGAGAAATGCAATTTACCTTGCTTGTTTCTACTTTTCAAAAAATACTTTTTAAAAAATTTTACTTTCTTATTTTTCGTATTTTTTTGTTTTTATTGAATTTTTTTAATATTTTAAGAATTTTTTTTACTTTTTAGACACCTAACATAAATACACCTAAAAAGTAAAAATTGTAAAAAAAATCTTTTAAAAATTCACTAAATACCAAAAATACAAAAAAATACAAGAATTCAGTACATTTTTTTTGTATTTTTATGTATTTATTAATTTTTTAAAATATTTTTTCATAAATTTTTTACTTTTTAGATACATCTAAGTAAGGTGCATCTAAAAAAGTTTAAAAAAAAATGTTTAAAATTTAAAAAATATTTACTAAAAACAAAAAAATATGAAAATAAAAAAAGTCAGTTTTCAAAAAACTTAATTTAAAAAACTCAAACCAAACACACTGAATGGGTTTCGAGATAATTGTAGACTGGATTGAATATGGGTTTTGTGCTCAATCACCTCCTCTCCTACTCTTGGTGGTCTATATCTATATATCTGTACGGACATTTTAAAAAAAAAAAATCATATTTAATGATAAAGAAATCCAACGAAGAAAATGATCAATGTCACCACGCGATCGACATCTATAAGACAAAATACCCCATCCGTAGCCAGGGGCTCTCCGACACCCAAGTCAGTCCTCCAATATTATCAAAATATTTAATAGACTAATTCATAAAGACAAATTGTGTACTTCAACCCATAAAGGTGTTGCATATTTATAATATCTATTGACTTACTTAGCAAATAGTTTGAAATCCTATCCCAAACAATCTCCGGTTGTTTAGGACTTCAATATCGATAAGATTTCATATCCTGATGAATTTTGCATAACATAAAATACTAATACAGTATTTTATAAGAATTTAACAACTGTCATACATGTGATAATCCATAACCATGCCACGTGACAATGCCTAGACCTATATAATTCTTGTGATTATTTTTATTTCTTCTCAATTGTCCTTAAGCTTTCGTTCTCTTTGAACCTAGTGAAAGCTTTCTGTTGTTCTGATAAAAATAGTCGTGTAATATTAACTAACTAGAACCATACATGGGTGCTAGGGTTTATTCCAAAATGCCTAACTTTGTTAGGACTTATTCCGAAAATGCCTAACCTTACTGAAACTTGTTCCAAGAATGCCTAACCTTGTTAGGACTAATTCTGAAAATGCCTAACCTTGCTAGGACTTATTCCAAGAATGCCTAACCTTATTAGGACTTATTCCGAAAATGCCTTACTAGGACTTATTCCAAGAATACCTAATCTCGTTAGAACTTATTCTGAAAATGTTCAACCTTGTTAGGACTTATTCCAAGAATGCCTAATCTCATTAGGAACTACCAAAACACCAACTTGCTTATTGGCAGGCAAAATCCATTCGGCAAGGAATCCCATTGTTGGACAAACCACTAACCTACTTTGTAAAGATTTTGAAAGTTGGTCAAACTTGCCAATCCACTTTGTCGAGCAAAACCAGCTTGACAAAGATTTTCCAAGTTGGTCAAACCCGTCAACCTACTTCGCTTAGCAAAACCCGTTCGACAAAGATTTTCAAAATTGGTCAAACCTGCCAACCTACTTCGCCAAGCAAAACCTACTCAACCAACATTTTCTAAGTTGGTCAAACTTGCCAACCCACTTTGCCAAGCAAAACTCATTCGACAAAGATTTTCTAAGTTGGTCAAACCTGCCAACCTACTTTGCTGAGCAAAACCTGCTCGACAAAGATTTTTCAAGTTGGTCAAACCTGCCAATCTATCTCTCACCCAAATCAATGTGGCAAGGAGATAAAATTTTTAATCAAGGGGTAGCATAATTCATTTTGCCCACGTGATCTATAAAGCACGGACTCCATTTTAGCATATTTGACCAAATAACGATCTCCTTCCACTGCAAAATAATAATAAATATAGTTGATGCTCCACATATAACAAAAATCTGACATAATATATAAAATCTATGCTCTGTAGCATAATAACTGATAATAATACCTCCATGTCTAGAATGATAATGCATAAAATCCATATGTCGCAAATAATAAAAATCCGATATAATTGATCTTCAACATCTCCGTGATTAGAATAATAGTGCACAAATTTTGTGCTCCGCAAATAATAATAATCCGACATAATAACTCAACCATGAAACTACTGTTTTTTTGTTGGAACTTATGAATCATATTTCCATATATTCAGTCATATTACTAACACTCCTCTTGATTGGGTTACCTTGCCAAGCATGTTACTACCTCCTATAAGGAATGAATTTATCTATTCTCTTTGAGTAATCTGGTGCTAGGTTAGTTCATTGCATATATGTTGCATAATTTAACTTGGACGCTAACTTTATTGAGCTTATTATGTGATGTGTTACTTCTGTTAGCACTGCAATCGTTTGGGATAGTGAACCTATGAAGGAGTTCAAATCTCTAAGAGGTTTGAGGCAATGAGACCCTCTCTTTCCCTATTTGTTTGTTCTTTGTCTTGAAAAATTGTCTAATATGATCAGTTTCAAAGTTGAGGAAAAAAGCTGGAAAGGTATGGAAGTTACTAGAAGTGGGCCAATCCTAACTCATCTCCTCTTTGCTGATGATCTTATGCTATTTGGGCAGGCTAATTTAGCTACCTGTGAGACTATTAGATAGGTTATAGATGAATTCTGTAGTATTTCTAAACTGAGATTTAACTTACATAAGTCTAGCTCTTTATCTCTCCCAATGTTGATGGAAAGAGAGCTAGAGAACTAAGTACTATATGTGGGATCCTCTTTCTACAAATTTAGGAAAGTATTTGGGTGTGCCTCTGTTACATGGTAGAATGCATAGAGGGTTGTTCAATGATATTCTGAGTAAAATGCAAAAAAGATTTTCTAGGTGGAAAACTAATACCTTATCCATGGTTGGTAGAGTTACACTTATAAAATTTGTGACTGCTGTTATTCTTAGTTACACTATACAAACTATGCTCTTACCTAAATCTGTTTGCAATGATATTGATAGACTTAACGGGAACTTTCTCTGGGGTGATACCATAGTGTAACAACCCCCATACCGTTTACCGATAAGTTACTGAATTACCTACTGATTTCTGCTAAACTGGGATGCTTATGACTGATAATGGAGCTAATTGAAGTACTGAACGGACTGATTGAAAATTTAAACTGAACTGACTGAACATGTTTATTGTATTGCATTCTTATCTGTTTGATTATTTGATTATCTGTTCGTGTTTTATGTTTAAACTGTAAGTTGAAGGCCTTATCGGCGGTCGAACTGAAAATCGTTTAGTGTTCCATGATCAGTAGAAATAATGTGATTTTATGGTGTATTTATCTGAAAATTGATTAGGCATGATTAAACTAGAATAATTTAAGCCAATTAAAGAGTTCGTTGTAATTATGCTCTTGCCATTGTTAGTGGGCCTTTGTTTATTCTCCTTATTGAGGCAACTACACTTAGATGAACATCTCATCAGCCACAATTGAGAGCCTATAGCCGACCAAAGTGAAGGAGAGGGAGAGTTAGGAGAGAATTGAACTCATCTTGTGCATGGGCTTGAAGAATTGAAGTAATTGTTAGAGAATTGTCAAATTGAGCCTCCAAACCTTGAACACAAGACTTAGGTAAGAGAATACAACCCTTTAACTGTGAGTTTAAGCTAATTCTTGCATGATTCTTGCCCAATTGTAGAATTAAGTCATGAATTAGTTCATACATGTTGAATTAGAGAATAATTCATGCATGCATGCTTGTATTGTTGATTCTTAAGGTATTTTCATGGTAAAAATGGTACATGCATGTTCATAAATAGACTTGAGTCCATGAATTCATTACATTCTTGAAGAAATGAGTCCATTTGGACAAGCTTTGAAGGTTGAATTTGGTTTGAATCCATGCATGTTGCATATTCTTTATGTTCATGGAAAATAGGTTTGAAAAATGGTTTTACTTGACTCACTCTTGGGCTTTGAATTCACAAATTGAGCTTTGAAACTTGTTATACATTGAATTTAGATGTGTTTTCCAGAATTTGGGCCCAAGAGGTCGAGTTTTGAGTGAAGGAATGCTTGGTTTGAGCTTAAGAGGCAAATCTGAAAATTCCAGATTTTGGCTTCTTCGCTTGAGCGAAGGATTCCTCGCTCGAGCGATCAACGTTTACTCTGAGCCACGCTCGAGCGAAGGATTGGTGGCTCGAGCGTAAAATTCGAGCATCTAGTACTTTTACTGTTTCATCAGACCGCTCGAGCGAAGGATTTCTCGCTCGAGCGAAGCCTTTGATTTTGGAAGCTCACTCGAGCGAAGGAAGGCTCGCTTGAGCGAGGGTCCTATTTTCAGCAAACTTTGCAAAATGATTTCTAAGTGTATTTTTGCATCCTCATCCCATTCTAGGCATTCTTAGGCCTAGTTTAAGGCATCTTAATGAGGATATAGATGTAGAACACACCAAGGCAATTAGGGATTAAATTATGATATTTCCCAACTGTGTAGCTTAGTGTGTGTTCAACCTGTGAACTGTGTAGGGTTGGCGACTGGAGAGACACGCTCTAACATTTTGTAGCCCGAACTCTATGAGTAACAATTGTGTAAAGATATATTCAAAATGATTATCTTTCGAATACTGAACTGTTTATTGAACTGTTTTCGGAACTGGTATTATTTACTGAATGAATGTATGTCCTTTATTTCTGAATTGTACTGTGACATCCTTAGCACCTCTTATTCTTGGTATTCGATCTTATTACAGAGATCTCTGTCGGTTCCTCGTGGAACCATTATCACATCTTGATCGATGGCTATCATTCTTGTTCGGTCTTTAAGACTCTTGTTTCTTCTTTATGCTAATGGATGTACCACATATGATTGAATAACTATTCTGACTGAAAGACTGAAATACTGTTTAATGAACTGTTTTCACTACTGTAAGGACATTTCATTCTTAACCTCTTTACGCTTTATGTTATTCACTGGGCTTTAGCTCACTGTTTATATATATATGTAGGTGCTCAGCCACCAGACCGGAGCTAGGAGCGAGGATTAGACTCCAGTTTTGTCAAGCCAGCCTATGTGCCTCACTGCGAGGTTTCAAGCCTAATGTGTTAAGGCTTAGGGGTGTTTTAGCATTCCCCCTTCCGTACTGTCTTATTGTTTTGTAATAACCGAATGGATTGCATAGCCTGAATGTTTACTGTACTGTTGAGTAGGGATTAAGTCCCTCTTTTGAATGACTGTAAATGTTGTATAGGCATCTTGTTTAAATGTATAAATGCATGAAAAATCTTTTGGCATCTGATCACACTCAATGGACACTATTTATTTACTGTATTGGCTTCGCCACACGAGCTCTGTTTTCTTGTTTCCTTTTAGCGGGCCTTGATAATTCGGATTCTTGGCGATTCTGATGCTAAACCCATAGGGCCGGGTTTGGGTCGTGACACATGGAGAAAAACAAAATCCATCTTCTTAAATGGGATGTGGTATGCAATATGAAAAAGAAAGGGGGTTTAGGGATCAAGAAAGCCAGGGATTAGAACCTAGCTCTGATCTCTAAACTGGGATGGAATCTCATCAATAATAAGGGTGGATTATGGTGTGAATTTCTTCATAAGAAATACTTACATAACACTTCATTTCATATCTGGAAAAGAGAGAGAAATGCATCTCATGTTTGGAGAGGCATTTTGAACACTAAGAATCTTTTGAGGAAAGCTATGAAGTGGGAAGTGGGTGATGAGACCACTGTCAATGTTTGGAAGGATTGGTGGTGTAGAGATAGGTCCTTTGAGGACACTGTCTCAAGTACCAATCCTACCTATCAGAGCAATTCCACAGACTGTGATAATGTGAGAGAATTTCTGGGGGATAATGGTAATTGGGATGAGGCTACTGTGAATAACAATTTCCTACTCCAATTGGCTAGTACAATCTTGGCATCTACTCCTCCAAAAAACCTGAACAGGGATATCCCTTTGTGGAAAGGGATTCCTGATGGGACTTTTACTGTCTCTTCTGCCTATGAGTGTATTTTGAAAAGTAATGATAAGGAAGATGACTGAGACTGGCTGTGGAAACTTAGATTGTCACAGAAACTTAAAGGTTTCTTATGGACCGTGTTACATGGCAAATTACTTACTAACCAAATGCAACTGAAAAAAAGTTTAACTCAGGATGCTCAATGCCCCAGTTGCAATATGACTGAGGACATTCAGCATTTGTTTAAAGACTGTTATAAGGCCAAAGCAGTTTGGCTTGCTATTTTTACCCGACTTTGGTACCTTGATATGAGAAGGAAAAGCTGGATGGAATGGCTCATGAGTAATGTTAAAAATAAAACTCATTTTAATGCTGACCTCTCTTTGTCTCTAGTATTTAGTGTAGCTTTGTGAAAAATCTGGAAAAAACAGGAATCTATTTGTGTTTGAAGGAAAAACCACTGGTTACCAAAAGAGTGCTAATTACATTTTAGATTACTCTAGAGAGATCCATCTAGCCTTCTTCAATGTTGTACCAGTTTCTAGACCAGTTTACCAATTTATATCTTGGAATTTACCACCTTTAGGTACGGGTGCAACTCGGGTGGGTTCGATCGGGTTGGAGGTTTACCCAAGCCTAGCCTGAATTGTGTTTGGCAATGCCCAAGCCCGACCATCAACCCGAGCATGGCTGCTCAAGCCCAGACCAAGCTTCATAATTCAAACTCGGGTTAGCCCGAGTTGCTCGAATTTCACAAGGTAACAAACAGCTTCTGAATTTTTCCATACAATAAACAGTGCTTCATTAAATACATAAGTCCATTAATCCATACAACAAACTTAAACATCATCCGAGTCACAAGAGTCTCAGAGAGAAGGAAGAAAGAATAGATAAGGTAGGGTTTTGTTTTTAGTTTTAATCTAATGGTCAAAATAAAAAATGCTAATCCAAGGGCCAAAGACCAGCCAAAAATAAAATAAAATTAAAGGGCAACTATTTAATTTATTTTATACGTATATTATATAATTTATAGAATATATTAAATGCAATTCGAGTTCGGGTTACTCGGGTTAGCCATTGACTCTGCCTAGGCCCGACCCGAATTACAATTCGGGCATCAAAAACCTGCCAAGGCCCGTTCAGATTACAAGATATCATTGCCCAAGTCCTAAAAAAATTCGGGCTGGGCACGGATTGCTCGGGTTGAGCCCGCCTAAGTTGCACTCCTACCTTTAGGGAAACTAAAGCTCAACACAAATGAAAGTAGGAAAACAGGAGGTGATGGAGGATTTGGAGAATGGGTATATGGATACTATGGCAGACTTCAACCAGGAACCAGTCTATAAACAAAGCTATGGGCAGTATATAAAGGACTGACAGTAATCTTGCAACAAGGATTAAATGATGTGATCATAGAGACGGATGGAATCCAAGTTGTGCAACTGATAGAGGAATAACTAGAGATAAATGCCCTTTCAAGCATCTAGTGGATGATGTAAAAATTTTGCTCAGAGGTTGTGACTGTGCTGTCTAACATGTTTGGAAAGAAGGTAACCTGTGTACTGATGCTCTTGCCAAACTTGGAGCAGCTCAACCGGAGGATATGCTGGTGGTGAAAGATTCCTCAGCCGAAATCAGAAGTTTACTTGTTGATGATATGTTAGGTCATTCTAAAGAAAGGGCTTAGCTCCCTATTTTATTTCCGCGGTAACCAAAACAAAATAAATATATGTTGTATAGTTATGACTTAACAATCAAACCCTCTTCTCTCTATACATATTGCAATCAATCAATTTGGAAGCTATAGCACAGCCTTAATACTAAGATAATAATAACACAAAAAAATTTGACCCCAAGATCCATCGTATATTTGATCGACATAATATATGGTAAGATATGTTGAGCATGTCACTGCGTAATTATTATGTTGATCAACATAATCAATGATCAACATAATATTGGAGAATGCAACTGCATAATCTTCTTCATTGAATTCTGTCGGTTCCCATAAACGACATCAATTGTACGGACATAAAAAAAAATAAAATACTGTATTTGATGATGAAGAAATCTGACGAAGAAGATGATCAGTGTCACTACGCGATTGCCATCTGCAAGACAAAATATCCCCAGTCGTAGCCGGGGGCCCTCGACGTCCAAGTTAGTTCTCCAATATTATCAAAATATTTAATAGATTAATTTATAAAGAGAAATTGCGTACCTCAACTCACGAGAGGTTGCCTATTTATAATAGTGACTTAGCAAGTAGTTTAAATGTTCTAGAAGTCCTATCTCAAACAATCTGATTGTTTAAGACTTTTATATCGATAAGATTTCATATACTGATGAGTTTTGTATAACATAAAACACTAATGCAATATTTGATAAGAATTTGACAACTGTTATACATGTGATAATCTATAACCATGCCACGTGACAATAGCTAGACCCACATAATTTTCGTAATTATTTTTATTCACTCTCAATATCTATATCCATATTTATGTGGGTTTGTTATGCTTTGATAAATTGTTAATGGGTTTTTATAATTTTAGCTTATTCGTTTGTGGGTTGAATGGTTTTTCGCTGTAACAACGATAGGAACTTTTAAAATTAATGCGTTTTCTTTGCATTATATTTGGGGCAAATTATGAGTTTTCCGTAGAATTGCTTGTATGCATATATGTAAATGTCTCTGCATACGTGCGCGTGAAATGGGTGAATTGGTTTCCTACAACTTTCTGTGGGTTTTTTACAACTTTCTGTGGGTTTTTACTGTATGCTTGGTGGCAAGAGTTTGAAAATCAAAGCTGGGCCAATTTATCTATGTTTAATTTTATAGTTTAATTTTCTCTGATTTAGTTAAAAAATAGCGAAAATTATGAGAAAATCAGAGAAAATTGGTTAAAATACAGAGAAATTTGTGAACAAATTAAATAAATTTCAACTCAGAAAAATTTCAAAACACTAAGAAAATAAGAGAAATTGAACAAATTAGAGAAATTTTAAACAAGAAAAATTTCAAAACACGGAAAAATTTATTCTCTGAAAAAATATTGAAGGATCCCAATTATTATGAAAATTTTACATTTTCTTTATCCTATAAAATCTTAATACCAGAGATCTTATAAAAAATTACCCTTTAATATTTTATCAATACCTTTATGATTCACCATCTTCATCACTATCATACTAACACCACTATTATATTTAAATAAAAAAAGCATATTTTAAATCAAAAAATTGAATTTCATATAATTTAAACTTATTTATGAAATTCAAATTATTTTGTAAGTCCTTGGTAAACATTTTGGGACTAAAAAAGTATAAAAAAAACAAAATAGACTATATAAGCTAATAAGACAAAATATCACACAAATCATAATCCTTACATTTTTTCTCTTATAAAAGTTAAAAAAATTTTAAAATAAAAACCAAATGAGACTAAAAAAATTAGATTAAAAGAGTTTCACTACAAAAAAGTTGACTACCATAACTAATGCTAAATGAAGCTTGACTTCGTGTTTTGAAACATGATTTTGGAATTGAAGTTGTGCTTTGGTAATGACTTCAATCAATTTGTTGTAAAATTTAAAATGTGAATAATAACACAATTTTTGTTGACTTAGGGTCCGTTTGGCAAGCAAGGTTAGGGCTAAAATAGTCACAAAAGACAAAATAGACTATTTTAGCTATAACAAACAAAACATCACATCCAATCCATAATCATTATACTATTCTTTCACAAAAAAAGTCAAAAAAGTCAAAAAGTCAAAAAGTCCTTCCTAAACTAAACTTTTTAGCCCAGGCTAAAATAGCCAAAAAAGTCAAAAAGCCAAAAAACCAATCCACTTCCCAAACGGATGCTTAGGGCTAGTTTGGCATAACCTAAGTGAAAAAGTCAAAAAGTCACTATCTTATTTAAGTCACATCATCTTATTTAAATCACATCACCTCTCTAATACATCACATCAAACCCAACATAAACCCACAAATAAGTCAAAAAATACACTTTTTTAAGACATCCCAAACCAACCCTTACTTTAAAAAATTTTAAGCATTGTTTGCATGTTGACTTTTTAGCTAAAATAATTAAAAAGTTCAAAATATCCAATCACATCATCTTTTTTATTCTTTACAATTTTTTTTTTCGTAAAAAACAAAAAAAAATAAAAAAAATTAAAATAGTCATGTTCCAAACACCTATAAAGTTGTGTTTTAAAAACAGAACTTATAATTTGAATTTAAAAAACAAGTTTAACCTGAGTTTGAGACTTCTGTTTCAACAATAATATGCATTTAATTTGAAAAATTAAAAAAATTCCACCACTATCACTAATATTAACATTCCTTTTAAATTAAATGGTGTAGTAAAAAATAATAAGAAATTTCTTATATTTGAATTATAAATATGTGAAATTATGAAATTTAAGATTTTTTTTTTTTTTTTAAAACTTGTTTTATATCTCACCAAAAGTGGTGAAATAGTAAGAAAAAAAAGCTGATTGATTATAAATTTTTTATAACTTCAAAATTGTACATTAAAATATAAAGGGAAAAAATATGAAATTTCATTCAGATTATTTTATTTATTTATTTGGTAGGTAAGTCATAAGTTTTCTTTGGTAGGTAAGTCATTGAGATTATCTTATCAAATATTTTCTTTTCTTTTTCATCCCGACATATAATAAAAAAAACATTTTTAGTTTTTAAATGAGGAATCTCAATTATTATTTGGATCCAAACAAAGTGTAAATTTTAAGTTGTTAAAATTTATTATTAACATAAACATAAAAATAAAAAAAGGGTAAATTACATTGACACCCCCTGAGATTTATATTTATTACAGTTTCTCCCTCACATTTTGAAAATTACATTCCCCTCTTTGAGGTTTAAAGTTTCATTACAGATTGCTCCCTCCAGAAATTTAATTTTTTTAAATACCAATTTTGCCCTCACTAGGTAAATTATATTAATACCTCTCACATTTTAGAAATTACAATCCCCTCCCCAAGGTTTAAAGTAGCATTACCAATTGCCCCATTTGTTAGTATTAGTTGAAAAAAAAGTTCATAAAAAAAAAATTAATTGAAAAAAAAATTATTTGAAAAAAAAAAATTAATTGAGATTTTTTTTTGTTAGTCAAAATTTTTAATTTTTGTTTAAAAAGCAATGTAAGATAAAAATTACACTGACACCCTTGAAATTTGATGTTTATTACACTCGAAAGATAAAATTATATAAAAATGATAATTATTTTTTATTTTTTATTTCTTAATCAAATTAAATTTAAATTAATTTTTTTTTCTAAAAATCAAATCATACATAGCCTAAGAATCTTTTGATAAGTCATTTTTTACGTTGGTAACTTATTTAATTATTTGTTAATTTTACGACATTTTTACCATTTGAGGCCTGTTTAGTAACTATTTCGTTTTTAGTTTTCAATTTATATTTACAAAAATTTAAAAAACTGTCATAAAAACTTGTTTGATAATTTTTTTAGTTTATAAATGGTTATCTCAGTTTGTAAATTTGAGGAAAAACGTGAATTTAAAAAATGAGTTTACGTTGGTTTTTAAACAGAAATTTAAAAATTTGACTAACAAAATTTTTTTCAAATATCTTTTTTGCAAATAATTTTTTTTCCAATTAATTATTTTTTTCAATGAATTTTTTTTTTAACTAATACTAACTGATGGGGCAATTGGTAATGTTACTTTAAATCTTAGGGAGGGAATTGTAATTTCTAAAATGTGAGGGATGTCAATATAATTTACCCAGTGAGGGAAAAATTAGTATTTAAAAAAATTAAATTGCTGTAGGGAGTAATCTGTAATGAAGCTTTAAACTTCAGGGAGGGAGATGTAATTTCCAAAAGGTGAGGGGAAAAACTGTAATGAACATAAATCTCAAAGGGTGTCATTGTAATTTTTCCTAAAAAAAAGTGTAAATATAAACATATGAAATCAGTGATTCAGCCTTCGTTTGATAATGACTTTTTTAGTTGACTTTTTGACTTTTGTAACTTGAGACTTTTTTATTCGTTTGATATTCTTGATTGGCTTTTTTGACTTTTTTTGGAATGGTGGATTTTTTTTTTTTAATCATTTTGTAATTTTTGACTTTTTGTAATTTTGTAATTTTTTTATCCTTGTAATTATTTAGCCCAACTCAAAAACCAAACAATTCCTCAATTGTGACATCATGTACTAACCTCGCTGCTCTCACAGCGCAACAACAATAGAAACATCGGTGTGTTGTGTTTGGTTTGATTTTGAAAGATAATTTTTTAAAAAAAATTTTAGGGAGAGGGTTTAGAATTTTTTTTAATTTGTTTAATTGTATATTTTGAAAATAATTTTGAAGTTTGGGATGATTTGATATTTTGTTATAATTAAGTAGATATGTGTGAGAGAAAAAATGATTGAGAAGGAGAGATGAGAGAGAAAAAGTAATTGATTAATGTGTAGAATTTTCAAAATCGCTAAACCAAACAAAATTTTAAAATTTTTTTCCTAAAATTTATTTCTCAAAAGCAAAAAACAAGGCCATCGTCCCTCTTCTGCTTCTCACAAGTAATTTCTCTGGGTTGTTTTCTACCGAATAACAACAGTTTTTTTATCTCAGTAATTCCTCTGGATTGTTTCCTACGAGTGTTCGGACTAATTTATGCGTATCTTAATCAATCTCAACATTGATACAAAGTACCTTAACCAATCTCAACAATGATACAAAGTGTTCCACGTGAATTAGACAAATCTCGAATATAACATGCAAACATGATTTCAAAGAACGGATTTATCTTAATAAGAGTTGAACCTGCCACGCAAGAGCACACCTGGCCCAAGTTACACCACTAGGTCAGCCCTTGGGCTTTCTCTCAGACATTTTAACAAACATTTAGAAAGCAGATTATCAATTAACAACTTTCAAAGCCCTAGCTACAATCAATACCCAAAACCCATTTCAGTGACATCCATTGTCATCACAAATGACATCAAGGAAAACCCATTCTCATCAATTGTTCATATTCAAATGTTGAAAAATCTTGAAAACATCTCACTTGATTCATTGAAAAAGCTACCTCTTTTTCCATTAACCCCTGTTGACATCAGTGAATTAAGTGTTCAACCCTTTCTTCGGAATGTATTTGACCTGGACTAGCTTGTTCTGGCCATGGTTTGTGGCTCTGGGTCTTGCAAATTTAATGCCTTTATTTGTTGCCTCCGCAAGCATTTGCGAGGCGAAGCTAATGTATTCGATCAACTTGCAATTGTTACTGCAGCGTTTTCTTGGCTAACTCTTGTTCCACTTGCCCATTTCAATGGCTACCTTGAAGGATGGCCTTTTGTGTTCGTTTTAGTGTACCATTATTTCTTCTTCTTCAATGTGAGTGTCCAAAAGTGATTTATATGGCCATTGTATAGTTGTTATGTTAGTAGTTTTTTTTTTTGTCTTCTAATATGTTTTGTGAGACAAAATGGTGTTTTAAAGTGTCAAAAGGATCCTTTACGCATTTTATAACAATTATGCAATAAAAATTACATATGTTGATAGTGTTAAATACAAATATATAATAGATTTGAATTGCTTTATATGTTTGCTAGGTGCATATATGATAAATCTGAACTGAACACATATCTTTTACCATTATCCATATGTCAAGTGTTAGCCTTTATTACTTAGAATGGACATTCTGTGTTTAAAAAAATAAAAAATAAAAATTTTAATTACAAACATGAATGACAAAAAATGGCTGCAAATATCTTGTTGTTTTTCAGTGTCAACTGCTGTACACTATATCACAAACAAGATTTGAGATTGCATTGCATAACATGAGTATCATTATCTCATATTGGGTCATATTTTGCATTGGCCATACAGTCTGAACTTTAAAATGATAGTAAAGAAGAGTTGTGTTTGCTCATTCTAGTTGATACTTTGAAATGTTGTCCTTATAACCCTAAGATATCTTACCTCTGATTTGTCTCACTTGTTAACTTTCTCCCTCATGTAGAGGTGTGAGACTCAAGTGGTAACATTCATGAAGAAGAAAAACTGAAGATTGTGATTTCATAGAGACTACACTAATACTTATTCCTCCGGTGTTGCCTGTGCATACTATGCTTACACCATATCGGGCTGTGTGCTGGAAAAGCCTACACGACTGGGGTTGTTTTATGTGCACTCTGTTTGAATTAACATTTCATAAGCTCTTAGGACCGGCTTTTAGCTTTTTATGGACATTTTTTCAATTAATATTCAATTTCCTTTTTATAGGCTTTTGGTGTGTGGGTTTTGGATTATTTATACCTAAAGTCAGAACAAACTTAGTAGAAAAGTCAAAATCCAAATAAAAAAGCTAATAAAAAGCTGATCCAAATAGGAATCCAAATAGGAATGGGTCCTTACGTTGCTTCATGTAGTGAGTTTTTAGTGTTATAACCTTGAATTCATTGTAAAGCCAAATTTTAGAATTTCGCTACAAAACAGAAGGTTTGACCTGATGCTTTTGTGAGCTTGATATTGATATCTTAGCTAGTATCTTGAAGTTGTGAAGTGCTTTTGGTTGGAGCTTATTTAGAGTGGTGATTAGGTTGCAAATCATGATTTTGTAATTTTTTTTCCTTTTTTTTTTTTTTTGTCTTTTCTTTTCGCTCATCTCTTTTTAAATTTGATCAATGACTGCGAATTGAAAGGTAATTCACTGCGTGTGTGTATCTTTGTTACGTTGTCTACTCATACTGGAATAAAAATTTATGTTTACACATATTTGTCCTCGACGACTCCGTATCGTTGGAAACATTGCAAGTAGAATCATAGCATTGAAATCTATGATATATTACATCTTTTAAATGGATGCCATGGCCTCAATTCCTACCAAATAGGACTTGTCCACCTTAGAGAATTCACATTTCTTCACATAACAGGCACACACATGCAACTATTTGAATTGAGGCCACATATTTGTATAGGCTCATTGTATTGTGGATCAAAAGAAGTGAAATCTACAATGGAAGACTATATAACAGGCCGGGATTATTGGAAGGCCCAAAAAGGTCCCATGGGGCCTGCTGGTGACCACTTTAAGAGTTCAAGCTTAGAAAATTGTTCAAGACCCTAATATTTATGAAATCAATGGCTATGCCATGACCTGGTCATTTTTAGGCCCAAAAAACATCATTCTGGACACTTGTTTTTAGGCACTTTCTACCCTTTTAGTATCATTTCTTATGTTGTTTAATTTCACTTTCGTTCAAGGCTATTGTCAAGTTTGATGCCAATTTAGTGTAGTTTTCAATTTCCTAATACTTCTCTTCTTTTGTCAATAGTAGGTTTTGAGGGATTTCCTATAGAATCATGGATTGTAATGGTTGGAGACTGTTTGTGATTGTGTTCTTGGTATCCTTTGTGTGAGAATCAACAGGAACCAAAGAAAGCTATTCCTGGTCCATATGTCGTTCTCTTCTTTCTACTTTCCCCTCTGCTTCTTCTCTCCTGTCAGTCACACATTTTATACTTCTTTTCTATAATTTTTACATGAGAAAGTCTCAAATCTTATGATAACAACAATCATGAGACTGGCTTGTTTATTATGTGCTCAAGACGGAACTTCAAGACTATTGTGACAGGCTGAATATCTTCTATAAGAAATTGGAGGAAGACACGATGAATTTTTTTACTCCGTGAAATCTCAAACAAAAAATATGCTCTATTCCTTGTTTTTTATCGACTGATCACAACTACTGCCTACATTTCACAAAATTGTGGACCAACAAGAGACATGCGATCCCATAGAAAGACATTACAAGGCTTTGTGGCAAATTTTTTTTTTTGAATTTTATTGTGCATAATCATAATTCTCTGTGCATGTATTGGCTGTTCCTGGACAGAAATCTCAGGTTTGGTATAGTTTTTTGTTTGTTCTTTTATTTTAATTTTAATTCCAGTTAAATGGACTACTAGATTATGTGATTTTGACAGACATCGTTTGTTCTTTACTTTTCAAAAGAATTTCATTCGTTTGGATGGAATGGAAAAGAAACACAATACAATGAAATTGACCTTATCCTTTGTCAAGCAATTTGGATTAAGATGTTGTTGAGTATAATTGAAGAAGTTTGATCTTTTTTAATATGGATTGTCACTCACAATTTCCGTTTTGTTTTGTTTTGTTTTATCTTTTTTCTTCTCTTGTCTTTTCCAATTCAATTCATGGCTCAAGAATGATAGGTACTTCACTACATGCATGTATCTTCAATGGCTTCATTTTACAGATTGGAGAAATTTATGATTTTTTTGTGTGTACGTGCATGATATGCCCTCTACATCATTGAAAGCGTTGCAAGTAGATGTCACAATGTCAATATCTGCCAAATTGTGCATCAGTACGTGAATGTGATGGCCTCTGTGTCTACTAGTATGGATTTCTCTTCATCTAAGGATATGCTTCTTTTAATTTTGTTATGGATGATGGAATTGAAATTGTCTTGCTTTAATAGGAACACGTACGCAAATATTTCAGTGGAGGACAAATATCTGTGTAGACCTGTTGGACTAGTGCTCCTCATCTTCAAAGTGAGTTTGCTTCGTTCATAAGGTCAGTAATTGTAATATAGATTATGGATTATTTGAATTTAGAATGAGTTGAACCGTTAAATAAACTTCTCAAATGCTTTGCATAAAAATGATCAAAATTCTTCAGAATCAGTGATGTTCAGGTAGTGTTTGGATCTTGAATTTGTATTCACACACAACATCAAGGTTTTCTTCCTTTGTGAGAAGGGCACGTGACGTGCAGAAGTGACCATTTGAAACATCTTTTGATAGTGGCTTGTGTTGCTTAGAAAACTTCTCTATCTCTTTGCATGCAGTCACACATTTCATATTTTATTTCTCCAATTACTGTGTTCAGAAATGCTCCTCATTTCTGCTTCATTACTTTTGCTTTCAAACTAATCCCCAAGTTGACAATTGATTCCAAAATTTCCAACTTATCATTGGATGCATATATTTTGTGGACAAGCTCAGGACACAACAACCAGTCCTGATTGGTTTTGAAATTTATTGAGAGTGGCAAATGTTTGGTGAATTTGATCCCCTTCTCTGAGGACATAGACGCATTCTTGAATCTCGTATATCTTGTGTTCTGTGTGCTTGATTGTTTCTCTTTACTATTTTTGTGATTGGAATCAGTCAATTATGCACTACAGTATTTTCATCTGTTTAATCAGGGAATCTTTTTGAATTTGAATTTGTGAATCTATTGTGTCTTATGCAAAGCGTTATCCTGTGTCCATGACCACTTGGTTCTGACCCTACTAAATTGTGCAGGGACATTAACTAACGTGGCATTTTCTAGTGTGCACCACCCAATCGTGCCACGTGTAGACACTATCCAAATTTCTTCAAACGTTAACAGTACCTGGCCTCAATAGGTTAGCTTTCACTAACGAACCAGTTAAGTAGATTTCATCCACATATCAAACCACACATATTTGATCCTCAAAAACATTGAACTTGGTTGTGTTTTCATTTTTTGTTTTCTGTTTTTAAAAAACACAGAAAACATGTTTGTTGTATTTATTTTTATAAACAAATCACTTTTTAGGAAATATCAAATAGTTATTTTCGAATTTTAGAGAACTGCTTTTGCACAAAAATGAAAACGACAACACAATAAAAAATGGCCATTAAAATCATTGGCAATGAGTCTGATTCATTTCATGATAAAAAGTTGTTGGGTTTTTGTTATCTTTCCTAATCTGCGCAAAACACTAAAACATGTACATGCCATCACCTAAACATAAACACATTAATAACAAAGCATGATTAACAAAACAAAGTTGCTTTACATGTGCATAGTATAAGCACAGACAGATCACAGGGACACACCCTCCATACCTTAAAAACAAACTAGAAAAGCTTGCACTGCGTACATAATGCAGGGGGCATTCTGTTCAATAAATTTGACAAATCAAAAATGAAAAAAACATTGATCTCAAATTGGGTGCATGCTTTTGCACTTCCCCTCTTCCCCCCCCAAAAACCAAACGTTTCGATTGGTTTTGATGGATGTTGAGATCATGAACTTGGTAGGATGGATGATCACCTCTTGACCCTTTGATATACCCTTATGGGCAAGCCTCCTTTAGGTACAGGAAAGGGCCGTGCATGCACGCCGTCTCGTCTCCGATGACTTCCCATCTGTGAAGCCAACAAACCAGAATGTTGAAATCAAGTTTCAGTAACATTTTACATGGAACATTCATACATTAGTCAAAACACACATTTTTACACTTTACACATTAGCATGACTCATGCATGAATCTTACAATTTAAGCCAATAATTGTCAATTTAGAGTACACCTGAACTTCCTCTCTAGTTATTGGTGTAGCGGGCCTCATTTGGTAACAGTTTCGTATTTTTTTTTTTTGTTTTCATTTTCATTTTGGAAATTGAAAACAAAAACTTGTTTCGTATATTATTTTTGTTTTCCAGAAAGTAAAATTGATTCCAAAATTTTCTAGAATTTTGAAAATAAAAAAAGTTATTTTCAGTTGTTTTCAAACAAATTTTCATTCTCTCCTCCCTCTCCCATCACTTTTGGCCATTGCCCACCACCAATCTCCAACTGACTAGCCGCCAGCTCTAGCTGAGCAGCCGCCTCCGGTGACCTCCAGCCACTTTACAACAAACTGTTTGTAAGATCCAATGAGCTCTGATCACCTTTTGGTGACTAGCCGAGCACTACCTGTGACCTCTAGCCACCTTCCGGTGGCACTTAGGCTGCCTTGGGACACTTGGACCACCAACTCGATGGCAACTCACTAAACATGTTTCTTTATTTTTGTTGTCATTTGTTTTCAAAATATTTTTATACACCAAATAAGTTGACAGCTGAAATGTACGTACGTATGAAATCAACCCCAAGTCAGCTCTCTCTCTCTCTTGTTTCTTGTCCATTTCAATATGTCCTTTTATGTTTTACTTAAATAATAGGAAAATGATATAACGTCTGCATTCATCATAGATTTCTTCAAAAGAAAAACATTTTGTGTAGCTAAAGAGAAGATGAAACATGTGGTGAATATTTTTAGCAGAGCATTGCTATGTAGTACTACTTGTGTTGTTGTGGCCTAAAATGTGCAGAACAAAGTAGTGGTGTTTAACATAGCCTGTTTTCTTTTGTTCCAGCCCTCTTCACTAATCTTATAATTCTTGTTTCTGTTTTTTGACAGCAGGCAATCTGACCGTCTGATGCCCCATGATCAAGAGAATACTGCACGGTTGGCAAAATGTGTCGCGTCATCAGATGGTTAGTATTAGAAGACAGTATCCCTTGGGGGGAGGGGGGGACCTTGTGATAGATATTGAAGCTGAGGAGGTTAGACTCTTGGTGTGAAGCGTGATATTTTTTGAAGCCCAGTAGTTATTGATCAAGTACTTACTATCTACCTTGCAAGTTGTATACCCTACCGCTCACCTTGTCCATTTGTCACATGAATTTATGGGGCTATATAGGTTGGTTCTGTAAGTAATTTTTTGTTTTGTTTTTTTTTTAGTGCCTTTTTAATGTGATTGAAAAATTATTTAAAAAAAAAAAAAAAAAAAGCTGCTTTTTGTGAGTGAAAGATTTGATATAACTATTCACCCAAAAAAAAAGAAAGATTTGATATAACATTTAACTTTTTAAATTATTGATAAATGACTAGTCCTCGTTTGACCTAAGTTAAAATAAGATTTTTTGGTTAAAATAGTCACAAAAAGACAAAATAATTTTTTATCCTAATAAGACAAAATGTCATATCGAAATTATAATTATTTTATTTTTTCTCTCACAAAAATTTAAAAAGCTAAAAAGCCTATCATAAACGAGGCTTTTTAGTTCTAAGTTAAAATAATTAAAAAGTCAAAAAGTCAACTCATATCTCAAATGAAGTGACTTTTTAAATTGATTAACAGAAGTTGACTTCTTTTTGTATATTGACTAAAACATGAAATTTTTGGTTTGTTGTAATATTTGTTTGATTCATGTTTGAATTTCTCGGTGTAAATGTTGGAATATGATTCAAACAACTCATTCTGATTTTTATGTAGAATTTAGCTGATGTGATATTTGATCATTGGTGGATTATAAACAAGGAATTTATTGATAAACTTGATTGAATTTAATATTTTCTTTACTTTTAGATATTAGAAAGAAAACAGAGTGTTGGTTTTTGAAATATAAATCAAAATGTATACATAAATATATGTAGTAATATTATACCAAAACAATTTTCATATACAACATAATGTGACAAATTAAATGGTATTCAAAATTTGGTACATAAATTTAATCATTATAGTATTGTTAATTTAAAATTTCACTGTTTTAGCATTCTAGATGTTTTTTCATATATATATATATATATAAGGGTAAATTACAAATACATTCCTTGGGACTTGCTTAAAATATAGATTGCTTTCTGTGGTTTGAAAAATTATAAATATCTCCTTATTAGAATTTTTTATTTAACATAATTAACTAAAAAAAATAAAATTCATAATTGTTCTCCTATGTAATAATAAAATTACCTAAATTATTAATTGAAACATATTTTTAATACCATTAAAAATTAGTAATTGACTTGATAATTTATTAATAAAAAGAAAAATTTGTTATGAAGTTAGAAAACTTAGGGGGTGAAATGTAATTTTCCAAAACTATAAGAGACGATTCGTATTTTAATCAAACTTAAGAGGATGTATTTATAATTTATCCTATATAAAATAAATAAATCAGTTTATGGATCATTATAAATATGTGATGCATATTGGAAATTATAGCTATTTTTAGATAGTTAAGACGAGCATGAAAGGAAACTCTTTCAAAAGAGTCAAAAAAAATAGTGTTCTCTATGCACGAAATGGTGCACGCATGCCACGTGTGTGACGATGTGGGGAGTTTTGTTTTGTTGACTATTATGAACTAATTTTGGTGTTTCGCATTTTCCTCTTCTCTTCTTCTCTATGGGAAAAAAGGGATAAATCGGATCGAGTCATTCTCCTTGTTCATTGTGGACCCCTACGGACCACTTCCAATGCCTGTGGAACACAGGATCTTTCCTAGAATACAAAAATAAAACCTCACATATATATATATATACATATTTTACAATATAATAGGAAAGAAATAAAAAAAAAAAAATTAAAAATATATTGTACCAAATAAGACTCAAAATGAATACAAATGTGAGTAAATGAAAGGATTAACAATATCCGATATTAATGTATTTTAAAATATGAACAGTTCAATTTATCAAAATATGCTCCAAAATGAGTCTATTTCACTGCACAGTAAAAATTGCCGTGACCCTATATAATAGCCACCCCACACCTTTCTTAATGATATATCATGAAGGTATTCAGAAATTGTATATTGAAAAACAAACCAACACTCATGGGTAAAATTTTAAAATCACTAGTGGTGAGAAAGAAATTTATAGATGTCAAATCAATTGTACCAATTATGAACCAATATATACACATAATTTTCATTCTCACTAGTATATAAGGATCTATGACTGTCAATATTTGAAAAACCAGCATATAATTATACTAACACAATATATATATATATATATATATATGGAGAGAGAGAGAGAGGAGGGGACCTGTAAGAAGTGGTGAGGTGGTGGAGGAGGAGGAGCATTTCAAGCTTAGCCAGCTCACTGCCTGGACAAGAGTGCACCCCATTGCCAAATGGCATGTACGTGTTTGGTCTCGGTGGCACCTGCACCATCACACACAACAAACATACAATCTCATCTCTCTCTTTCAATCTCATCCAATCCACCTTCAAATCAAAAAAACAATACTTGTATATATTGACACTCTCCCCCCCTCTCTCTTTCTCTCTGTTACTACCCTACAAAAACCAGCTCACGAGATCTGAAACTCCAAAGATTTCATATGATCTCAACGTCTAAAATACACAAGATACATTCATAATACAAATTTGAAAAGGACTGTACCAAACATATAATATAAATCTACAACCCATTCATGATATAAACCTTACATTTATGCCAAAACAAGATAGAATAAAACACTAGTACTACTACAAAGACCCACTTCATAAGTCGTGGTCTCAGTGTCTGTGTCACAGAACTTGGAAAAATACACGTGTTTGATTTTAATTTTTGGATTTAATTTTTTATTTTTAGTGAATATTTTTAAAATTTTAAATAATTTTTTTTACTTGTATCTTAAAAGTAAAATATTTGTAAAAAAATATTTTAAAAAATTAATAAATATACAATAATACAAAAAATATATTAAATTCTCGTAATTTTTTTTTATTATATATTTTTGGTATTTAGGAAACTTTTTAAAGATTTTTGTCACAAATATTATACTTTTTAACCGTATTTATGTTAAGTGTATTTAAAAATTAAAAAAATTACTTTGAATATTAAAAAAAAAATTAGTAAAAATAAAAAAATATCAAAATATTTCAATTTTTTGAAAAGTGAATCCTAAACATCAAAACCAAACAAGCTGATTTTTTTTTTTAATTTTTATTTTAATTTGGTGGAGATGGAGGAGTTAATTACCTCAAATCTTGAAGGGTCGAATCTTTGGGGATGAGGAAAGAAATCT
Source organism: Camellia lanceoleosa (assembly GCA_025200525.1). Lineage (NCBI taxonomy): Eukaryota > Viridiplantae > Streptophyta > Magnoliopsida > Ericales > Theaceae > Camellia > Camellia lanceoleosa. The sequence continues at coordinate 52,933,464 of CM045768.1, read as the reverse complement.
TCAGAATGATGAATGGTTCTGAAGAGAGGAAGAACCTTCCAACCTCTTGGGATTAAGTAGCCTTCAAATTCTATGTCCTCAACTGCTTCCCTGAATGTGAATGATAATATACTTGCTGTTCTTAGAGTCTCTTGTATCACCTGTCATCAGATCAGATCCATACACACTTTCATTTCAAATTATAGGGGAAAAAATCTATGTATATTCACGTAATAATTAATAAAAATGTTGGGTTAACACCACACCTAGTAGGAGTTTGGCAATTACATTTTTAGTTATTTTTGGTTGACATGTGAATTTTTATTAAAAAATTTAAAAATTTCACTTTTAGATACTAGATAAGATAAGAGGATCTTAAAAATTAAAGAAGATGTGACCAATTTTATTATTATTATTATTATTTTAAGGGGTTGTTTGAGATGATCTAAATAAGTGTACTTTTTGACTTTTTATGAAATATGAGTTGGATTTGGGTTGGGTTCGAAGTGATATGTTAGAGATGTGATGTGACTTAAGGGTTGTTTGGGATGATCTAAATAAGTTCATTTTTTTATCTTTTTACAAAAAGATGTGCAGAAAAGTAGAGATGTGATGTGATGAAAAAAGATAAAAAGATGAATTATATAAGGAATGTCAAACCACCCCTTAAATAAGATGATGTGACTTAAATAAGATAATGACTTTTTGAATTTTTAACTTTTTTGAAACTTGCTAAGCCAGCCCTACGTTGATTCTTTTGTTTTTATCTTTAGTTGAAATTTAATTATTTTTTAGATCCTTTTAAATTAGAAATACTCGAAAACTAAAATGTTGTGACACAAATTTTTTAAAAATATTTCACTAAAATCCAAGTTTTTTTTATTAAAAAAATGACATTTTTAACTGTTGCCAAATAAATAGAATTAGTTTCAACCACACAGTGTACTTTTTTAATCTTATATTTTGTGTTCGATTTCTACACCAACAACATTTTTACAGAATTAAACCAAAAATAAAATAAAATATGAGCACAACAATATTCACCTACAATAAAAATAATGAGACCGGCCAATGAGGATATCTGATGATATCCTCTTTAAATAGTCATTGTATCAAAGAAATACATGTAAATATTTTGAAGGGTAAAATTATATAAATTAAATTTTTATAAATATATAACTTTTTTCATTTGAAGTAAAAAAGGTACTTATTATTGTAGTTTAAAATTATAAAAATGTCACGTTATTAAATATCAATTTTATGCATAAAAATCTTAAATTATTTAATTTTGAAGGATGATTACCCTGGTAGTCAAAGGCATGCTACGAGTGTCATCCCACGTAAGTCCACGGTCGGCTTCGATTATTCTGCGTCGAATTTCGTCTTGTTCCTTCTGCAACAATTTATGGCTAACACTTTTACACAAAGTAAAAAATAAATAAAAATTCCATATTTACTCTAGGGAATATAATAAATAGCATCAATTTCACACATTTTAGAATTAGAATGAAACGAATGGGGATTAGTATGAAAGGGACTTTAAATTAGTTAAAAAGTCAAAAAAATCATTATGTATTCATTTAGAAAGTGACATTTTAGTGATTTTTTTTTGACTTTTTCATTAAAATATAAAGTAAAAAATAAAATAAAAAATGAAGTATTTGAGAATGAAAAAAAACATTAAAAAAATAGAGAGACTGAAAAGAATTTTTGATTTTTTCATATAGTATTTTGACTTTTTTTTAATGATTTTTTAATTTTTTAATTAAAATTTTTTCTTCCCAAATGCAAACCTAGAAAAGCTAAAAGGCCAAAAAATCATACCAAAAAAATTCAAAAATCAATTCCCATTCTTCAATTTTTTTACACTTTTTTTTTTAATATTTTTTTTTAGTAAAAAGTTAATTTTTTTTTTCTCAAATTTCAACTAAAGCTCTACATTTATTCTGCAGAAGTACCTATAGTGCTGACAATACCGTATTATGTGTCCTGTGTCATGTGCTCTTTAAAAAAGTTTCGCACTTTTACACTTACAATGTTAAAAAAGGGATAATCTTTAGTCTAGAAGTACCAATACAATGCTAACAATACCGTATTATGTGTGATTTTAAAAAATTTGTATTTTTATACTTACTAAAATATTAAAAAAAGGAATAATCTCAGCCAAGAAAATAAATAAATATCACAGTAAATACATGTGATAGAATAAAGTTCTAGAAACAAGAGACAAATAATTCTTTGAAACATCAGAACAAATTCATCAATAAGGCCTCCTTTGGACAACATGTTTTAGTCAAAAAAAAAAAAAAAAAAATCTATTATAAATTATCGCATCATTCTCTTTATTTTTCTAAATATCTTTTGGTAAAAAGTTAAAAAATTATTAAAATAATCTATACCAAACGATGCCTAAGGCCTCGTTTGGGGATTTGTCTTTTTAGTCTAAAAGTCAAAAAATCATTAAAAAAATCAAAAAATCAACAACTTATATTAAAAAGTCAAAGATTTCATTTTCTCTCTACTTTTTGCACATCTTTTCGTAAAAAATTAAAAAATCATTCCAAATACTAATTTTTTTACATTATATTTTAGCTAAAAAATTAAAAAGTTATTAAAAAAGCTTGATTCTAAATGAGGCCTAAATATATAAATAATAAATTAACATAACAAAAATGAAGGATTAAAGAGATTACTGCAACAGAATCTAAGAGGTCCCTATTGTCATGCAAGTACTTGAGAACCCATGTTAGAACACTAGCAGTGGTATCATGAGCAGCAAATATAACTCCAATAATATTATCAGCAATTTGAGCGTCAGTTAGATGATTAAGCTTCTTCCGGTCTTCTTCTGATCCCAGTAATATCTCCAATAGTCCTCCAGTTTCTCTCCCACTCTCTCTTTTCTTTTGTATCAATTTTCTCAGATTCTCATTCAGAAGCTTCCTTGCCTGTGAAAATCAAAATCAAAATCAAAATCAAAGAAAAAAAGAAAACCCATTTAGAAAATATTTCAATAAACCGACATATACTATGTTGTATTCTACTTATACGTATATCACCTTATTATCGTACTATGTAAGTATTTGAAGACAAAACATTACTGATATTTGTTCAAAGCAATGTGGGGCTTAAAGTACCTAGCTGAATGAACACAAAACAAATTATGATGAGGTTGTGATATTTCTTGAAATACAGACTCCTCTTAATCCTTATAGTTGAAAAAAAAAGGATGTTTTTATTTACTACTGTGATTGTGTAAATCAGTATTAGAATTGTGTGAAACTGAAAAATTGAAACTGTTTTGTAAGTCGTGCTCATGTGATTGAAAAGGATTGCAGTAAAGCCATTGGTGTGCAGATTGAACACTGGTGTGATCTGCCTTAGAAGTTGTGTGGATCCACTTTAATTTCGACTCAGCCCGTTTAATAACTTTTTAAAATTTTTGATTAAAATATGAGATAAAAAAAAGTAGTATATTTAGGATGAGTTTTTAATTTTTTACGAAAATATGTACAGAAAAGTAGAAAAAAAAAAAAATTTAACTTTTTAGTATAGATTATTGACTTTTTAATTTTTTTAATGAGTTTTTAACTTTTAAATTAAAAAGTAATGTTGCTAAACGAGGTCTAATCACTAAAAGTATGTTAAATCTTTTTTTTTTTTTTTAATTTAAAATTTTAACACGTATACACCTTCATTGCTTTGTGAAAGGGAGTTCCCGGGAGGTTTAGAGGCATGGAATTGTATCCCTTCTCCAAGGCATGATACAAGTTTTTGATTCCTTCCATCTCCAAGTCTCGGCTGTTGCCGAAGGCTGAAATCATTGCCACATCAAAAGCATACTATAACACACCCAAAAAAACAAAAAACAAAAACAACCCTTATTAGTATTCTTGATTTTGAATCCAATTCAATTCAAGTTTATGAATCAAATAGCTTTTACCTACCCTCTTCATCTCCTGTAAAGTGTTGACAGTTGTGTTATGTTCCCAAGTTGGAAGAAAATCAAGAACAATTTTCTCAATCACCGAGACCGATCCTCTGATTGCAGAGGGAAGAAAAGCGGCCTGAACCAACTTCTTGAGCCTTGAATGGTAAGCCCCTTGATGAAAAAACAGAGCCTCTGGTCCTATCATTTTCTCTTTACTTGGTGGATATGTTGGTTTAAACAAATGAGCTTGGCTCACTAGAACAAGCTTGGCAGCTTCAGGGCTTGAAATCATCACACAAGGACATCCCAATATGTGGGTCTTGAATATATCTCCATATCTACAGCACATAACCATAGTTCAAAAAAAAAAAAAAAAAAAAGAGATTATAGTGACATATATACGGGTCTTGAGATATAATTGTTTACCTTTTTTGTCTGTTGGAAAAGAAGGAATTTGGGTTTTCAGTGTAGAGCTTGAGGGTCTCTCCTATGTAAGGCCAACCCATTGAGCCTGGTGGCAAACGCTTGTCTTTGGGGTGGCGCCACCGGAGGAAGAAGAAGAAGAGGAACAAGAAACAGAATATAGAAACAAAAAGAAGAGAAGATGAGGGGGCATAGGATGGCGTGAAGAGAGACTGCATGGTGGTGGTGGTGTAGAGACTTGGCTAGAAAGAGGTGGTAGTAGAGAGTTTGATAAAGTTGGAGTTTTAATGGGCATGAACGTTAATGGTGAGTCATTGGGGGCATTTATATAGGGGAGATGGGTGGGTGCACCAGTGGAGGTTTTTTTTTTTTTAAATTTTAAATTTTAAATTTTTTTTAATGTTAAGAGTATTAAATTTTTTATTAAGAGGAAACATGTTATTTTAATAATTTTTTGACTTTTTGACTAAAATATGAGATAAAAAAAATTAATATGTTTGAAATGATTTTTTTAAATTTTTTTTATAAAAAAGACGTGCAAAAGTAGAGAGAAAATGAAATTTTTAAATTTTTTGTTATAAATTATAGATTTTTTTGATTTTTTTAGTAAATTTTTTATTTTTAGACTAAAAATAAATTGTTCCCAAATGAGACTTAAATAATCAAATGTTTGACATAAGTGTGGGTTCACAATTTTACTTATCTGCAATATTTAATTATTTATTTAATAAAAAATTGAAGATCTATAATAATTTTTTTTTTGAGTAATATATTTAAACAACACCGGTGGAGGTTGGGGGCATCATTTGGTAACACCTCACAAAAATATCATAAATAAATAAATAAAATTGAAAGATGGGATGGTCCTTTTGTAGGCCAACCCCATCAGAAAATCTCCACGTGTTCAGAAATTTACCACAAATAAAAATCTAAAGTTGAGATTTAGGTCCATGTTTGCGAAATGTTGGTTTTAATAAAAAAAAATTAAAATTATTTAGAAAGTCAAAAAGTAAAGAAAAAAAATTTAATTTATATAAAAAAAATTTAAAAATATTTCTCACTAATTTTACTTTTTATACGTTTTTTCATAAAAAATCAAAAAATTATATTTTCAAACATATTTTTTCTTTGTCTCACATTTTAACTAAAAAAAATCATTAATAGCTAGTATATATTGTGGATCCATATTTAGAGGATTCCCGTGGTTTTAAATTTTGAACTGAAGAGCACTATTTGGTTCCATCTTGTGAGAGACTCACAACAAATATCATTTTGATAATTTGAATTGTACATTTTAATAGATATTTCATGTATTTGATTTTGTTGAATCATCAAAACCGGACAAGTGGTAAGCCCCAATGGCCCAAACAACGCTTTTCGGTTTAAATTTTAAATTGAAAAGAATCAAACTCCTTAAAATAAATCTAAAGTACATGTTAATTTTTCTCAATAAATTTTTTTAAGCATGTAGTGTTACTTTTTAACAATACCCTACATACACATTCGTTGTTCATGGAATAATAGACTCTCCCCAGAAAGTAATCCAACGGTGGTAAAATGATAATCATTTCAACCATCACTAATTTCATTTCATGGAGTTATAATCCAGGAGGAGGATCCCTTTCAGTCATTATTTTAAATTGGACAGGATTGTTCCGTCATGTGGAGTTCATCATGAGTTCTGTTTTAATAATTCAAATAGTTTATTTTGTCAATTTTTTTCGTGTATTTCATCTAAAAAAAATTAGATCGATCCGATAATTATAACTAATTTAGTTTATTGCATTTTAAAACAAAAAAAAGATGAGCAAAAAAAATTATACATTTTTTTGGGTAAAAAATGCGATAAATTGAACTAGTTACAATTATTGGATCGATTTAATTTTTCGTGTGGATGAAATATACGAAAAACCCAATAAAAAAAACGGTTTGGAGTATCAAAACGAGACTAATAGTAGGTTTCATGGGCAAAAAATTCCCATCCAATCCAAAACAGTGACCGGAAAGGATCCTCCTCCTATAATCTATCATTAAAATTTGACATTAACTGTTTGTAGTTATCATATAACTACCATGTCGTCATATATTTTTCATCGATTGTCAAATAATATGTCTACATATGCATGGAATCTCCTATTCTTCACAAATGACAGCTGCTGAAATCTTCTACCATATTAAAAATTAACAAATTTATATTGCATTATCTCTATTATGGTACCCAAAAATGATCCCGACAATGTATAAACAAACACTTCCCTTTACGTATCAATTTGCCTGGCACGATTAGAGACAAACAAATTTAGAAAATAAAATTGATGAAGATAGATAAAATGAAATGGGTAATGATAAAAAATGACAAAACTTGTCTCAGAATTTTCTAAAAGGTTACTCTAATACGATGTTAAATCATTATCAGTCTAAAAATTTTAATTTTTAAATAAAAGAGGATTTCATGTAGGTGAGAATTGAGAAAAAAAATTACCGACACATACAGGGGTGTAACATTTCATTTGCACTTCACCACAGACACACTTTCATCTCTGTATTTGTAATTTTTTTTTTCTTAACTCCTACCTAGATGTAATTTTTCCTTAAATAAATTGATACTCAATACTTTATCTGAAGAGTATCATAGCTTTGTTCCAGAATTAAATATATATATATATATATGTATTATTTTTTTTTAATTTTTTAAATTCGAAGTATTGAATGGCTACGCATGTGAGCTGGAGATAATTCATCACCCAAAACAAAATATCTCCCACAAAGCTATTTAGTGCTTGTTTGGCTAAGATTTTGGAATTAAAAAAAGCATAAAAAGATAAAATAAGTTATATAAATCAATAGGATAAAATATCACTTTTTATTCATAATTATTATATTTTTTTTTCTCATAAAATTTAAAAAAGTCTCAAAATAAAAATCAAATGAGACTAAAAAAATTTCAAACTAAAAAAATTAACTATATTAGCCAATGGGAAACAACTTCCAAGCTTGGACAAACTTGATTTCAATTTAGTGTACTATTTGGTACACATATACCACACCGTAAGGGTGACAAGATATATCCAGTCAACAAAAAAACATATAGATTCAATGTATACCGTAAGGTGTGTTTGTTTGATTGGACTAATGTTAGAAGTTTTTTTAATTTTTATTTTCATTTTTTATGGAGTTCACATTACAAAAAATTAAAATTTTAAAGATCAAAATTTAGGAATAAAATTATTTTTTAGAGACTAAATAATTTTGATGCGAAAAATGTCGTTATTATATTTTTAGCAACAAAAATTAGACATTAGTGATGAATTATTATCCTGTTGAGACCAAATTTTGTGTCTCAAAAAATAAACCATTTTGAAACCAAATTATTTTATCTTTAAAAGTCTATTTATTAGTGACATTTTAAAAATTTTGTTGCTAAATGCTTTTTTTTTTTTAACTTTTTGAGACGATCTTTTAACGACTATCCTCATGACGATGAAAATTGGTTTCTAAATATCTTTTGTAACAAAATTTTTATTTTAAAAATCTAAAACATTTAATTTTTAAAACTCTTATATGTTATAGTATTATGTTGTCAATTTTTTAAGGAGCTCATATTGTCAATTTTGGCTCCTTAAAATAGTATCAACATATGTTTTGCTGCAAAAAATTGTAATAGTAAGTTACACTCTTTAATTTTTTTATTTTTTTTTTTAGTATTGTGTAAAATTACCATATCATCTCTATCTCCACCTCCACTACAACACCACCTCCACTTTCATCTCGTTGTGACGACCACTACTATTACATTATTTTTAAAGGCATAATTGAGCATTAAAAAAAATGCTTACTATGGGAAGTATTCTTTAAAAAAGATTTTGTAAAATATAATTTGCAGAAAAAGAAATTTACATGATCATGCCCCAAAACTCCACTACTTGGTAAAATATAAAAAATGTCATGCACCCTCCCACACTAGAGCTTGTTTGAGAGAACAGGAAATTCAAACGCATGAATTTCCGGGCTGATAACTCATGCCCGACCCAAATTGACGACCCAAAAGCCCGTTTACCTGAAAGTTAACGATTTGTAAGTCATGAGTGGGAGTTTTTTGGGGAGTGTTTTATTTGATGTGCTTTCGGAAATCAACGATGATCCTCTTGACATATTGAAGTCTCTGCCTGATACGTGTAAGGACTGAGTTGAGATCCTCTCATTGAGTTCTTACCTCGCATTCTTACTTGTAACGGTAAAGATGCACTTTGAGTTAATTTAATGATTTATATTTGACTATTTAAAAATAAAAAAATAAAAAAATAAATTTAAATTTATTTTTTTCGCTCAAATCTAAATTATTAGATTAATTCAAAATATTTCTGAGATAAAGAGAGAAAACAAAGAAAGAATCTCAACTCGCAAAGACCCTAATGTAGTTGGTGTTAGGTACCAGCTTGCTGCGGATCGCAGGCTCTCCGAATCCCCCACCCGACCCAACATCTCAACCGTACAAAGTCTAATTAGGAAGTGCAGTCCACACTCCGCCACTTGGTTTTGTTAAAAATTGAAAAAAAAAAAAGGACTCCGTCACTTCACTTGTCATTCCTACTTGATGATGATGATGATGATGATTATTATTATTTTTTTTTGCAACCAACTTGATGGATGACGATGGTCGTTGTTTTCTGAGCCCCTCCCACCGGGCACCTCTTAAATTTATTTTATTGATATAAAATATTGATTGTGTACGGAAAAGAAATATACCTTATCGTATAATTCTGTTGATTAAGTATGCGTTTCTTCGTACGATGTCGCTTTGTTACTTGAAAACACAAGCGTGAGTTAGTCGGCGAGTGGGTGCCGGAAACCTCTCCGATGCCTAAGTCAAAAAGATTGTCAAATAGGTAAAGCTTTTATAGGTTTCGCGTGGTACAATCCTGGTAGGACTCTTACTCCTCCATGTAGAGTCCTCCTAAGATTCATACTCTTGGAAGATAATGCTTATCCTCCAACATCCCCTCACTGCATAAACCAAGTGAGATGGTTTTATCATGGCCGAACTTCAACACGACTGAAATAACACTGCCATGCCGGGCTAACAAGTCGCGACCGATCCAACTGTTACCTCGGTCTTCCTTTCCTTTCTTTTACCTCGGCTTCTCATGCTAGGCCGAGCTATCCATAGAAGAATTAAGCCGAGCTAACCTTTGCTTAGGTCTTAAAGCGGGCCCAACAAACCTCGGTTCCAATCATCATGACCGAGCTAACAAACAATAAAAGCCGAGCTAAGCCTTCTTACGCCGGTACCATCTTTTACTTCGGTTCGGACCGCTGTACGGCCCACCTTCCTGGCCTCCCCAATACGGCCCAAAGAGTGGCTCACTATCCTGGCTTCGGCCCAATTTATTTTGTATAAATTATCCTCACAGATTGTGTAAGATTTATTGAGTAGATTATTCATAGATAAATTTAAATTAATTAGACATTCATAACTTATAATAAAATAACGTTTATGTTTAAAAAAATAAACGGTTAGTATGAGTTTAATAATTTTTTAAGGTTATTATTTATCTTGATCATGTGATTATATTTGTTCGATTAATTTTATTTTTTTATAAAGATAATATATTTAACAAATCTTATAATGCAAACGATTCAGATTATTAAAATATGATCGGAATAAACCATACAGGATGTGACAGCATGGGTGCTGTCACAGCACTTGCTCTCTCTTCGCTACAAAAATATTTTAGAGCTTTAATTAAGGATAAGTCTTGCTGTAATAGTAATATTTGTGTCTTATTTTTTTTCAATAATTATTAAGAGTTTTAATTTTGGAACTCTAAAAAAAGTTTTAATAATGTGTCAAGAGAAAAAAAATAAATATAAGTACACACATCACATCATATGTGGACATCACTTTCTTTAGAGCTTCAAAATTAATGCCTCCTTACCACAAGCAAGGATCCTTTCCTTGCATTCCCTACTTCACTTCTTCCTTGCAACGGTCAAGATTCATCTTAAAAGAATCTAATGGTTCAGATTACTTTATTAAAAATTTTAAAAAAATTTTTTTGGAAGGATCTACATCATTAAATTTTCTTAAAATGAATCTTGACCATTGTACGGAGGAAGTGAAGTAGGAAATGCAAGGAGAGAATCCTTGCTCACCTTACCACATCATATGTGGACATCACATCATATATGGACATCACTCCTTACCACATTATTACAACTTTCTTTTGAGCTTCAAAATTAATGCCTCAATCTTTATTTACTTTTTATTTTTTGATTTTTCATGTGATTAGAATTCATTAGAATTCCTTCATTTAAGGATGTATCATTGTTACTCTTGCTAATTATAATCTTTGCTATTTTTGGCACATACCCCTTCCTCCATGCCCACTTTTTTTTCTCTCTCTCTCTCTCTCTCTCTCTCTCTCAACCAGGATGTAAACTACTATATGTAAGGAAATAATGCAATTTTTTTTTTAAAAAAAATAAAATTTTAACTTGTTAAATTTATTTTGAGTTCATTAATCGATAACTATTTAGAGCATTCCCACCAATGTTAATTAAAAGATTTGTGTTTCAAAGCTGTGAGGGTGTTTAGTTCAATTTATTTGGTTTTCAACTTTTTTTATTTAAAAAAAAATAAAAATCATCTTTTTTTTTTTTGCTCCATTTATTTGGCAAAAAATATACTCTATGAAAACCAAAATTTAAATATTAAAAAAAAATTGAGTTTTTCATTTATTAATGTTAAAAAAAATTCAAACTACAGTATTGCTAATGTCACCATAATAATCTAGTATGTTTGGTTTCAATTTTTTTTAAAATTTAGTTTTTTTAATTTCATGCTTTTTTTAGTGAATATTTTTAAAATTGTAAGTAATTTTTTTACTTTTTTACATGCATCTTACTTAGATGTATCTAAATAGTAGCAGTAGTGGGGTGGTAGTGGCGGCGATAGTGTTGTGGTGGTGTAGTAATGAGGCCGAGATAGTAGGGCGGTGGTTGTGGGGCGGTGGAGGTGGAGAAGGTGAGGATAGTAGTGGTAATCTCACGACACTGATAAAATTTTAATTTAAAAAATATTTTTCGACTTTTAAAAGTTAAAAACATTTTTTTATCTAACTATATTTATTTTTCAATAATCATTGAAAACATTTTTCATTATACCAAACTATAAAAAAATAAAAAATATTTTCTAAAAAATATTTTCCATCTAAATAAATGGAATTTCATGCTTTGTTTAGAAACAAATTATTTTAATAATTTTTTAATTTTTTATGAAAAGATACGTAAAAAGATAGATAGAGTGATGTAATATATTTTAATGACTTTTTGACTAATATGTAATTGTCAAATGAGATTTTAAGTATTAGCATGTAAGACCATCTCTAATGGTTTAGCAAATTTAATATCAAATTTAAATTTTGATGAAAATGGTACTATTCACAGCTCCAACCGTTCACCAAACGTGATACCAAATTAAGATTTCATCAAAAATTTCATCAGATTGAGGACGAAGTAATGAATTCACCAAAACAATGTTGCGGACCGTTGGAGAGGAGGATCCGGTCGACCAACCGGTTACCCGGCTGGTTGACCAACCGGTCAACTAGTAAAAGATTCAAACAGTTCAACAAAAAAAGTTCAAACCGTTAAAAAAAAAAAAAAAAAAAAAAAATTTTGCCTAATCGGTCAATTGACCACCGGCCGACCAATCTTGGCCGTCTTGAAAAAGTTCAAAAAGTTCAAAAAAAAAAGTATAAAAAATGCAAAAAAAAAAAAAATTTTTTGGCCGACCCAAATGGATTGACCAACCTGGTCACGCCCACTAAATTTGATGCAAATTTGATGCAGTGTTGGAGTGGGTGATTTGAGATTTGGTGAAATAACTCATTTTAAATTCAGATTTGATGAAAAATCAAATACACAGTTGGAGATGCTCTAAGCATTAGAATATTAGTGGTGAGTAATTAGAATTTAACGGTGCTCCTTGCACCATCTGATCTAGACTTCACCTCCTCCTACTTTTAGCGTCGTGCATGACGAAAATAAGGGCGTGAGCAACTCTTAATATCTGACACGTGTAGCCACCACTCGTCAAAAGATCTCGTCTGCGACCAACCAACCGCCTTTGCTACACGCAGTACCGTCCTTCACACCACCACCACAGGTGGTTGCGCCACCTCTCTCCACCACCGCCACGACCGTCCGCACGTGTTGTTTGTCCCTCCCGCCAAACCCGCACCACCACACACCTGTGTCTCGCACGTCCGTACCATTGTAAAAGTCGTCAATGTTGTCTCGCACGTTTGCAAGAAAGAAAATCTGCAAGATGGACCTTCCAAAGCTGGTTCCTTTACAGGACAGGAGGACGAGTCTGATTGACCCACGTAAACACCCCGACTCGGGATCACCGCACGTTTTGTAGATAGAATCTGCCGACGTGGACCAATCCTTTACGAGAAAAGTAAAAAAAACCAGAGAAGAGATTGCTTTGCGTTGATTCTGGTGGGCTTAGTTGTCAACCACACGTGGCAGGTGTTGAGTGCGACAGTGAGGAAGTGGGACCTAGATGCCCATTATCGTTGTGAACGGAGGAAAGAATTCGGGGGATCAGTTGGAATCAATATTCTCTCCTTAACTTTTTTTTCTTGACTCTTTACTTGTTAGATTATTAGATCCAAAATTTTGATAATTTGAATTGTTCATATTTTAAGATTTATTAAATATATTATATATATAAAAAAATTAAGTTAATCAGATATAAAAAATTATGTATTCGGATCATCTAACTAAAAACTATTTTTAAAAAAAAATTAATAAACAGTTTTCCGAATACATACTTTCTGATATCCGATCAATTTAATTTTTTACAGGTATTATATACTCAATAAATCTTAAAACGTTCACGGTTCGAGTCATCAAAATTGGACCTAAAAATAGACCCAATAACCTGACAAGTAAAAAATCAAGTAAAAATGTTAAGGAGAGGATCCGGATTTGATCAGATCAGCATTGGGATCGTGAAGTCAGCCCCATGCGATGGAAGGACTTTTTATGCTAAAAGAAAATGTAAATTACAGATATATCTTACTCAGATTTGTTTAAAATATAGATTATTTTTTATGATTTGAAAAATTATAAATATCTTTTTATTAGAATTTTTTATTTAATAAAATTAATTAAAAAAATAAAATTCATAATTATTTTTTATATAATAATAAAATTATCTAAATTATTAATTAAAATATATTTTTAATATCATCAAAAATTATTACTTAGCTTGATGATTTATTAATAAAAATGACGATTTGTTATAAAATTAGAATCCTCAGGGAGGTGGAATCTAATTTTCAAAATTATAGAGAACAATTCGTATTTTAATCAAATCTCAAGAAGTGTATTTGTAATTTACCTTAAAAGAAATTGAATTGTAATAATTCAATAGAAATATTAAAATGTGACGTGCTGCAGATGATCACCAAAAATATCTACAGTGATAAAATAAATGAAAATTCTAATTCAACTTCGATAGTAACATGTTATTACGTTTTCTTTTTTGAATTTTTTTAAAAAAAAAAAATCATGATAAAAGGAATGAAAATATAGAAATAGAGTTTTAAGGCAATTTTAATCCATTGCAAAGCACTTTCACGTATTTTTAAAAATATTTTTATGCATTTTAATAGTTTTCACATTTACCAAGTCAAATGATAATCATTTGGGCAATTATAAGTGTATATATATATATTCTTTTTACAAAGAATTAAACTTCAATGGCCTGCTAGGTTCGTCAATAGAACATGAAATTATAATTTAGATTTGTAGAGCCACGTTGAACAAGTTTTTTATATAGGTCTCATTTGGAAACTTTACTATTTTGGTTGATGTTTTAGTAGTTGTTTGGGATGAACTGTATAACTGTACTTTTTGATTTTTGGTAAAAAAAAGTAGAAGAAAAAAATATGTATATTTTAGATAATTTTTTGATTTTTTTATGAAAAAATGTGTATTAAAATATTGTAATAAATAGCAAAATTACATTTCTACCCTTGAGTGGACCTTCGGCAAAGCTTTTGCATTTCAATTTTTTTTTTTTTAACATACTGCTGCAAATTTTGCGTGGCCCAACATGTGCCACGTGTGTGTAGATAGGGTGATGGGATGCCACAGCTGGAAGGGGAAAAATTGTCTTTTTGCCGTATGAATTTTCAGACATACATTCCTACGCAAACAAGGTAAAAAGATGAATTTTTTGACTTTTTATCTTTTTTAGAGCATGCCAAACATGCACTTAATTTTTTAACTATTTTAGTTTGGCTAAAAAAATTATATTTGAAATTGAAAAATCTAGAAACCCTAGATGTTGATTTGTGATTATGTACCAATTTTAAGCAGAATATAACAATCCCAATCAAATAATAAAAGACAAATCGACACAACGATTTTACGTGAAAAAGCTACAATTGGACACCTTCAACTGTGATTAAAAAATCACGGGCAACAGCCACAAAACAATCCACTAACAAGATTTAAAGGAATTACATAGGTATACTCTCAATTACCTAGCGAATTCACACCTAATTGAACCAACCTTTATGTGCCTTTTCCAACCCCGTCTTCACCTCGGAATTATCTTTACGATGAGTCACTCCAGAATCCACCGAAACTTCAGGCTCAAATTCTTCAGAATCCACCGAAGAACAACTCTCTCTCTGTTGTATATAACAAACAAAATCTTTGGTGTACTCTCTTTAAACCATGAGTTGAATACTCAATAAAACATCAAAAAACACTAACAAAATATCCCCAGATATAAACCTTAAGAACCAAAAAGAAGATCTGGAGGAATTAAATAGTTTTGGGAGAAAACCAACTATTTATAAAAAATCCAAAAGTAATCCTAGTTTTGGAAGAAATCCAATTACTTATAGAAATTCAAAAGTAATCCTAATTTTGGAAGAAAATCAATTTCTTAAAGAAATCCTTGTCCAACGGGATTGCCAATAATAAATCCTAACAATCTCCCCCTTTGGCAATGCCGTGACAAAACACACCTAACAAATAAAATCCTAATCACCCCAACCCATTACAACCAACAAACACAAACTTCTTTCTCAAGATTAAGATCTGCAAAACAGCTATTAGTGCCACAATCTCCAAAACAACTATTAGTGCCACAAGAGTATATGAAAAAACAATAAACATATGACTAGATTATTTTGAAAACTAAGACACATGCACCCAACACATGAATGGATGAAATCACACTACGACACATGTGCATGAAAACATGAATTAATAACCTGCGAGATATATATATAAAAAAACAAGTAGTGGATAGCAACACACAAACTAACTAATGCCAAACTCCCTTATCAAACAAATCAAAATAATCATGCTAACAAACTCTTGTAATGATACACCAAACTCCCCCTCACTAAAAACAAAGAACAAGAAGAAAACGACAAACAATAATATGGTGGAGCAAGCAGGGAATTTCAGATTTGTACCTTAAAACACACAAGATTATCCAAGAAGCACAATTACTTGAAAACACAATGTGCACAGCCTCTAGAAAATTCTTCATAAAAGAAAGTGATGCATTATGTGAAAAGCATAGATCCCATGATAAAAGTGTGTGTGTGACTCTTGGAGTTCGACAAACACAATATTCAAAGCCTAGTAGTGATATGAAAGCTGGACCTCCAACTAGAGAATCTAAGCACAATACAGGAAAGTCAAACCACTAGGAATCAATGGTATTTGTTGAGTAAAGATGGAGGCTCTCCTTCAATCAATGAATCCTTTATTTTTTCCTTTTTTTTCACATCTTTTTCTTTTCTTTCTTTTGCACATCTTTTCTTTTCTTTCTTTTGCACACTCATTGGTGGCCAACACGCTCAAGAGTATGGAAATCGAACCAGAAAAGCATGGATATAATAAGGATGGCCTGGTTGGTGACTTTGAGGTAGCCTTTTCCTCATGCCTGGACTACAAAGAACAGAGGGGAAAGCCATGGAGATACAAAAAGATGGAAGGTGGTTAAGAGACACAACATCACTCATGATGTGTTAGTATAGGTCAATTTTTCTAGAAAAACAAAAGATACCATACCAGAAGTCTATACAAAAAAAATAATTACTAAGGCAAAAGACTCCGATATTTGCTAATCTAAGAATGTGTACAGAATGAGACATACTAATCAAAAACGCACACTCCAAAATGAGTAATGACCACAGAAAGCACACACATATTAACATGTAATGGATATTCTTATCAATTCCAATATGCACCAAGGACCACTCAAAAATTTCAAGCCTGCAAAACTATACTAAAAAAAATCTTTTTGGATATATATATATTTTTTTCATTTTTTTTCTTAACCAAAGCAAGACAAAAAACGAACATGCACATATTTTTTTTTTATTTTTTATTTTTTTAGAAAACAAAACATGTCAGAAAACGAACAAGCACATATTTTTTTCTTATTAAAAAAAAAACACACAAAAACTCAAAAACTAAAACAAATAAACAAATTAACACAAGTCAAGTTTTTTCCCTCAAACTGCTTTAGTATAAAAAAGTTGTGAGCATTGCGATTTTTAGGTGATGTCTTGACATTGTGGTTCCCTTTGCTCTCAATGGGAACCTGTCTCGACTTGGTTTCCAACTTCCTATCAATGAAGTGTCTCCTACCCCACGAGATGTTGGAATTTCTTCCATCTCTATGAGACACTCTCCCATGCAACTTATAACAATAAGGGTGAATATGACCATGCATACCACAATGATGACAAATAAAAACAGGGTGTACCTTCTTTTCTTTTACCTTACCAACTCTAAGAAGTTTGAGAAGTCCATCCTTATGTTGAATTTTTTGTTCTCCCTTTCCTTGAGTTCTTGTATCATGAGATATAGATGCACTCTGTTTTTGCTCTTTGTTATCACCAAAGCCAATGCCACTCTTGTCAGAACAAATTTGTTGAGACCTAATGATATTGTCCAAAGTCTTTGATCCTCTGTTCTAAAGACCAATAGTTGCCATAGCACACTTGAGTTCTTCCTCTTTCTTGATCATTAGTTCTTCCAAAGCAACTTGAGACATCTCAAGAGATTCAATCTTTTCTTCATATGTTGCATAAATTTGTTGTAGCTCATTCATCTCTGTCTCACAAGTCAAGAGTTTTGCACAAAGAGCTTGTCGATCATTAGCTATCTTGATGGCATCAATCCTAGCCTCAGAAATCTCTTCCTTTAGTTTGACATTCTCACTTTCACATGCTTTGAGTTTCGTTGTGAGTTTGTCATTTAATTTGAATAACTTAAGAGACTCCTTATACAACTTTTCATAAGCTTGCTCAAACTCTTCATCCTCACGAATTGAATCCATTATCACAAATCAAACAAGATCTCGTTTTAAAAGAATTTTTTTTTAAAAAAATAGAACGACCCGCTCTGATACCAATTGAAAAATCTAGAAACCCTAGATGTTGATTTGTAATTATGTACCAATTTTAAGCAGAATATAACAATCCCAATCAAATAATAAAAGACAAATTGACGTAACGATTTTAAGTGAAAAAATTACAATTGGACACCTCCAACTGTGATTAAAAAACCACGGGCAACAGCCACAAAACAATCCACTAAGAAGATTTAAAGGAATTACACATGTATACTCTCAATTACCTAGCGAATCCACGCCTAATTAAACCAACCTCTATGTGCCTCTTCCAACCCCGTCTTCATCTCGGAATTGTCTTTACGATGAGCCACTCTAGAATCCACCGAAGCTTCAGGCTCAAATTCTTCAGAATCTACCGAAGAACAACTCTCACTCTCTTGTATATAACAAACAAAACTTTTGATGTACTCTCTTTAAACCATGAGTTGAATACTCAATAAAATATCAAAGAAAACTAACAAAATATCCCCAAATATAAACCTTAAGAACCAAAAAGAAGATCTGGAGGAATTAAATCGTTTTGGGAGAAAACCAACTATTTATAGAAAATCCAAAAGTAATTCTAGTTTTGGAAGAAATCCAATTACTTATAGAAATCTAAAAGTAATCCTAGTTTTGGAAGAAAATCAATTTCTTAAAGAAATCCTTGTCAAACGGGATTGCCATTAATAAATCCTAACAGAAATGATAGTTGATTTTTTTTTTTTACATTATATATAATTGATTTGATAATTATGGAAGAACTCTGAGGCTTAAGAGATGGTCTCAAACTCTGCCTTGACAATGGATTTAACAACGTTATTGTTGAGACTAATGCTCTTCTTGCTATCCAACTCATCTATGGTGTATCTAACATTACAACAAAATTGACTTCTTACGGCACCACATCAACGACATACAATAAATGCACGCCGTAGTTTCTCACTTTTACGACTTTCTTTTTTTGCACGTTATAAATATTTTTCCAACTACGGTGTGTCTATTGTTTAGGTCGTGAATGGCAATAATAATGATTTTTTTACGGCTTGCAATGCACGCCGTAAATAATAAAAGTTTCTACGACGTGCATATGGCGTGCCGTTTATACATCAATTACAAACGATGCACATACGCCAGCCGTAAAAAGTATTACACTTTTCACGGCGCACAAAAAGTCAACCGTTAAAAATATTAAACTTTTTACGACGCATAATCTAAGTTGTTAATAATAAGATAAAAAAAAATAAGCGTGAAAATATAAATTCTCTCCACAAAAAAAAAAAAACGGCAAAATGAATTCTCTTATATGCTTTTTCTCCCCAGAATAACTCTTTGGCTTCTAATTGGTTCTAATTTAGAAAGGGAACGTAAGGGGGGAAGGGTTTCAATCTCTATATAACCGAATCGATCTCTTTTGTGCATCTGAAATTAGAGTTATCCATATCTTCTTCATGGTGTTCTTCCTGTAAGGAGTCCTTGAAAGCAACGATTGAGAGTGTATTTCATTGACTGGTAAGTTGGTCGTCTTCGTCTTCATCTTCATCTTCATTTTCATCTTCATCTTTGGTTTTGGTTTTGGTTTTTTTCCCCCTCATATTTGTGTAAATTCATAGATTGCTTCTTCCTCTTCCTACCTTATTTTATATGAAAATGATTTAATTTTGATTTTTTCAAATATTCCCCAAATTTGTAATAAGGGATTTCGAATATGAGTTCCATTGTTTCGAATCTAATTCAAAACCATGAAGCAGATTGTAGACACCCCATTTTTGACCGACCTTAAGACTCAGACGTCACCAGTTGAGCGCTCGGTGATATTGCATACTGCGCTTGTTGAAGTCCTGAGTCACGGCGTGCCTGCTCCGGACTTCAGACCATCTTCTACCTTGTCTCGGTTTGCGAACCGTGCTCGGTTTTCTCTGTTTTTCTCTCCGAGGAAGGAGTGGTCCGAGACTATCTCCGGTGGCCGTGAGCTACGTTTCGTGGGTCAGAGGCCATTTTGCCCATTTCGAGCCGGTTCGGTTTTGAGCCGTCAGCCTGTGCCTCGGCTCGGGACCGCCCGACCATCTCCGAGTTCTCCGGTTTTTGGCATGTGCCTCTGTTTTAATGTTCCGAGGGACACTGGGGCCCCTGATGCCCACTTCGCAGCCAAACACCACTTCCGGTGCCCGGCGACCCATTTTCGGGACCCCAAACCGAGCGGTTTTGGTCCCGAGCTTTCATTTTGCATCAGCCTTCTCCGGTTTTTGGCGGAGACCTCTGTTTTAATATTTCGAGGAACCCTGGGGCCCCCGATGCCCACTTCGTGGCCGTATGCCACTTTCGGTGCTCATAGCCGGTTTTCGGGACCCCAAATTGAGCGGTTTTGGTCCCGAGCATTCATTTCGCATCCATCTTCTCCGGTTTTTGGCAGGAACCTCTGTTTTGTCATTCCAGAGGACACTGGGGTCGCAGATACCCACTTCGCTGCCGAACACCACTTCCGGCACCCGCAGCCCATTTTCGGGATCCCGATTTGCTCGGTTTTGGCCCCGAACGTTCATTTCTCATTAGTTTTTGTTCAAACTTGGCAGGTACCTCTGTTTCAACATCAGGAAGATCACTGGGGGGTGGGAAGCCAGCAATTATCCCAGATAACCAGTTTCGCTCCTCCGGAGCCCGTTTTTCTCACTTCCGGGCCAATGTTGAACACCTTGGGGGTATTTTCTTCCAACCAAAGTTACATATTTGTGATGAGGGAACATGGGAGAACACTTTGGTATGGTGGTCGGCCAGAAACTGTGGGTTTCATTTTTGGGCCTCTCCTTCAAGCTCTATGTTGTGACTCTTGGTTCAATGTTGCCAAATTCCAACCTTGGATCCTTGTTCTACACATCTGGGAGGACACTTTGGTATGGTGGTCGGCCAGCAATTGTTGGTTCCATTTTTGGGCCTCTCCTTCAAGCTCTATGTTGTGACTCATGGTTCAGTGTTGCCAAATTCCAACCTTGGGGCCTTGTTCTACACACATGGGAGAACACTTTGGTATGGTGGTCGGCCAGAAAATCTCGTTCATCATTTTGGGTGGTGGCCGGCCATGGTGGGTGGCTGGCCGACCAGGTGGGGTGGTGGGCCGGGCACCTCCCACAAATTTACCTGGCCAGATTCTCGCTTCCACTGTCTCAAATTGGTCCGGATATCTTCCAACATATCCCGGGGCATCCGGGGGATATTTCGGGAGGGAAAGATTGGGTGCTTTCCCTCCCCTTTTACACCCCATTTCTTGCCTATTTGAAGGGCCCTCCCTCTCCTTCTTCAAGGTTGGAAAAAATTGCCTCAAGAACACTTCTCCAAATTCCTCCATTTTCATAGCTCAAAACCTCAAAAAGCTTCTAAGTCCCTAGGTCTTCTCTTCATCAACACCTAGCTTCACCATCCCTACTACCATTCCAGCAGCTAGGAAGTGAATTTCAGAGGTTGAGAAGCTACAAATCAAAGCCAAGAATCAAAGAAAGACAAGTCTTCAAGGGTAAGTCTTCAAAACCAACTTTTAGGGCTTTTTCTTGATTCATTTCTATACTCCAATTGGTTGAGAATTGGGGCCCCGACCCCTACTGGTTTTGTGCTAATTTTGAGCCCCTCTACAACTTTGTAGAAGGGCTCAACTTCATTTGAGGCTTCTATGATATACTTGTTTCAATACCTAGCTTTTATGCCATTATCTTGCATGCTAGTTTAAGCCTATTTCCTTTTGTTTTTAGGGGTCCGACCCCTACTGGTTTTGTGCTCATTTTGAGCCCATCTACAACATTGTAGAAGGGCTCAACTTCATTTGGCCATTGTATATACCACCTCCTTCAAATTTCATCAAGTGTGCCATTTTTGGCATACAATTTTTGACCTATTTGTGTTTGTTTTTTGGACTTCGACCCCTACTGGTTTTGGTCTTATTTTGACCCCCTTTACATATTTCATGAATAAAGTTTTGTCATTTGGTGTGTGCATTGCATGTCTCATGATATAGCCTATTTGGAAGCCTACTTTGCATGGATTTTATAGCATGTTTGTATTCTGATTTTGAGGATGTCATCTTCTGCAATTGTGCTTATTTTTATCTCATCTTCAATGTTGTAGAAGAAAGTTTGTCCATTTGGGGTTTGCATATGTCACTTGTCTCAATACTCCTCTTTTGGCCACTAATTTTGCATGCTATTGTTGATCTATCTATGCTTGCATTTTGGCCATGTTTGTTACTGAAAAATGCCATATTTGGGACTGCCTTGCTACTGTTCTTGCTGCCATGATCATATCTCGCATGTATAGCATGGCTATAGGCCATTTCGGGGCTTAATTTCAAACTTTCGGGATGAATGCATGCTTCGAGTGTTATTTCAAATTGTTTCGGGGCTGTTTTCCCCTTTATTTAGGTGCTGAAATTCCATTACCATGCTTGCATATCGTTTCCCATGCCATTCAGATTATTTGCATTGCCTCGGTTTGCGTGCCAATGGGCACGCACTTCGAGGCACCTCATTCTTATCATTCCTAAATTTATGTGAGTGTGGTTGAGGCCCTCTCATGTCGGCAGAAGCCCAATTTGCATTTTCATGCTTTACATCATTGCCTCGATTTACGTGTCATGGCACGCTGCACGCGTTTTGTTTTTACCCGACGGCCTCCTATGTGAGTGAGCTGAGGCTCTCCCATGTTGGTGTAAGCCCATCGTTGCATTCCGTATGCCATTTCATCCCATTTCATCATCGCCTCGGTTTGCGCGCCTGTGGGCACGCGTTTCGATGCACTTCGATTTTATCCGATTTTCATCTTTCATCATTGCCTCGGTTTGCGCGCTGGCACGCTGCCGAGGCACTTTGCCGGTTATCCGATTTTCACCTTCATCGCGCTCGGTTTGCGCTACCAGGCACGCTGCCGAGGCACTTGCCGTTTTATCCCATTTTCACCTTTCATCATCGCCTCGGTTTGCGTGCACAGGCACGCTGCTTCGAGGCACTTCGGTTTATCCAATTTTCACCTTTCATCATCGCTTTCGCTTTGCTACCAGGCACGCTGCGTTTCGAGGCACTTCGGTTTTATCCGATTTTCATCTTTCATCATCGCCTCGGTTTGCGCGCCTATGGGCACGCGTTTCGAGGCACTTCGGTTTTATTCGATTTTCATCTTTCATCATCGCCTCGGTTTGCGCGCCTGTGGGCACGCACTTCGAGGCACTTCGGTTTTATCCGATTCTCATCTCATCATCGCCTCGGTTTGCGTACCCGCGAGCACGCACTTTGAGGCACCTTCCATTTCTTCCGTTTTGCATTTTACATCATTGCCTCGGTATGCGTGTCAAGTGGACACGCTTTTCGAGGCACCTCCTTTCATCATTCTGGCCTCCTATGTAAGTGGGCTGAGGCTCTCTCATGTTGGTATAAGCCCATCATTGCATTTCGCATGTCATTCCGCATTTCTCGGTTTGCGTGTCTATGGACACGCATTTCGAGACATCTCATTGTCATAGCATTGAGCATGCTAGATTGTATAGCAGTTGCATTTCATGCATATCATGCATATTACATGGGAAACGAGGCACGTTTCGTACTCCGAGTAACGGAACGGGTCTCAATTCCCGAGTCGCCGACACTCCGGATCATCCATGATGGAGTTAGGTTTTCATTGTAGCATTCATATGTATTCATCCCAATATTGAGTTGTGCGAATCGGCTACCATCATGCATCGATATGCGTGATTGGTGACGCGAGGATCGAGACACGATATATTTGTGAAATACACGCTATGCCCTTTTCCGCTTCTGTTGCAAAGAAAATCAACAATCAACAACTTTTCGGAGGTCGCACGCATTTCGAGAAAATCGCAAATGAGGCTAATCGTGGCCCCCAAAGGATTTCGCGCAAGCAAATCCAATATGCAACATCTGTCGAAGCAAAAGGCGGGTCCTCGCAAGGCCATTCTGACTTTCTTAGATTCGTTAATTAATTAGAAATTTGTACATTTATTTCCGGACTGTATATTCTTTTATTCGGATTGTATATTTATTGGACCTGCCATGCGAGGGCATAAATGTAATAAGGGTGTGTGAGTCGATGTATGTCTTCCAACCCCATTTCTTTCTCCCTTTTATTTACCCGCTGGATGGTTAGATAGAGGCATATTTCAATTAGCATACAAGATGATAGCATGTTTGCATCATTCATCTGCTTTTGCACGGCGCATCATACAAACTGCATCTGTATTTCAATTCCAAGTTGAGTACTTGATAGCCGTTGCATTTCACATGTCACGTTTAGAATAGCCGAGCCTGCTATAGTTGCATTTTGTATGTGTTGCATTAGGCATTCTGCATTTTTTAGGATCATGCATGATTTCTAATGAATTTCCTGTTTTGGCTTGGAGTACTCGGTGAGTTTTTATGCTTTAGCATCCTTGCATGCGTGTGAGTGTTGCCATGATAGCATGCTTACCATGAGGCTAACTGCTTATGTGATATAACTGCCTTGAATGCCTGTGGGTGGAGGATGAGTTATTTGAATTGGGACAATGCATCAAATGTTTGTTTTAAGCCCACTAGATAGTGGCAACATCACCATTTTCTAAGCCCACCTGAGGGTGGCAAACCCGCATTTTAGCCTACCTGCGGGTAGCACCTTCACACCATTTTCAAACAAACAAACATGAAATGTTTTATTCCAATTCAGACGGCCCAGTCTATACTTGTTTGCTGCAAGCATCACATAGTAATCTAGGCTAATAACCGGAATAAGAACTCGCAATGTTTTCAAAAACAGATATCATGGTTAGTAGAGGGCGGTCTTTGACCGGCGAGAGGTGCTCACGATGTGACCTTTCCCTAATCGTACCCAAGTTCCCGAGCCAACTTTGGTGACGACGGACACGTGGCCTTCGACCGAATCGGGGTTTCCTAAATTTCCCATTTTAAAATATTTAGGTGGCGACTCATTATCCGCAAAGCGATCCATGTTTGGCACTTCTTTCAAAAAATCTGTTTTCCTTCAAAACGATTTGCCGGATTTGGACTCTTTGGTTCGAGATTTAGAACCGCAACAAAATCGAGTCCGAACTGTAGCGAGGTCCCTCGCGGGCGTTGTTACACAGATAAAAAAAAATTCGACTTGAAAGTTCTATCTATCTATCTATCTATCTATCTCTCTCTCTCTTTCTCTCTCTCTCTCTCTCTCCACCATTTCACAAAGAAAAATAGCAAGTAGTATTTTCTTCGTAGTCTTTGCGAAGCTCTGAATCGCTTGACCACAAAATCGAACGAAGACAGGTCTCCATTGGCCATCGAATCTGCAAGGCAAAATCCTAGATCTGAGTTGATCTGTTTTCGATCGGCCTTAGCATTCTGAATATTGGATCCATTGGATTGGAGACCATGCCAGTGGCTACTTCTGCCATATACTTCTTGAATCTCCACGGCGATGTCCTCATCAATCGTCTCTACTGCGACGATGTTGGGTCAGCTCCTCTCTCTCTTTATACATACATACACATATATATATATATATATATATATATTTATATGTATATTTATTCAATTATAGGTTTATATGCTTGAAATGTATGAATTACATATGAAGAATAACTTGCATTGAGTAGATATTTGACTTCCTTGATGTGGATTGACATACATATTTATTAATAGAGATCCTTAGCATCGCTATCATTTAAGAAAAAAGTGTGGTTTTATAATGGGTAGCAGCTTCTGTTCTATCATTTATGTATGTTTAGCCGTGACTATTTCGGGAAGAAGGACATGTGGTTTCTTAAACCCTAGATTGTTGTGTTGTTGCTCCAAAGAAACTTAATCAGAGACTTTTACTATTTGTGGAAGGCATGCTTTTAGTTGGTTTACAATTGTCAGGTTACTACTTTAAAGAAACTTATTCCCCCTCCCCCCTCTAGCACCCGCGGAAGGTGTGCTTTTATTTTGTTTTCAAGCATCAAGTTATTCTTTATGTTTATAAAACATTAGATTAGAATTGTTACTTGTGTTTCATTGTGTCCATAAATGTCAATGGTCATTTTCCTTATGATATTTTGAACTTAATTTCATTAATTCTATTGTCTTGATACTATAATAACTGTGTGTTATATGATAAAGAATTTCACTTTATGGCTTAATTTTGTGTAATTTTTATTTTGATTTTTTTGTTTATTGACTCCAATAATTTATCCAGGGGAAATATGGTGGATGCCTTTAGTTGAGCTGCTCATATTGTGATATTTTACATCACTATGGTGGTGGTTGGTGAGAAGTCAAACACATCAAGTGATGTTTGGCTTTTTGGTTTTTATGTCTACATTCAATTTTTGGCCTTCTTATTGCTTGCTAAGAGTGTGTCTCTTTTCATTGAATACAAAATTTTAACAGGTTCCACATTGGTGTGCTTTCAACTAATAATGTCTCCTTTAACAGTGCCATTTGTATGACCCCATGATGTTCTTCCCATTGAAGATTAGGTTGTTTGTAGAAGGGGACAAATATGTAATTAAGTCATTGCCTGAAGTTGGATTACATAGTTTACTACTTGGTCCCAATGTTTCAATTTCTTTTAATTGTTTCCAGGTTGGTTCTCAGTAAATTTAATAGAAGATGTTTATGGTTTCACAACTGCATACATTGGTCCCACAATTTTAACTTGGTGCACTTCCCTATAGGGTTATGTTAGATGGGTTCGGCCTTTCATTATACACATACTGGAGAAAATTTGCTACCCTTTTTGGATTGTTCTTTTCTGTTCTTCCTTTTTTTTTTCTGTTTTTTTCTTTCCTCTTTTGCATAGTAACTCAAGGAATTTTGCTGCTTAAGTATTTCAATTATTTCAAGGACCAAATGTATTTTCCTTAGTTATGGTTCGTTAGTTTGTTCCACTCTTTTGACTTACCCTTCTTTAACTGAAGCATATTTATTGTTATTTATGGATCAAATTGGGATAATACTTCAGATTTTTTTTTTCTTTAGCAGACGGTATAAAGAGAAAAAGGAAGAAGTGGCAGAGACGGAGGTTGATCCTAAACGAGATCAGCGGATGGTTTTTGCTTATGAACTTTTTATTGCTGTATCAATTACATTTTATGTCTTGGGAAAACCTAAATAAAATCCAAAATTTGGGAATTTTTTAACTGTATTTTTATACAAGAAATAGGAACTTGCCACATATTTTGTTTAAAAAAGTTCAAAGGGTGCTAAATGAAATTGAATTACTTAGTCTTTACTATGTTTGAACTTCGAAGATCTATTATTTTATTTTATACAGGTAAATGAAGCTGGCCAAAATGAATAAGCTTTCACATTGATTTTAATTTCTATTATCTTTAGCGTACGATTTATAAGATTTTGGCAGGCAATCAAAGCCATCTATTGGAGACCTACTTACTCTGTGCATGCTTGCCTTGCAGCTGCCCCTAGAAGTTTCGTGCTTCTTGGGCTACTCACTGTGGGCCTATAATGTAATATGTGATGGTATATTATGTTTGATGGTGAACTAATTATTTGTGTAGAGTATTTCTAATACCGTTGAATTACAGTTCCAAGTCTGAGATGTATGCCTTATAATGGACCGCAATTCAAGTCATTCCAAGAGAGTTGGGTAAGTTCAATTTTTCCTTCCATAGCCAAAAAATTATCTTAATTTAATTTTTTATTATGCTATAACTATTTTAATTTTATCATGGGTGGAGGTTTGTCAACTCGTAATGAGGTCAAAGATAGAAGTCTACACTTCTTTTAACAACTAAGGCTGTTATCAACAAGTGAAGATGATAGAGCAAAAGACACACTAATCATATTGAAAAAGTCTACATGCTAAATTGACAAGTAATTATGGGCTAACAAAATTGCAGTAAGGCCAAGTCCAATGCTTTGTAAGATAGATGATGACCCCATGCCCTTCTCTTTCACCCTCCTCCCCCACACAATGTAAACTCGCCAAGTTTTTTTTGGTTTTGGGGATGGGCTTCATGAAATTGCATTGGTTAAAATTTGGTTTTGGTAATGGAGAAATGTTTTAAACATTGTGTAGCTATTAATGGATTTGTATTATTCTAGTGATTTTAAAATATTAAGGGTGAATATTGTGGAAAAAAATTGAAGGACATTTTTTTTATGTGGTGAATGATGGTATTTGCTTTGATGTCTCATATTTCATTTGTTAGTAGAAGTTGTTTACTTTCCCTAGTGCTTCCATGCATTAATAGATATTTGATCAATAGCAATTAGAGAGTGTTTGATTGTACGATTCGAGTTCATTAAATTGTGTACTGCTGGTATATTTTATAAGTCATAATGGTCCATTCCATTTATTGCTTGTTGTATCCCCTGCAAGTTAGTGGGTTTGATGGTGTGGTTAATAATATATTCCCCACCCCCTCCCCCTCCAAAAAAAAGGAAAAAAATATGTTTAGACTGGGCAGTAAAATTTGTTAATCTTTTTATTGTATTCACTTTCTCATCTAATCAATGTCCATTTCCCTTCTTAGTACCATCAAGATGCTAATGCAGCTTCTTTGCAGTTATATTGAATTTTTTGATGCAATGTCAGTCCCTATGGCAATAGCATTCTCTGGCCAGCCTCTTCTTGGTCAGCCAGTAATGGTTAAACCATCAAAAGCTGAAAAAAATCTGGTTCAGTCTACTACAGCCACAACTAGGGCTGTAGGTGGGCTCATAGGCCCCTATTTGGCGGGAGCTAGAAGAGTATGTTCCTTTCTATTGAGGTAAGAAACATCTTTTATTCCTTTCTTATGTTTTTTCTTATGCATGGCTGGGTTGCTGCAACATTGTGTCCTTGCTGCCCAGGTGAAGAAACCACACTGGTTGTCTTACCCATGTGCTGCCACTATCCTTGTGACATGACCATAAAGAAAGGATTGGTTTTCCCTCAGCTGATGATTTTTCTTTAGTTTTTCTTGTATGAATGTCTAAATTGATTGGTTTACTTTTTGGGTTGAAAATTTAGCCATAAATCTGGATGCTTTTAACATAATGCATCTGACCTTACTAAATGATAAAAGTGTCTTCTTTTTTTTTTTAAAATCTTTTCTGAATCCTAGATTAGGAACAAAAAGCGGACCTTGGAAATTGGTTTGGTCGGAGATAGAGCAGGAAAATGCCTGAACTCGTGCATAAGTTCCGAGTTCCATATTTTTCCCCTCTGTGCATAATGATGAATTCAAACATAATTTCATGATGGGGTAACTGTTTATGCTATGGAGATTCATAGGTACATGAAAGAAAATTATCTTATTTTGAATGTTATATTTTGAAGCAAAATATGGCTTGATTCCATTAGTTCTAAAATTTCATGTTTATGTGCATTGGCAGAGCATATTTTGCAAGGCTCTTGGAAATTTGATGTTGTTAGTTAGAATGTATATTCCAATAATGTGGTCATACGGTACAACACAAGTTCATCATAGAACTTTTGTATCCCAGAGACTGAGTGTTAAAGACCTTGTTGTTCTTTTATGTAGAATTAAATTTTCAAAATTGACATTGAAAATATTTGAGAAAAACTCTGTTCTTACATAATTTTTATACACAAATAAAGACCAAAATAATACAATAGTATATTTTTGGAAAATTTTAAACCGCGTTGATGGAATTTTTGTTTTGAAGTGATACAATCAAAAGATCTATCATATCATTGTGTATTAATTTTCTGTATGAAAATTTTACTGAGTAATGCTAGAATGATCAATTTTGTATATAAATTTACTTGACATTTGATGAAAAAAAAGTATCGTTATACAAATAAAAACTATATAGAAAATCAATACACATGTAATAAGGTGGCAACTATTCAACTTATCATTACAACAAAAGACTATTGAATTTTTAAGATTTCCAAAGAAACATCATCGAGGTTGTAAATTCTGTATAAAATTTATGTCAAAACATCAAGATTTAGCTTGAAGTGTTTCTTTTTGTTGACAAGGGGCACACACCATAGGGATTTCTCACTGCACAAGTTTTACCATAGGGATTTCCTTTGTCATGTAGACAAGAAATGCAACAAGGTTAGTTGCTCCAGCTATTGCCACGGGTTTAGGTGCCTTAACACATATATTGGACAACTTTGTCCTTGTGATAGGAGTAAGTGGATTTGTTACAGCTGCAGCTGCAGCTGCAGCTGCAACTGCAACTGCTATAGGAACTGTTGTCAGTAGTTTAAGATAATCTTTTAATAATTGTCGATATGTTTAGAAAGTTAGATATGCATAGTTTTGGATGGTTTAAATTTTTTGTACAGTTTAGAACTTAAGGATATAGTTTTTGAATGTTTGGAATGTATAGACAATTGTTGAATGTTTATAATTTATGGATATAGTTTTTTTTTGATGTCTCAAATAATATTTTGTTGGTTGATTGATGTTTTGTAATACTTGTTTGTAATATTTGTTAGATTGTACAAAATTGATTCAACAGAACCTACTGAATTTAAAAAAAAAAAAAAAAAAACTGCATATTCTACGGCTGACCTAATAAGTCGTATTATATATTTTACAGCTCACAATCAGCGTCGTTATTTGTCTCACCAAGTAACGAGGTGCAAATGTAGTCGTAGAAAAAGTAACAATGACGCATAAAATTTGTTGTTAAATAGTTTTTAACGGCGTACTATAACATGTCGTAGAAAAAATAATAACGACGCATAAAATCGCTGTTAAATAGTTTTTAACGGCGTACGAAGTGTGTCGTTGAAAGTGAATGACTTTTCATAACTGATCATAATATGATGCGCGCTTAAATACACGCCATAAAAATTATTTTTTGTTGTAGTGTAATCACAATTATCAACTTAGGAACCTTATATATGATTGCACGTACCTATTGGATGACCTAGGTCAACTTGGGAACCTTATATATGATTGCAGGTACCTATTGTATGAGCTAGGAGTGCACTCAATTAACCATGTATTTGGAGAAGCTAGCTAATGGATGCGCTGACTCTCTTGCAGATTTTAGACTACAATCATCGAATTGATTGCACATTTTACACCAATCTCCGCATTGTACTGCAACCCAACTATATGATGATGCTAGAGGGATAACTATCCCAGAACTATGTATATATTTAAGTTTTAATGTAAATTCATTTTTTATCCAACAAAAAAAAAAAAAAAGGAGAGAAAAAATGAAATTATTATGATTTGAATATAACATTTTATCTTATTGACTATTTTAACCTATTTTATTTTTGTTAAATATTTTAGCCCAAAAATAGCCTCCCAACCCAAGTTTCAAAACACTCCCATAAAAATATTTGTATGTTTTACATTTTTATTAATAAATAAGAGGTACTCAAACTATTAAATTTATAGATATTACCCTTGTTTTCAAATTATCTGTTTGGAACAAAAAAATTCAAATTTAAAAATAATATATTCTTATGTCAAAAAATTTAATTTTTTCACTAATTAAAAGTACTTCAAGAGATCCTTTAATTAGTAAAAAAAAAATTATAAATTTTGATATGATGACCCATTATTTTCAAGTTCTTATTTTTCTTATTGAATAAATAGTTTGAAATGGAGGCAGTATATATATCATAATTTAAAATGTAAAAAATATTTTTATCAAACAATATTCGAGTGATTCGAACAAAATTGAGATTTATCTTATTCGTGAATGAGCTTTAAAAATAAGTATAAATCCAATTATAAGAAAAAATTAGTTTAAGTATTATTATGATATATTTTAGGTTCAACCCAAACCACCTGTCCCGACAAACCCTAGTAAATACCAACAATCTCCTAAATATGCACCAATTATCTTAGTATAAGATATTTGCGTAATATCACATAACCTTGATTGAGAAGCATTGAAAATATTAATTTTAAGTACATAAAATTTAATCACCAAATGAGATATGATCTTCTGATATTTAGTAGGATTCATTAAATATATATAAATTTCATTTTATATAAAAAAAAATTATGTATAATTTTATAATCAAATTTTATATATGGAGATCAACTCAGACGTCATTGTGGTTAAAAGCAGCTCTACTGAGCTGGCAAGCATTAAAAAAAAAAAAAAAAAAAAAAAAAACCATCAGAAAAAGACAAAACAATGGGCATAAAAAGACAATTTAATGCTAATTTAGAGCTACTTTTTAGTGCTCTCAAGTAATTTTTTAAAATGGGAAAAGCGGGGGAGCGCGAATCGGGGGAGCGCGAATCCCCCGAAATTGCCATTTTCGGAAAAAAAAAAAAAAGCAAGGCAAGTGAAAATAAAAAAAAAAAAACAGTTTACTTAAAATGGAAATTAGGGGGATTCGGGGGAGAGAAATTCGAGCTACGTAGCGGAACTGTTTTAAAATTTTATGAAAAAATTATCCTTCAATAATATTTTGTCAAAATAATTATAAAAATATAAAAAATATAATATTCTAATTATTATTTTCTCAGATTTTATTGTACAATTTCAAAGTATTGTTGTGATAAGGTGGTGCAGCATTGGGAAAGACAGTCTGCAGGTTGCAAACTTTCAGGTGGCTTGTTTTTATTATTGCAACTTTCTAAAAAAAATCTATCCATGTGTCCAAAATAAAAAACGTTATGGGTTTCAAATTTTTTACTAAATATATGATTAAATGTTTGATATGAGTATGAATTTTACACTTTTGTGAACTCTAAACATTTAATTATTTATTTAATAAAAAATTTGATATTTCTAACATTACTTGTCAAAAATTGGGCATTATTATTATTATTTTTTTTGTGTAGGGACCACCGAATCCCTGAAATTGATATCTTGTAGGTGTATAAGCAATTGAGAGCATCTCCAACGGTAAATCAAACCTGACATCAGATTTAAATTTTGGTAAAAAGTCACTTTTTGGAGGTCCAATGTTTCAGCAAATTGGTATCAAAATGGGAATTCATCAAATTGTTTGGAAGGATTGAGCTATGGGATATGATTCATATCTGGTGGATGGAATAATTCGTTGTTTGATTCAAAAATTTTGTACTGGACTATTAATCCCAAATATATTGGATTGTTCTATCCCATGAGAAGGGTGGGATACAAATCTGAGGATAACTCATCCCATGAGATTAGATAGTAAAATTACATTTTTGACCCTCTATTATTTAATATCTTTTAAAAATAAAATTTATTTAGTAAATTATTTATACTTAGTAAAGTATAAAAAAAT
This sequence comes from Camellia lanceoleosa, assembly GCA_025200525.1. Taxonomy (NCBI): domain Eukaryota; kingdom Viridiplantae; phylum Streptophyta; class Magnoliopsida; order Ericales; family Theaceae; genus Camellia; species Camellia lanceoleosa. Next base: position 52,900,504 of record CM045768.1, on the reverse strand, counting down.
ATTTATTAAGTTATTTATTAAATAATTATTTATTTTAATAATCATATGGTATTAATTATACTCAGTAAAGTAAAATAAAATTTAAAAATCTCAACTAAAAATTAAAATAAATTAATGAAATTTTTATTAATATTATGTTTATTTAATTTTTTAAAAGTTCTAGTAAAAATATTAAATAAAATTTATACTTAGATTTAATATTTCTATTATTTAGTAAACAATTTAAAAATGCAAAGCATTTACCGTTCTTTATAATATTCCAAACAAACATAAGATTCAATAAAATAGTCCAACATCTAATCTCATGACTAAACAAATATAAGATACAAATTTAATTCAATTAAATAATACAAAAACAAATGGGTTTGGTTTGGTTTTTTTTAATTGTACAAGAAACAATAATCCCTTCTTATCTAGTTGATCCATACAAATCCACCCTAAGAAGTTAAGCTGTCATGAAATGCCAGCTCATAAACTTCAATCTAGGTTGGCAGTTGGCCGGCCCAACCCCTATGCTGTTGAGGCCGTTGTCAATGGTCCAACAAAAAAACAAAAATATTTAATTCAAAGATCCAGATTTAAAAATTATAAAAATTTCTAATCCAAAATCCTCAAATAGTGATCATTACAATTTTTTCTAAATTTAACTAAAATAAAAATGTTTGGTTGAAAAATCCGATTTAATAATTTCTTTGTTAAAAGATTCAGACGTATTTATTATGTTTGTCATACCTACCGCGAAGGAAACAAATGCACAAACTTGGTTGCCAACGAAGGATTCAGTTACGAGAGCCTACTTGTTTTTTCTTTTATTCCTAACTATATTTCCCTTCAAGTTTTTGAATTTGTTAGAGGTACTTTTTACCCTAGAAATGTAACTACTTAACTATTATTAATCTAATTTCCATCTTTATTACCAAAAAAAAAAGAAAAAGAAAAGAAAAGGCTATGCGCAATGATCAAAATGAATAATGTTATATGTATTAATTAATGTGTATATTAGTGTAAGATGATGTGGTATCATTCGTATGGTTTTGGATATTTGTAACTTATATTATAAATATAATCAATAATAATATAATAATAATAATTGATAAACTAGTGTGTATATTAATTGGTGCAAGTAGTACTACCAGACCAAAATACATACGGATATCTACCAATCGTAACCGCATGTTGCTTACTGTCTCTCATATCTCTCTCTTTGTCGAAATCAAACACACACGTGACTACATTTTTCTCTCTCTGTCAGTCTACATGCTGTTGGCATTGTACGATCTTTCAAGCTCTCAACAATGGTGATCATAACCGAAGAACAAGAACTAGCACAACCACCAAACCCTGAAACCTCAGCACCACTACCATTCTCTCTCATCCTCTCTTGGAACGCCGTTATTTACCTCGTGCCGCCGTTTCGCCATCGCCTCCACTCCGCCGTTCTCAGATCTCGCTCTTTCTTTCTTCTCAGATCTACCGTCGAAGCTTCGATCGAAGACCGGAGGCAATGAAGCCGACGTCCTTCATTCTGAACTGGCTCAGATCTCTCTCTCTCTCTCTATCTCTCCCTCTATCTCTCCCTTCAGATTTACTGTTAAAGCCACGACCGACGACGCTAACGTCCTTTGCTCCGGCACTCGCGTCACCAAGTTAGGGTTTTGTAAGGTTGGGAATGGCGGAAGTGGTTCACTCTTTGATCAAGCATTTCTGATGGTTCACATTGTGTGATTCATACTTCTTGGCTTCTTTGTCTACATAGAGACTCTCTAGATCTAGACTTTCTCTCTCCCTCTCTCTCACACACACAAACAGAGTTTTACACTCTCAACTTTTTATCATTTGTTGTTTAATCGGATGCAACATTATATTCAACAGATCATGTTGAACATTATTAACAGATCTCTTATATGTTTTTGTTTTGTCTGCAACCGATCTTAATTTGTTTTGTTTAATGATTTTGAAAAGAAACATTGATTATCTTCAACAGATCTCAAACTGTGCAAAATATTATCAGATCCGTTAAAATTGCATCGATCCGCAACAATCCGTACGGCTCCAACCATTAATTGCGGTTTAAATTTTAAAATTTATAATTCGCCTTTCAAATTGCTCTGCTTCGCTATAATTAACACATGTATATTTTTTAATTTCTAATGAAATATCAAAATAAAAATGAGTGTGAGAGACATTTAAAATATAAAATTTATTATAAATTAATAGTTATATAAAACATATTATGTAAAATACTTTGTGTTGTATATATAAAAAATATTATATAAATTAATGTTATATATTATATAAATGTATGATAATTAGTTAGAATATTCTCCAATCCACCAATCTGTTAAAAATCGTTCAAGCTAATCCGTCAATCCACTATTCGGTTTGTAATTTTACTCTCAAATTGTTCGAACTGCACCACGCACATCCCTAAACAAATATGTACGGATCATGTTGGTTTGGTGTTTAGATTTGAGCTAAGATCTGTTTTGGATCTGCTGTTGATGAAGATGATGATGATTTGCTTTTTCTTCTTTTCTTCTATATTATCTGTTGTTGTTTGTTGTTGTTGATGGTGGTAGTGGTGGTGGTGGTGGTGGTAGTGGTGGTGATGAAAAATATTACAACAGATAAAAAAATAGACAGAAAAGTGGAATTTAGGAGAAACATATTACAACAGATAAAAAAAATAGGTAACAAAAATTCAATAGATAAAAAAAAAATGTAATAGATAGGTAGAATTTAAGAGAAAAATTGAACAAATAGATAGAATTTTGGAGAAAAAATTGAACAGATAGAGAAAAAAATTGAACAGATAGAGAAAAAAACTGAACAGATAAATATAAATTTGAACAGATAAAAAAATTGAATATATAAGTATAAATTTGAACAGATAGTCAACAAATTAAAAAAAGTCAATAGATAGATTAAGGGGTAAAATTAGAAACAAATGTCATTCAAAATTAACGAAAGGACTTCTCACCAAACTATTTCACAAAAAATGGATATCTCACTAATAAAAATATTCATTGGACATAATACCGTAGACACTCTCTAAATTGGATTTATCACAAATTTTCTCTTAAAATAATAGACGAAAATGAATTTTACATTAAAAAAATATTAAATAAAAACATAAAATTACTAATTAAATATTATGACAGATTTTCATTTGGATTTTGCCTTAAACTTCACTGAGAGTTGGGTCTATCTTAAGGGGGGAAAAAAAAAGAATTTGTTCACCTTAGAGGCCCTCTCCAGCACAGACCAAGCGTTCTTGAAATGGAATTCATAAGATCATTGCATAAATATATAATAATTTGCTCATAAAGTTGAGGATAAAAGCGAAAGTGGATAGAAGTGAATAATTGAAATTTTGTATATTATCAAAAATTGAAGAAAGAGGTAGTGTATTTTATAGAATAATTAGACGGGAAAGCACACCTCCACATGCTTAATATCAATTTTTATTTTTTCCAATTCAAAAAAAATAAATTATTTATCTATCTCACATAATTTTCAAATTAAAAAATAAAAAAATAAAAAATATTAAAACTCATCTCCTAAGATCATTGCCTTCTAAAATCTCTACATAAAATCCTTCATTCCTTAAAATAAATTAAACAAAAATCAATTCAAATATATTTAAATTGTTTTGGTTAATTGATTTTGTTTCCTTATAATTAATTTGATTGTTTCCCTATAAACAAATTAAATAAAGCAATTTGGTTGTTTCCCACACTAGAATTTTGAATTTTTAAGCCTAAAAATAATTGTAAACTAAAAAAATTTCATGATTCATGATTTAGAAAAGGAAATATGAAGATTTGTTTGTACACTCTTTCTCTAATTAATTCTTTCACCTATCCCAAAACCTTAGCTGTCATACATTACACATTCTCTAAGTCATTCATGTCCTCTTTATCCTATAAATATTACATTTATGCAATGATCCAACTCATTATTTTTTTCTCTATTTTTATGAGATAATTAGAGGTTAATTAATATTTAGTTTCATACATTCTTTAAACGGACTCTTTCATTTTTTTAAGTACACCTTTTTTTTTTTCCTTTTCTTTTTTCTTTTTAACTTTTTTTTACTTCTAACCATTTTTTATTTTTGCATTTCAAATTCTATGTATAATTTGCCCCTCTACTATCTACTGACCATTATTTTTTTTCTTATGATCAAATTTTTTTTTTTGTTGAAAATTTTTATTTCGCTAGAATTTGTATACAAAATTTTACCCTAAACTGATGTGATAGTATCATTTGTATAATAAAAAATATATCAATGAACTCTTTATTATAAAGTGATAGATCAAAATCCCAACAAAATCATTATTAATAATAATTTTTTTTTTTTTTTTGTATTGACTTTATGTTTGTGTATCACTACTCTTTTTTATTTTTTACTTTTAATATTTTGTGATATCATGATTTGTGTTAATTGACAATTGGTGTAGAGCATTACTTCAAAATTACCGGACAATTTTTTCTTTAATATTTTTATAACGTCACTTTAATATTTTTATTTTCAATTGATTTTGTTTAAAAATATCAATTCAAAAAATATTTACATAAACAAATATATGTTTAATTTTGTTTGAATTGATTTTTGTTTAATTCTATTTAAAAATATTATAAAAATATCTACAATTGTCTATATTAAAGTGAAGTTACGGCCATAATTACAACAATATAAAAAAAATTATCACATTTAATCTATTTTTCAAAGCTATTAAATGTGCATATATATGTACATTTTATTATGAACAAAAAATTACTAATGATGCCTGTTTACTAATTTAAAAAATATTTACAAAAACAAATTGGTCAAGTGATGTGACGCCCCAAATTTAAGGACATCATAATAAGATTTAGAAACTTAAAATCAACATTTGCCACCAATATTACTAACATCTATTAATTTACAACCCAGAATTTAAAGTTCTTACATCACAACTTAGTCTTAGTACATAACCGAAATGACACAAATACAAAAAAAGAAAACTAGAGAAAAACTAGAAATTTTAGGAAATGGTTCATGGAACTTGGACACTCTTCAAGCTAACCAAGGCTGGGTGTCGCCTTGCAAGGCCTCGGTGTTTCTTTCAGTTTCTTCAAATATTTGATATACACATTACAAAATTTACATACATATATATAAAAATTTCTATCTATAAATTAGTCAAAAATCTAAAGATTTCAACAATAAAAAAAAAAATGAGAGGGTTGGGAGGGTTTTCTTACTTAGTAGTAGGGTGACAAAATGGTTGAGAATTTTGGTTTCCTTAACCTTCTACTCTTCTTCCTCTCCTACTACTAAACTTGGTTGTTTAAGAGATTTCCCTCCTCTCTTTTTTTTTTTTTTTTTTTTTCTTCTACCGAATGCTTGCATGCACAATGAAGGCTTGCATGCATATATATAAAATGCTAGTTGAAGACATCTCTCTCTCCCTCTTTCTCTCTTTCTTTCTTTCTCTTCATTCTAAGGCCCCTTTCCTTCAATTCCAAGAACATAATCAGCTCTTCTTCCCTAAACAAACATGCAAACCAATATGTGGAAAGCCTCCTGCAAAGGTTTGATTCCCCCCCCCCTCCTTTTTTGTGTGTGTGTGTGTAGGTTTCTGAAAATTGATACACTAAGATTTTTAACTAAGTTATTTAGTAAGAATAATTATCATGTTGGATCCTTTATAAACAACAAATATTGAACACTCACAAAATTATTATTATTTTTAATCTTTGTTACTGATTGAATTGGGTTATTAAAACTAACCTATACACTAATATAAATAAACTCTGGATAAAATTAATTAATTATTATTATTATTATTATTATTATTATTATTATTATTATTATTATTTTTAGAATAATTAAATGCGGGTTTTCACAATCCACCCCCCTAAAAAAAAAAAAAAGGGAATCAAACCTTTGCAGGAGGCTTTCCACATTTTAGTTTGCATGTTTGTTTAGGGAAGAAGAGCTGATTATGCTCTTGGAATTGAGGGAAATGGGCCTTAGAATGAAGAGAAAGAAAGAAAGAGAGAAAGAGGGAGAGAGAGATGTCTTCAACTAGCATTTTATATATATGCATGCAAGCCTTCCTTGTGCATGCAAGCATTCGGTAGAAGAAAAAAGAAAAAAAAAAAAAGAGAGGAGGGAAATCTCTTAAGCAACCAAGTTTAGTAGTAGGAGAGGAAGAAGAGTAGGAGGTTAAGGAAACTAAAATTCTCAACTATTTTGTCACCCTACTACTAAGTAAGAAAACCTTCCCAACCCTCTCATTTTTTTTTTATTGTTGAAATCTTTAGATTTTTGACTAATTTATAGATAGAAATTTATATATATATGTATGTAAATTTTGTGATGTGTATATCAAATATTTGAAGAAACTGAAGTCATAAAAAAATCGTGGTATTATTGCAAAAATAGGCTTGCATGTGTATTTCATACCATTATAGAGTTAATTGAAAATTTTATTTGGTCCTTGAATCTACCAGACAATTTGTACGAAGTTTTAGACAATTTTATACTAAAAATTTGAAGAAGATTTCTTCTACAATTTTGTGACGCCCCACTCCCGGGTCATTAAAGACACTAAAATAGCCTAAAAAAAATACAAGTTTTGCTCCCAAAAATAATAATTACAAAATCGTCTCCAAATGGTACAATATCCTCCAAATATTCTAATTACCTCCAAAATAAACAATATTACGACTATCTCCAAATTTAATAATTACAGTGGCGGGTCCCAAATCTCTGTATTAATAAATCTTTTTAATCTCAATTTTGAGTTACGCTAAAATCTGTTCCACATCTGAAAAATAAATTAATTCGGGAAGTATACAATACGACAGGAATATAAGGCTCGAATACAGAATAATTTATCAGGAATCTAATAATTTATGACATCAAATCAACGATACGATAATAAAGCAATTTACCAAATTGCACAACAAATCAACCATAATTTATCTAGGACCAAATACTCGGTCCTACTCAGTACATGACCAGTGAATAAATTCATTTATTCACCCACCTCACCCAAGCTCCACGCTTATCCGGGCATATTGGTGTAAACAATTAATAATATTCACTTGATCCATGTACGGAGTATTTCCATGTCATTCAGTCAGACAAAGCACCACTTCAATACTGAAATATTTGTAGAGAATTTTACCAAATGATCAGAATATCAATGATTCGACAACAAATGATTTTACCACAATAATCAAGTAGATTACAAATTGAGGATAATTTAAAATAAGAGAACTCTTTGCAAAGAGATTTAAATAGAGCATATTGTATACAACATGAATTTACCTCAAAATAATTAATTCCATCACCAAAAATCTGAAATTGCTCCATGGATCTCCAAAAATAACTTTGATCAAACTTCTAAAACATAAAGTATGTATAATTTAATAAAATCTATAACTCTAAAAAAAATACTCATTTTTACTCTAAACACTCCCATATTTAAACTTAATATTTCTACTCTATATAATTTATGAGAAGGAAAGAGTCGAATGAAGATTATGAATGAAGAATGAGGAAATGTGAAGAGCTCCCTCACTCTACCCGTTTATATAGGAATCAAGGGGAGAAAAAAAAAATATTAAAACAATTAAAAGTAGATGAAATGATGGAATGATAGAAGATTAAAAAAATCAAAAGAAATGAAAAGGTAAAAGGATTGAAGGGTAGGTTTGGGGGTACTGTGGGTTAACAGTCCACGGTTTTGTTTGTTTTTTTTTTCTTGCTTCTCCACGTGATAGGAAAAGGCTAGGGAAAAGTTTATGTATTATTATATCAGAATAAACAACAATATCATAGATATAAAAGAGATAAGATAAATATAAATAAATAATTTAAAATTAAATTTTTATCTAAAAATCTAACCACTAAATTATCATAATAAACCACCAATACCACTCACTAAATACTAATACTTCAAAAATACGGGGTGTCACAAGTGACTCTTCAATTTGTGTTAATTGACATAAATCTAACATAGCTTAAAAACAAAGTTAAATTTACAAAATATTAAAAAATACCCTTACATTTTACGGTCAACTTAAATTTATCATAATCTATCAATTGGCAAACTAAATTTTAGTAATACGAAAACATTTTTCCTAATGTAGTTACTGAAATAAACATAAAAATTTAAATATTTCATTTCAATTTTTTTGCTACAACACCTTAAAAATAAAGAGAGATAGAAGATGAGTAGGAGAGAGAAAGAGAGACAAAAAAAGATAAGATTGTTATATCACTTGACAAATTGTGATGCGATGAATTATAATTATAAATTTCGTTAATAATGTAATTATACTTATACTTGTACTTATACTTGATCGAAAGTATAATTTTTATAATTGTAGAAAATTCATTTGTTTTAATTTTACCAATTGAATTATTATATATCTATTTGTTATATAATACTTAGGACAAAACATTAATAGCAACAAAAAATAAAATAAAATAAAAATTGTGTAACTCTTCCATGCTTGGGATGTTAGCTTTTTTATTAAAAATCAAGAAACTAAAGAGTTCTAAAATATGTTTGGCATGTACTAAAAAAAAAAAAGTTTGAAAATCTTTGTACCAATTTGAAAATAGTAAACAATTCTTGTGAGTGAGTGTATAGGTGTTAACACCTTTGGAAAGATAAAACGGAAAATTTAAGTAACAAACAAAAATATTTGTATTTTTCCATTAAATTAAAAAATTCATTCCTAAATATATTAATTTTTTTTTCTCTCTTTAAAAATCTAAAAAGTCATTTAAAAAGTTAATTCCAAACACTCTGTTTGTTAAAAAAAAAGTTAAAACTTATTTAATATTATTTTTAGTTAATTTAAAAATAAATATGCTAGTAAATATAAAAAGTATAAGAGACTTAAAAAGTAAAATGGGAATAATATATTTTTCTCTTTAAAGGCTAACCTTTCTGTGATCAAAGGGCTATCAAAATAAAAAAGCAAAAACTTCAACAGCAATGGTTGAGGGTCACAATTTTTGTGACTCAAATAACTCGAAATTTTTTAATAATTTCTAGTTATTTGAGCCACAAAAATTATACCCCTCAAACATTTTTCAAACTTCAAATACCGTCTGGTGGGTGAGTGATAGTGATCGAAAAACTACTCTTGGGCCAACTTCAAATAGGCCTCTGTAACATATAACAACCATAAAAAATTGGATTAAAATCTGTAATATGGTCCCAATAACAGAACTTGCATATGGGCTTCAGGAGCCAATCTCTTTTCTCTCTCTCTCTCTCTCTCTCTCTCTCTCTCTCTCTCTACTTATTTAAAGCAAAAAATAACCTTAATTATGCAAGTCACATGGCGTGTTGTTATTTCCAATACTAAAATATATTTATTTTATATATTAAACAAAAATGCTAGAGACTCAAAATTTTACTGAATGTCTTACATAGATGTGGGACTTACATGCCTCACACTCATGTGAGATATTTGATAAAAATATCAATTTTTTGAGATTTTTAACATTACTATATATTGACCCTGTTTGGTACAATTTTTTTTCAGCTTATTTCAGCTTTCAGCTTAGTTTAAGCTATTTTGATGTGTTTGGTTTAGCTTAACAATGTAGTTTATAGCTTTTTATAAGTCAAAAATCAGCTTATTCTTTGAGTGGGGCAGGAGAAGCTTAATTTATAAGTCAGAAATCAGCTTATGTTTATAGTTATAAACTATAAGATGTTAAGGCATAAATTATAAGCACTTTCCCACAGCTCTATCAAACAGGGCCATTAAATGCTTTGCAACTTTGGTGAATTACCTTTACCACATTTACTTTATAATTTAGGAATTGTTTGGGATGATTTATAAAAGTGCACTTTTTGACTTTTTGGCTAAAAAAGTAGAGAGAAAAAAAAGATGTATGTTTGTGATAACTTTTTGACTTTTTACGAAAAAATGTGTAACAAATATTGTATCAAATATCAAAATTATTCTTGTACCCTTCTTGACACATACTATGTGCATTTAGTGCATTTCAAATTTTTGTTGACTTTGGGAATTCGTGGCTTACAATTGGCCACGTCAGTGCATTTGATAAAATGTGTAAAGAAGATAAGTACACATGACAGCACTGACATACACTTTTGGCTGTTGAATTCAAAAGGGCAAATTTGTAATTTTGCCCTCTGTTTATTCAGCATTTATTTGCCGCCCAAACATGTGAATAGTGTTAATTTTTTTTATTTCTTCAGTAATTTTTTAACTTTTTAACTTTTTTAGGGGATGTCAAGCATCCACTTAGAGAAATATGATATCAATTTAATTGCATATTTTATGGTCACAAAAAACGGACTTTACGTGAATTATTGAATCAGATGTAATGAACTTACTCATGGCTCGTATTCAAAGCGTTTTGGCACAATGGGACATCTAAAACTGAAAAAATAAAAATAAATAAAATTCAAATACTTAGTAGATGAGGTGTTGTCTTGTTAGGCATGATGTTTGTGTTTGAATCTTACAACTATGCAATGCTGCTTTCTTTTTCTCTATTCTCCTTCAAAGAAAATTTTGCTAATTGTTAGGAAGAAGAAGAAGAAGAAGAAGAAGAAGAAGAAGAAACATTCAAGGCTATAGGTTTGCCAATTTTTTTAGCTTTTTATTTATTTATTTTTTCTTTAGTGTGTATTTTTATTTTTTATTTATTTTTTTAAAGTTCTAGAATAGTAAGACCTCAAAATTTTCAAAAATTAAATTTCAAATTCATTTATTTTGTAGCTCTCTGTGGAGTTTCAAACCATAGGATACCCCTGCAAAGGGGTAGTGGTAATGGTGACGGTACAAACCACTGGTAGAAAGAAACAAATGTACAACTCATGCTATTCTTAATGTTATTGTTGACCACAACCATGTGACTTTTCACAGATCTCTTGTATTTAAGCTACACAACAATGTCTTTCAAATCCATCATATACCACAGGGTTTAATATATCAAAAAACTATTCATAATTACATGTGATAAATGTAACAAATAAACTTAAATAATTTATTATTATAAGTTTCATGTAAATCATAGTCGAGGGAACTATTTATTTATGCCGTGACCACATCACTGTTACATATCACAATTAGCATAAATGAAAAACATAAAAACATCAACTAACCTCAATATCAAGAATATGCAATCTTTTCCTCTGTTCTTACAAGTAGAGCATATCACAATGAAGCTTCACAAAAGAAATGTATTGAATTGGATTAATTTTATTTTTCATTCAATAGATTGAGGTGGGTTATACAAACTTCACTCATTGGTGAATTATTCAAAAATGTTCCAGTCACCTTTCCATTCTACCCGCAAACAATTCCTCGGGTTTAGGATTGTGCAAAATACCATCTGATACTAATGGGCACCCAAGGGGGCGCAGCTCACGGCCCAGGTGTTAAAGCCTAGTTAGTCCAATAACTTTGAGAAGCCAATGCTGGCCCATGCCAATGTTGGCCCAGGACCAATGGCACTTAAACACTTGTCAGGTAGGGAATTAACCACGTACGCAGACAAATATCCTGCAAAGTTATTGCACCCACACATCAGCCATTTAATGAGGCCACTGTAGCATTAAATGCAGTAAGACCCCTTCATGCCGGAGTATGCAGAATCATCATGAACGATGATAGCTAGGCCATAGACTTTTGGCCAACAAGACACCTTAGAATGGACAAGGAAATGATGAACAAATGATATAAGGAACCTTTCGAGATACGTTAAAAGTTAAGTCTTCACCCTCTTACCTCTCTCTCTCTCTCTCTCTCTCTAAAATCAATCTATCCTGACCTAACTTGATTATCGGAGTGTCCGTCAAGGGTCTATCTCTCCCTTTGGACCTTTTTCCAGGCACATTTCGAAGACATTAAGGCCATCAGATCTGTTGGAAGCGTGGATCGAGTCGACCCATCTTCCATTAAAGTTATTTCATTATCAGTTGGTGCTGCCTGTAGGAAGCCATCTTTGGTCGATAATTGTGTTCATTGTTGCTGGAGGAAACCCCATTAACACCCATCTCCAAGGTCAGAGTGGATGGTCATGACCAGGTCCATGGTTTCACAACACAATGCTAGCAACCTGGAAGTCGAGTCCTCCAATCCAAATAACCCATCTCCATATTTTGCAAAACTCACCAAAAGCATCAACCGATTGACTGAACAAAACCAAGCCTTGATCAACACTTTGCTCTAGTATGACTTGCCTATCCCTTATCCATCACTGCAAATAGTCCCCTTAACTCGGAACAAACCCACAATCATCACCAATTCCTACCACATGTGTCCCAAGGAATATTCCCTCAATTTGTCCAACAGCCTCAGCCGTCGAACCTTGACGATTTGCGCACCCCTCCTCTAGGCTCGCAACCCCGTCAGGAGGGACCACCGTTGTTCCATAACTGCCTGCCACGTCACCACGCTGCCGTCTATAAAGGTGAGGCTAGCAGTGTTCAATCCTCAACTCATGCTTATGGAGATAATGCCCCCATTTGGGACAAAGAATTACGGACCATGAAACTTCATCTACGAGGGGTCATGCAGAACATGCAACATAAACCTTCTTTCACCGCCAACTTCCCTTTAATCGCCTCCATCAGAGAAAAAGCTCTACCCTTTAAGTTCAAAATGCCATCAATTGACACCTTCGATGGTACCACCGATCCGATCGACCACATGGAAGCATATCAGACACTTGTGATCCTCTACGCCTTTCCAGACGAAACCATGTGTCACACTTTCCCCGTCACGTTGAAGGGGTCGGCACGACTCTGGTTCAGCCAACTTTCCTCGGACTCTGTTACTTTCTTTCACCAACACAGCGAGTCCTTCCTGAGCCATTTCATCGGTGCGCACTGCCAACGACACCTGGTGACTCAATTACTAAGCATCCAACAGATCGAGGGGAAATCGCTACGCAGCTTTGTCACCCGTTTCAATGCAGAGGCCTTGCAAGTAGAGGAAAACGATGATAAGGTCATTCTCAGAGCCTTCATGGTTGGTTTGCGCCCGTTGAATTTTCTCTTTTCCCTCTCCAAAAATCCCCCGATTGCAATGGCTACCTTTCTTGCCAAAGTCTAGAAATACAGGAATGCTGAGGACTCCCTAGCAGCTTGCCAAGACTCCATATTCAAAGCTTCATAGTCTAGGGAAAAGAGAAAAGAACCTGAACCCAGGCACTCACAATACACTCACTGACCTTCGCAGCATACAGATCGACCTCCACGCTCAGACCGACCAGCTCATACCCAACCACCCGGTCGGTTCAAACGATACACATCTCTCAACTCACCTATGGAGCAAGTCTTGCACCAAATCCAGCGTCACTACAACCTCAAGTGGGCCCAACCATCGAAATCCACCTCCACTAGGTGGGACTAGTCCAGGTACTGCTGTTTCCATCGTGACTATGACCATACCAATGAAGAATATGTTAACCTCAAGAACCAAGTCGAGGGTTTGATCCGCCCAGGGCGCCTCAATCGATTCACAGCAGCTCGTCCCTATCAAAGGCCTAGGGTTGACCCCCCACGGCACAACGACCGACACACTTCTCCTAGATAGCCTGAACTACCTAGATGATATGATGACCGGGCTCCACAATAATCCCGCGCGCAAGGCACTCTTGCTCCCCCGGTCGACAAAATTAGGGTCATCACATGAGAGCTCGCGTGCGGTAGACCTTCCCGATCGGTACAGTGAGCTAAGCTCCGAAAAATCAGGCAAGGCTCCGGTAAGGCCATCACGATAGTGGACCGTTCCTACAAATAGCCCAAGCAATAATTTGAACCGATCATCTTTATGGAGGCAGACTGCACAGGCATTCGCTACCCCCATGATGACCCTCTGGTCATCTCTACTCTCTTATCGAACTACAAAGTTAGACGAGTACTTGTCGATAATGGCAACTCCTCAGACATCATCTTCCTCAACATCTACCGACAACTCCAAGTCGGGGAAGAAAAGTTGTCTTCTCTACAAATTCTTCTGGTTGGCTTCATTGGAGATCAGGTGACGTCCATGGGCTCCATCGACCTCCCAATCACCATCGGAGAGTATCCACGGCAGTCCATAAAACTACTCACTTTTCTCATCATCGACTGTCCTTCCGCCTACAACATCATACTTGGCCACATAGCTCTCAACGCCCTTTAAGCTGTAACCTCCACGTACTATTTGGCTATAAAGTTTCCGACCGATTAGGGGGTCGGCACGGTGAAAGGTGAACAAACGATGGCTAGAGAATGCTATGTCGTTTCATTAAAGGAGGTTAGAATGAGGGAGACCATGATCAAAGAAGGCCTTGATGTCAGAGATGAGGAGGAGTTAATTAGAGGGGAACTTGTAGAAGAACTAGTTGAAGTACCCATTGACCCCACCAACCCGATGAAGATGGCCAAAATTGGCTGCCAGCTGTCCACCCTAGCCAAAGTCGACCTTACAGCTCTCTTAGTCGAGCATAACGATGTCTTTGCTTGGACTCAGTCCGACATGCTAGGTATTGAACCTTCTCTCATTACTCATCGCCTTAGTATTGAGCCCTAAATCCGGCCGTTCCGCTAACGGCAACGTATTTTCCATCCAGAGCGCAACAATCTCATCGCTGCTGTAGTAGACAAGTTGTTGAAGGCCCAATTCAATAGAAATGTAGACTTTCCCAAATGGCTATCCAATATGGTCTTGGTCTGCAAAAACAATGGCAAGTGGAGACTTTGTGTCAACTACGTTGACTTCAACCGAGCCTGTCCTAAGGATAGCTACCCACTACCCAAGATTGATCTATTGGTTAACGCAACAGCAGGACACCAGATGCTCAGCTTCATGGATGCTTTCTTAGGCTATAATAAGATCTTAATGCATGCAGCTGACCAGGAGAACACCTTTTTCATTACTAACAGAGGAACTTATCATTACCGTGTGATACCATTCGGTTTGAAGAATGCGGGGGCCACTTACCAACGCTTGGTCAATGCCATTTTGAAAGACCAGATAGGTAGAAATATGGTAGTCTACGTCAACGACATGCTAGTCAAAAGCAAGCTCTTTTCCGATCACCTGGTCGACCTACGGGAGACCTTCCAGGCCCTGCGCAAGTATAAGATAAAGCTGAACCCAGAGAAGTGTGCCTTCGGCGTTGGGTTCGGTAAGTTTTTGGGGTTCATGGTTAGCTACAGAGGTGTTGAGGCCAATCTAGAGAAGATCAAGGCCTTAATCGAAATGCAATCCCTTCGAACGGTAAAGGAAGGCTCACTGGCAGAGTTGCCATCTTTAACCGTTTCATTTTGCGAGCGATCGACAAGTGCCTTCCATTCTTCAAAGTTCTTCGGCAGGCTTTTGAGTGGAACACCAAATCCGAGGAGGCCTTCCAACAACTAAAACGGCGCATAACAAACCCCATCTCATCTCTCAAGCAATGCCAGGACAGACCCTCTTCCTCTACTTAGCTGTCTCTAGATCAAATCGTCTTTGGCAGAGAAAAGACTTCGATCCAATACCCATTTTACATCACCATGCACCGGGAGGCGTAATGAACTACCCTTTGTTAGAAAAGATGGCCCTAGCTCTGGTCATCTCCTCGAGACGCTTTTGATCTTATTTCCAAGCCCACTCCATCGTGGTCTTCACTGACTAGCCTTTGAAAAAGGTTATGCAACAACCAGAGTCATCAGGCAGGCTCATACAATGGTCTGTTGAACTAAGCCAATACGAGATCTCCTACAGACCTCGAACAACCATCAAAGGCCAAGCTGTTACAGATTTCGTGTTAGAGTTCACCAACCTCACTCTCGACATACCCCCGACATCAGCAAACATCATTCCTGACGTAGAAGACCCTAATTCCTGGGCTCTTAGTATTGATGGTTCATCCTGCAAAAAAGGTAGTGAAGCTGGCTTAATCCTTACCACCCCCGAGGGCGAATCCTTCAAGTGTGCTCTTCAATTTCTATTTTCTGCAAGTAACAACGAGGCTAAATATGAGGTCCTAATAACAGGTCTCTGGCTTGCCAGGGACATTGGGGTCGACCATCTCTATGTGTCTAGTAATTCTCGGTTGGTCATTGGACAGATAATAGGCGAATTTGATGCAAATGAGGAAACCATGTGGTCATACAGGGACATCGCTCTTCCTCTCACTTGTTTCTTTAATAGTTTTCATATCAAGCATGTCCCTAGGTCAGAGAATTCCCAAGCAGATGAAATGACCCAGTTAGCCTTAGCAGACCAATCCGACCTCAACCATGGTGTCCGCATTGAATACTTGACTCGCCCAGTAGTTTCACTAACTCAACAAGAGGTTCACCTGCTCCAAGACGAGCCTATTCCATGGGCCCAAGACTGAGCATTACAAGCCTCAGCCAGAATAAGCCTGAAGAGCTCAATCAGACTGAGTCAAATAAGCCTTAGCTAGATTGCGCGAGTCCAGTAACCCTTAATCTAGTTAAGTCTACCATAACTAATTTTGTATAACCATGATTGCTTTCAATAACATGATTGTTGTACAAATAATTTTCTTTCTTTCACGTAATACTCCTTTTCATACAACACTATGCACAAAGCTAGTTCACTTTTACAAAAACTAATAACAACAATCACACACACAATAAAACAATAACACAGCAGCCACTAAGCAAACAATCTTAGTAATTAAAACGCAATTTCTTCACACCATTTAGATGTTCTTTACAAAAGGGCCACTTCAATTATTATAAGGCACTATTTCAAAAAAAAAAAAACAAAACAAAACAAAACACAATACAACAACCAGACACCCAAGCTTAGGTCCAATCTTTAAGCTGCTTTGTTTTCACCCCCATCGTCCTCGTTGGATGCCAAATCTTCTTCTTCCACGCCCTCATCCACCGGGGTCTGGGCAATGCCCTTCTCTTTTGGCCGTACACCGCGGAAGTCCACGTCTGGGAAGAGCTTATTGGCTCTATACTTGAAGCTCGTTCAGCCACTATCCTAGTACATGCTCATCTCGTGCTTGTAATAGTCCGACTGTTAAAACCTCTAGATTATTTCTTCTTTCGTTTGCTCTTCTACCAGCTCAGTAGTAGCAACATTTGACAGTCCCACCCCGGTTTCTCCCTCTCTGGCCAAGCTCTTCGCCACAGTTGCATCAATGGCCATTTGAAACTCAGGGGATAGCTTAAATTGTTCCACTGTAGCGGTGCATAGATCTGGATAAGCAGGCCTCCCAGACGCTATCACCCTAGCCAACTCTGTTGTCTTGGCTCTCTTTTCTTCCAAGGCCCTCTCCAACGCCGCCACTCGTGTATCTGCCTCCTCTTTATCCTTTAAGGCCAGATCACGTAACTCTTAATTATTTCTAGTCTTCTTCCAATCTCTCCTTAGCAGTGGTGCAGGCCTGTTGGACTTCGTCTGTCCTTTTCTACTCGCTCACCAGTTCAAACTCTAGTGATACCACCCTACGGCGCACCATTTCAAGTTCAAACTTGACGCCTGATAGCTTAGACGCAACCTCAGCCTGGTCTCTTCTAGTGCGCTCAGCCAAGTAACTCTGCACTACCGCCAACACCTCCATCTTTTTCACCCTCTGAGCATAGGCCTGGCCTTTTGCACAGGCGCTCCGCGCTGCCTTTCTCTAGCCAGTCATCTTCACCCTTACGTTCCATAATTGCACCCGAACACCTTCTAATTGGGCCTTAAGTGGCTCCACTTCCATCTTCGCCTCTACTGCCTTGCCCAACAGAGTAGCCACCATCTGCGTTAAGAAAAATCCTCTCATGAGATTGACCTCCGTATATTGTGTAACACTTCGCATGACCACATCCTTAATAACCCCCAACAGACGGTCTGCAGCTGCCCTAGCTTTGCCTCCATCACCCACCAAGCAACCGACCACCGCACGAACAAGATGAGTGGCGGTCCCTAGCGTAGAGACTTCTCCTCTCTGCTCTGCTCACCCGCTCTCTCCCCAACTCCTGACTTGGGGGCACTTCTCTTAAGGGCACGTTCTTAGCAGGCTGGTTTGTCGATCGTTCGACCTCTAGCAACCCTTTTTGCTCGTTTACTCCACTCGTTCCTTGGATGATCGGGAGCTCGGCTAAACCCTCCTCAACCTCTATACCAACCCTATTTTCTTTTTTCTCTACTTCTAGGGGTAACCCCACTGCCCATCTTTTGTCTTTTTCAACAACGGTCCTTTTTCACTTCCCTCCGAAGCCACCTTCCTCTCATTCTTTTTCTTCAAAACCAACTCCATCTTCCTCTTACTTTTTTCTTTCAAGGGATCCACCGACGCTCGCAGAGGCACAAATGTTGCTATGTTTTTCTCTCCCAAGGGTTTGGGACATGGTCGGACCAACCTCTTTGCGACCAGCTTTGGCGTCGGGCCCAACTGTTTTTCTTTGTATTTGACTGCCATGGCAAAAGCTCGTGTGTCCTCATCCTTTTGTGCCTTCCTCCTTGCCTCCACCTCCTCCGGCGCAGGGTCTCCCTCGATTGGCTAGGGCCCCAGATTAAGGCAACCAGAGCTGAAGGCTGAACGAGGTCGTCTCATTTTAGCCCCTAATTTTCCCTCTACTCCTTCACTTGTTTGACCCTTTTCTCAACCGCAATGTCTAACTTTGGCTCCAATGATTTCGTAGGGACTTTCTACATCGTGCGCACTCCTCCCTCGCCACTCGCCGACACAAAAAACCACTTTGGCAGACAAGCCTTCACCGATGAGGGCATCTCCGCCACCAATCCCCTCCCTATTATTATTTACAGGGTCACTCATGTTTCTTGTTGCCCTAAAGCCTTGTAGCACGAAAAAAATTCGTTCACCCTTATCACCTCTTCTCCAGTCGCCCGTGGCCACGTGATCGCGTAGGCAAATATAATCTTCTACGCATTCGGCATTAGTTGTACTAGAGCCACCTCCAGGTGATTCAACACGTCGACTACTAGCTGTAGGAGCAATAGCCCTAGGCCTCCCCGCAGCGCCTCTTCGTACAATGTGAACTCCATCAGCCGTACATCAGAAACCCTCTACTTTGCCGTTGGCAATCTCAACTCTTCCTCTGCCAGAATCTGATATTTGCTACGTAACTCCTCCAGATCCTCTGCTGTTAGCATAGATTTGTTAACTTTGGTATGCTAGTGGTCAAGCGCCACTTGGTTAATTAGCTCGGCCGTCAAGATCACTGTCGACTGAAAGGGGTCGCATTGGTTACTCCACGCCCCTTTTCCCGTGCCTCTCCACCCTATATTGTTCCACTAGTGCCACTCCGTCATCCTCTCCCAGCGCATCCAATGTCATGGCTGGCACTTTGTCTTGTGCCATCTTCTTCACATTTCTATATATCGTTTTGATTGCGGGGGCAAGGAAATTTACGATGTGAAAAAGGGAAGAGTCCACCGAGATGTAGAAGCTAAAGTCAGGAATGTGTTGATTTTTTGCAATAAGGTAACTAAATTGCACCAGGCCGAATGCCAAGGGTTTGCCTGTGTTCCAAGGATCGCGGTTCACATCCCTCACTAGTGGCCCAGATTGCCCCACGTGTACTGCCTCGATCCTTCCGTCATCGCATTCATTCTCTTTTTTCCCCCCCAGTTTATTCCATTTCATATTATCACGTGCCTTCCTATACCATCAATACCCTCCGCAATCGACCACCACGACGGTTGGTCACGTCACTTGATGTTCGGTCACCTTCCTCAACGATCAGCTACCATGTCGGTTGGTCACCTCTCTCCACAGTCGACCACCATGTTGGTCAGCTACCATGACGGCCGGTCCCCTTCCTCCTCAGTCGCCCACCACGTCGGTTGGTCATCTCACTCAACGGTCGGTCCCCACGTCGGTCGGTCACCTCCCCTAATGATCAACCACCTTGTCGGTTGGCCACCACGTCGGTCGGTCATCTTCTTCAATGGTCGACCACCACGTCGGTCGGCCACCATGACGGTCGGTCCTTTCCCTCCTTAGTCGCCCACCACGTTGGCTGGTCACCTCCCCTAACGGTCGACCACTACGACGGTTGGTCACCTCACCTAACGGTCGGTTACCTGACCCAACAGTGGGCATCACATCGGTCGGTCGGTCACCTCCTCCAACGGTCGACCATTACGACAGTCGATCATCTCTCTCAATGTTCAGCCAATATGTTTGTCGGTCACCTCCCTCAACGGTCGACCACCACGACGGTTGGTCCCCTTCCTCCTCAGTCGTCCACCAATCGCACCCGCTTTCACTCGTTTCTTGTTTTGCCTACCATTCTTCCCCTTCTCTCTCTTTGGTCCTCTTTTTGGCGTTCTGGGGGACTAGTGTTTTTTTTTTGTTCTCTGCATTGGACTAAAGCTGCACTTGGGAATGGGGAACTCATCGATCGATGGACACCCAATGAGCGCACCACGGCCCGTTTTTAAAGCCCCAAATTTAATAACTTTGAGAAGCCAACGCTAGCCCAGGACTAGTGGCACTCAAACACTTGTCAGGTAAGGAAATAACCACATGAGTATACAAAGATCCTACAAAATTATTGCACTCATACATTAGCCATTTATTGAGGCCACTGTAGCATTAAATGTAGCAAGACTCCTGACACCGGAGTATGCAGAATCACCATGAACAATGTTAGCTAGGCCATAAACTTTCAGCTAACAAGACATCTTAGAATGGACAAGGAAATGATGAGCAAAGGATATAAGGAACCTTTCGAGATACGTTAGAGGTTAAGTCTTCACCCCTTTGTTTTTTTTTTTTTTTCCTCTCTCTCTCTCTAAAATCAATTTATCCTGACCTAACTTGATCGTTGGAGTGTCTGTCGGGGGTCTATCTCCCATTTGGGATCTTTTTGCAGGCACATTTCGAAGACACCAAGGCCAGCAAATCCGTTGGAAACGTGGATCGGGTCGACCTATCTTCCATTAAAGTTATTGCATTATCACTGTCCAATTCTCTAAAACCGCACTGATCTGCATGCATTGCTCTATCCGCTTACCGCGGTTTAAATTTTAAAATTTATAATCTGCCTTCAAAACCGTTTCACTCTGCTATAGTTAATATATATATATTTCAACCTATAATGAAATATCAAAGTAAAGATGAGTGTGGAAGATGTTTAATATATGAAATTTATTACAGATTAGTAGTTATATATATGAAAAATATTATGTAAAATTAATTTATGTTATATATATGAAAAATATTATGTAAATTAGTGTTATATATTATGTAAAGACTTGATAATTGGTTAGAATATCTTTTAATCTGCCCAAAACTGCTCAAACTACAATTTACAAATTCGCCAATCCGCTAATTTGCTATTTGGTTTATAATTTTACTCACATCGCGCACACCCCTACCCGTGTTTACTTTTAAATGAGGAAAAAACAATTGAATATACACAAATATATATATATATATATATATAAGACTATCTGTAAGAAGCACCATACAAGAACCACAAAGATTGTTACATATGAAAGAAGGTATATATATAAAGAGTAATGTTGTGATAACTAAATTTTACTAAATTAATAATATACGAAATTTATAGATTAATATGAACAAAATTGAGAGCTTTGTCAAATTTTATTAATTCATCAAAATCTAATAACATGTGTTAAAAGAAAAGCACCTTTAGCTCTATTAGAAAATGTTGATGATAATTACAAATATAATTACAAATAAACACCAGGAAATACAAATAATAAAAATTATAATAACTATTGAAAGGGCTGAGACGCTGGAAATTCGCTCTCTTTAAGGAGATTCAAGCTCTCTGTGGTTAGGCAAAGCCTCACACTGGTGCAGCAGAAAAAACCTTGACTTGTCCTCCCCATGACACAACAGCCTAACAAAGTCATATGGTTCACCAATACTGCATAATTGGTTGAACCTAAAGCTTCATCACATACACCCTTTATTTGTTTGCCTGATTGTCACGACCCAAACTCGCCCTTATAGGTTTAGCGTCGTAACTGGCCAGTAACTCTTGGATTACCGAAGGCCTCTTAACGGAATAACATATAATTAGGAGTTGCGGAAGCAATAAACATAAATGTACATAATCCATTGAACTGTGAAGACATACATGAGACAAATATTCTTAAACTTTAATAAAGATACGTGTGACGTCAAAAGACACAGTTGTTACACGTCACTCCAAGTACTGTACATATAAGTAGAATTTTGTCCAAAGTTAAAATAAAAGGACCAATGTCTTAAATACCAAAACATAGCCACATGATTGACTTGATCTGAAACCTCCTCGGGAGGCACAAAGGGTGGCTGACGAACACAAAACTTTTCAGGCATCATTTTAAGCTTGGTCGCGTGCTTGGTCACCTATATATAAAATATAAACAATGAGCGAGAGCCCAATGAATAATAACAAAGTAAAGAGTTTTAATGAATGATGTCCATCATAGAGTCTTATGCAAATTCAGATTCCAAATCAAAAACAGATTCATGCACTTGTTCGTATTCGTTTTCAAAGTTCATACATTTTACATTATAGTATGTGGTACATCCATTAGCGTTAATAAATCCGATGACCCATAAAGGGACAGCCGTGAAGGCATTTTGATGACCCATAAGGGACGACTATGGCGGCACTCTGATGACTTATGTGTACAGAGACGTTTTCGATGACCCATAAAAGGGACGACTGTATAGGCATTTCGATGACCCATAAGGGACCAGATGACCCATGAAGGGACTTGATGATGCATAACAGGACGCAAAATATCACATGATGCTATAGATGCCACGAGTACATTTCAAGAACTTGGATGATCATTTATTCACATAAAACATAGCATATTCAAAAAACTGATCATTTCATATCATCAGAAAATAATTAAAGTCTAACATAACTTTACGGAGTTATTACTCACAAATAACAGATGGCTCCAATAGACGAATAGAGTAAGCAATTCAGATATCTTGGGGCGCGTGACCTACACAGGTACAAAACGAATATATACTGAATTACACACCTGGAAACATATACTTTGTTCTTTTCTTACCTTGGTGTGACTCTACTTTTATCCTCATTATTGTGCCTTAATTATGGCCTAGGAATGCCTAAGATGGGATGAGGATGCAAAAATACACTTGAAAACACTTAACAAAACTTGCTGAAAATAGGGTCCTCGCTCGAATGTAACTTCCTACGCTCGAGTGGACATGCAAAATGTGAGTGGTCATTTGAGCGCACATTCCTTCGCTCGAGTGATCTGTAAACTTTGGCAAAACTGCTGGTTGCTTGATTTTTTCGCTCGATGCTCGCTCGAGCGTGAGAGACATGACCTTACTCGAGCGCAACTTTTGTCGCTCGAGCGGATTGCAAAACATAAGAACTTCTGGGAGCTTACAATTCACACTCGAGCAGACTTCTGGTTGCTCGAGCGGAAGTACACGCACTCAGTGTGGTCGCTCGAGCATGGATTTCTTTGCTTGAGCGTAGGAGCAGAATTTTGGAATTTCTAAATTTGCTCCCAAGCTCAAAACTCAATTTCAAATCCTTCAAAACACATCCTTTTGGACCAAAAGGTAGTAAAACATTGAGAAACTCATAGTACATGATGAATTACAAACTATTTTGCAAAATCAAGCCCCAAAACTAGGCCAATTGTAGTAAAGAAAACTTGAAACTTAGATAACATAACTTGCATGTAATGTCATGAATTCTAACCTTCTAAAACATGATCAAATGAGTCATTAAGCTCAAGAATAAGTTGAGTTCTTTGAACAAAACCAAGATATGAACATACATGTGAGAATTCTTGCAAAATCAACTTCAAAACTTCATGATATGCACATGCATGTATGATTTAAGCTACAATTATCTAATCCTAGCTCATTCTCATGTTAGTTCACCTCCTTTACTTGAATTCTTCCAAAAACTAACTCAATTACACAACTAAGTGTTAGATCTCTTACCTTAGACCTTAAATTCACAAGATTAGAGACTTAAACTTCTAAATGCTCTTCAATTCTCCAATAATTCTTAGCAATCCCCATTTTTTTCTAGCTTTTGATCTCAATTTCTCTCCTCCTCTCTCTCTCACACGTTTGGACAATCAAGAGGAATTGGGAGTACAAAAAGTGTATATGAGGTGTTGAGGTGGCCTCATATAGGCTTGGCTAATGGCCTAATTACTTTGTTGATTAATTAATCAATTGAGCATTAATTTATTCTAGTTTAATCGTTCTGATTCGAATTTCAATTAAATCTGCCATAAAATTTTAAAAATTCTAATTAACACATAAATCAAGTCAATTTCTGAATCGGATGTCAATAAGGCCTTCAATTCGCAAATCGAAACGGAAGCATGAACAGATCTTCTTACGTTAAACAGATATAAACACACATACGACAACATATGATGCAAAATTTCACTTTAATTATTTATTAGGCATTACTAAACATGGATTAACGTTAATCTTGGGTCAGGTTTGTTACACTGATAATCTCACACAAACATAATAAAACAACAAAAATTTCTTCTTACTTTCCAAGATAAGATGTTAACCAAATTTATAGGAGATGAAAGCTTGGTGGACAAGTTTCTTGGAGGATTCTTGGAAGTTGTTGGGAGGATTCTTGGAAGTTGCTTGGAGGACAAGTATAGGAGAGGAAGCTTGGTGAGAAAGTTCTTTGGAGGAGACTTGGAGGCAAAGAAAAAGACTTGACTTAGGCAAAGACTTAGAGAGAAAGAAAAGAAAACTTGGAGGGAAAGAAAAAAAATCAAACCTATAACACATTATAATATTAAAATACCTTTTAACATTCCCCTACCTATTTTAATATTATAGATAGCAAAATCTGAGATTATTAGGCAAAGAAAGATATTATGCATCATGGTAGGTGTGCTCTGCATTGAACCTCCATTAGTGAAACAATAATATCTACTCCAGAGCCAATAGTATGCTCAACATTGAACTATGATTGCTTAAGGGAAATAAATAATTATTGTACACACATAATATTCCAGGCGTTCACATAAGCTTTAAGAGCTAGCACATTACGGCCTTGTGCAATCCCAGGATTCATTAGTGTGTTTAAGAATTAGCCTAAATCTCATAAGTAGCGGTCCCACTACCACACTCACATAGGTGAATTCTATCAAGAGTGCTCCTATAACTATGACACCCCACTCAATAAGAGCTACAGAAATTCATTAAGAGTTTTTTTTTTTTTAATAACTCAACCTCTACAACGTTATAGGATAAATGAACTTACATCATAGGGATGGGTAAAAAAGAATTTTGTGTATTTCTCACGGCCATCATATGATCGTTTTTCTCATTGAACCAAGTTACAGGATCTCTGGTCTCTAGGTTGAGTATCCTCATACATAGCTCTTGCTATATTCAATGGGTTTCAATCTCGTCCCAGATTGATTCTATACATAGCTCTTGCTACATTGCTATATACAATGTATTCTATACTCTATCTCTTGCTAAGACCTTAGTTAATGGATCAGCAAGATTATCACC
Source organism: Camellia lanceoleosa (assembly GCA_025200525.1). NCBI lineage: Eukaryota > Viridiplantae > Streptophyta > Magnoliopsida > Ericales > Theaceae > Camellia > Camellia lanceoleosa. The sequence continues at coordinate 52,875,009 of CM045768.1, read as the reverse complement.
AGATTTAATATAATTAACATTTATGATGCCATTATTCATATAAGATCTCACAATACTGTGTTTTCTTCTGATAAGTCTGGATTTATCGTTATAATAACGGTTATTAACTCGACCAATTGCTACGGTGCTATCACATTGAATCAATATAGGTGGAATCGGTTTTTCCCAACAAGAGATTTCATGTAACAAATCTCTTAACCAATTTGCTTCTTCACTAGCTGTAGCTAAAGTAATAAGTTCAGCCTACATTGTTGAATTAGCAATAATAGTTTATTTTTTTGATTTCCAATTTATAGCACCATCTCCCAAGGTGAATAAGTAACCAGTGGTTGATAATGAATCACCTGACAAGGTATTCCAATCGGCATCACTGTAACCTTCAAGTACTACAGGATACTTATTATAAAACAAGTCATATTTTATGGTACTAGATAAATATTTCATAATCCGCTCAATGACTAGCCAGTGATCAATGCCAGGCTTGCTAGTAAACCTGCTAAGTACTCTAACTACATAGGCAATGTCAGGTCTAGTACAGTCAGTCGCATAACGCAAGCTACCAATCATACTAGCATATTCCTTTTGATTAATTACATCTTCATCATTTTTAACGGGAAATAAATGCACATGAGGATCAAAAGGAGTAAGAACATGCTTGCACTTATAAAAATTATATTTTCTCAAAATTTTCTCAACATAATGCGACTGATCAAGAAATATACCATTACAGGTTTTGGTAATTTTCATTCCCAAAATATAATTAACCTCGCCAAGATCTTTCATATCAAAATGGCTATTAAGCATATTTTTAGTTTCTACGATGATATGCAAATTAAATCCAAATATAAGTAAATCATCTACATAGAGGCTAATAACGACATATGAATTTTCTTCAGATTTATAGTAGATGCATTTATCACATTCATTAGTTTTATAGCCATTCTCAATCATGCATGAATCAAATTTTGCATACCACTGTTTAGGGGCCTATTTTAAGCCATATAGGGATTTAACTAGCTTGCACACTTTGCTTTCTTGACCGGGTTTCACAAAACCGTCAGGTTGATCCATATAAATTTCTTTATTCAAGTCTCCATTTAAAAAGGCTGTCTTAACATTCATTTGATGAATTTTTAGATCATGAATTGTTGCCACTGCAATCAATAATCTAATGGATGTAACTCTAGTAACCGGAGAAAATGTATCAAAAAAGTCAAGATCTGCTTGTTGTTTAAAACCTTTTGCAAGAGGCCTTACTTTATATTTATCAATAGTTTCATTCAGTTTAAGTTTTTTTCTCAAAACCCATTTACAGCCAATAGTTTTACAACTTAGTGATAAATCTACTAATAACCAAGTTTTATTGGATAATAATGATTCCATCTCATCATTTACAGTCTCGTTCCAAAAAACAGAGTCAGGAGACGTCAAAGCTTATTGTAAAGTTATTGGAGTTTCCTCCACATCAAAAACATGATAATCAGGGCCAGAATCTTTTTTTAATCTGGCTCTTTTACTCCTTCTAGATTCAAAAACTACAGTATCTTGGTTTTGTAAAAGAGGAGTGAAGGAACCGGTTTCAGATAAAATATTTTCTTGATAATTTTGACCCCCACCATTTTTAGATTTAAAATGAAACTTATCTTCATGAAAAATTGCATCACCTGATTCAAAAATTATTTTGTTGTCAATATCAAAAAATCTATAGGCTGTACTATATGTTGCATATCCAAGAAAAGCACAAGTGTAGCTTTCACACCTAATTTAGGTCTTTTAAGGTCTACAAGTCTAACAAAAGCTAGACAACCCCAAACTTTCAAATATCCCAAATTTGGCTTATGCTCTTTCCACAACTTAAAATGTGTAACTTTTATTTTTTTATGTGGCACTCTATTCATAACATAACGTGTAGTTAAAATTGCTTCTCCCCACAAATTTGAAGGAGCACCTGCTTCAATTAGCATAGGATTTGTTAAATTAGTTAAAGTTCTATTTTTTCTTTCTGCTACACTATTAGATGCAGGTGAATATGGTGGAGTAGTTTCATGGATTATTCCCAAAGACTGAGCAAATGAGTTGAATCCAAAAGATTCATACTCCTGGCCTCTATCACTTCAATATCGTTTAATCTTTTTACCGAATTGATTTTTAACTTCAAGAAGGAATTCTTTAAATTTTTCAAAAGTATCACTTTTATTTTTCAACAAGTATACATTAGTGTATTTTGAAAATCATCAATAAAAGCGATAAAATATCTATTTCCATCACGTGTTAAAATTCCTTCAAATTCACATAAATCAGTGTGAATTAATTCTAACAATTCAGTATTTCTCACTATACTTTTATGAGGCATTTTAGTTATTTTTGCTTGACTGCAAACTTCACATTTCTCAAACTTATTCGTTAGTCTGGGAATTAATCCTAAACTACTCATGACTCTCACATATCAGCTATTAACATGACACAGACAAGCATGCCAAAAATTCATAGAAGACAGCATGTAAACAGAAACATGTGCTTTCTTATTCTCAATATTTAATTTAAACATTCCATCACATGCATATCATTTTCCCACAAACATGTCTCTTTTAGTGATTACATATTAGTCAGATTCAATAGTCTGCTTGAAACCAGCATTGTTGAGCAAGTAACTCAACATCAAATTTTTTCTTATAGATGGTGTGTACAACACATCTTTTAAAACAAGCACACGTCTAAAGGTAAATTTCAGCTCAACATCCCCACATCCGAGCACGTTGGTTAAATTGAAGTCACCAAGCATAACAGTCATCTCCTCATTAAAATGAGTAAAATCCTTGAACCAATCTTTATCATAGCAGACATGCCTATTGACACCAGAGTTTGCCCACTACACTTCCATAGATTGAACCATAAAAATATTTGTAATCATAGCTACAAATGGTTCCTCGGTAACATTAACCTCTGGTCAAGACTGTTGTTTTTGAAATTTGCAAGTTCGAGCAATATGCCCACTTTTACCACACACAAAACATGTCACATTTGTCAGATCTTGTGAAGGGGGTTCTTGGTTCCATTTCTTTTGCCTCAGGTAATTTTTATTTTGTTGCCTTTCAACATTTTTCCAAATTTTCTTAACTGGCTTTAAGTGACTATTTTTATGAAATCGACCTTTAGGTAAAGTATTTCCAAAAGTTAAATTTACCTTTGCAGTGAAATGTTTTTGTGTTATAAGCGCATCTTGTCCTCGTGCTTCTTCCTCCACCCGAATTCGTGTGATTAGAGTCTCCAAGGACGTCTCTTTTTGCTTGTGACGCATTGACTTCTGGAACTCCTTCCAAGATGATGGTAGTTTGTCAATAATACCTACTACAACAAGATTGACTCCAATTTTGATGTCTTCAGATCTAACTTCAGCCACTAGCATATGAAAATCTTCAACTTGTTCCACCACTAATTTTCCATCTATCATTTGATAACGGAAAAAACGGCTTGCAGCATATTTTTTAGCGCCTGCCTCTTCAGTGTCATATTTATTTTGCAAGGCTTTCCAAATTTTCTTGGCAGTGGTGTAATTAATATCATAATAATCATAAAATTGATACGAAAGACAATTCAAAAGATAATATCGACATTTATACTCATCTGTGTTGTATTTCTCGATTTTTTCAAGATGAGCGGCATACTCCTCATCGGTCATCTCTTCGGTGGAGACTTTGTAGGATTTTTCTCTGTCAGGATATAGGCCACCTTGAAAAGATTGAGATAGAAAAGCATCTTACTTTTTCATCTTTTGAAATGAGCTCCCTTGAACTCGAAGGGCTTGTTGAGATCACCGGTATTCTCGTTGGGCTTTTCCAATATTGACTCCATGAATTTTACTGTTTGAATCTCCTTAAAATTATTGGTGATAATTACAAATAAAACACTAGAAAATACAAATAATAAAAATTATAATAACTATTGAAAGGGTTAAGACGTGGGAAATTTGTTCTCTTGAAGGAGATTCAAGCCCTCTACGGTTAGACAAAGCCTCACACCAGTGCAGCAGAAAAAATCTTGACTTGTCCCCCCCAGGATACAACAGCCCGACAAAGTCATATGGTTCACCAATATTGCATAATTGGTTGAGCCCAAAGTTTCATCACATACACTCTTTATTTCTTTGTCTGATAATCTCACACAAACATAATAAAACAACAAAAATTTCTTCTTATCTTCCAAGATAAGAGATTAGCCCAATTTATAAGAGATGAAAGTTTGGTGGACAAGCTTCTTGGAGGATTCTTAGAAGTTGCTTGGAGAATAAGTATAGGAGAGGAAACTTGGTGAGAAAGTTCCTTGGAGGAGACTTGGAGGCAAAGAAAAAGACTTGACTTAGGTAAAGACTTGGAGAGAAAGAAAAGAAAACTTAGAGAGAAAGAAAAAAAAATCAAACTTATAACACATTATAATATTAAAATACCTTCTAACAAAAAATAATATGTATTTGAATTAAGAATTTAAGAATATACTTGTTGATGGAAAGGAAAAAAGGAATAAAATGGAAGTTTCTTCTTTACAAATCTGCATTGAAATTCTTGATCCAAATTCTTGTAGTTCACTGTCAATCATGCCAAAAATAAATAATAATAATAATAAAAATAATTTTTTTTCCCACAAATTCAAGTTAAGGTAAAATTTATATACTAGATACCGAAAGAAACACACTGAAAAAAAAATAAAAAATTAAGCCTTGAATAATGGAATCTGTCTGAAATCGATACTAGTCACAAAGTAGTTGTGATTAATGATCATTGGATCCTCTCTGATTGAAATGGCTCTTTTGGAGCAACAAAGTTAGAAAGTACTTGAAATTATTACTTGCCACCATCAAAATCCTCCATGTAATTGATAATTAACAAATCTATCACTACTTATTATATGATATGTCATTACTATATTGATATTAATGTATGCTAAATATTACATCAAATGACAAATAAATTTGTCATAGTTTTTTTTTACATCCTAACATTATATAAATAATTTTATTACATAATATATAAGTCGATCACAAAATCTAATACATAAGATAAGATTTTACCGAATTTACTAGTAATACACACTTTAAAAAATACTCATCGATATTCAACCTTTTTGGGTATTAGATTAAAAGTCACTTTTTGACTATTAACATGTTTTGGGCTCTTTTGGGAAGAATGAAAAAATCAGATTTTTGGCGTTTGGAAAAAAACGCAGCTTGCTTTTTTTTTGGTCATTTGGGAAGTGGTCAAGGTTGGTTTCAAAATTACGAAAATACCCTCAAAATTGGTTTGAGTAAAATATAATTTTTTTTAGTTTGGGTGAGGGTATTTTAGTCATTTTGATGTGATGTGACACTATAAATAAATATTAATTTAATAAAAAAAGTAACTTTTTACCAACTTCCCAAATCACTCTAAAAAATCTTAATTAAAAGCAAAAAAGCTGATTTTTACCATCTTCCCAAAATACCACTTTAGCTCACATCACCTCTTTATTTTTTTTACACATTTTTTTTAAAAAAAGTAAAAAAAAGCTAAAGTCAAATAAAATTAAAAAATAATTTTTAACCTACTTCCCAAAATAACTTATATATTTTGTATTTGATTAGGTAATTAATTTGTTTTTTCTATGTGGACTTATATATCAATAGAAGGAAGGAACCAATGTCAACAGTCCTCAACAACAGTGAGAAAGGATATGCAAGATGCGAGCACACAGTGGCTTAGCCGGCATTAACATGTGCTCCCAACACTTCAATTACTACAGTCCTGAACACCCACATGCAGTCTTCTCATTTGTTAATAGGCATATTCAAAAATAAAATATTACAAATAAGTGATATAATTTTAAAATAATATTATTATAGATGATTTTTTTTTTTTTTCCTTTTCACGCAAGAAAAGACTTATACCATACATATAAAAATTTGAACCACACTTTTAGATTATTTGCCCACTGTCTAATTGAAATACAATTTCTCTTATTGCAAATAAGTAGGAAAAAAAATGGAGAAATTAGGTGGAAGAAAAAATTATCAAAAAGTAAGAATCTTCTGGGATATAACTCTTGCAGTGTATTTTTAAATATAAAAGAGTTGCATCTTGTAAATATTTTTGGTCAAATAAGTTGAATTGTAATTTCTCAAAACAAATTATTTTCATGAGATACAGGTCTCTTCTGTGTATGATACAAGTGCAAGTCTTTCTCATATTGCAAAATTTTACCAAAAAAGATTTTATATAGTGAAATAGTTATTTGATAAATTAAGACCCTGGAAAAAATTTACCAGAGTTTTGTAAGAATTAGGGTAAATTACTAACACCCCTCGAGGTTTAGTAAAAATACAGATTCCCCCCTAAGGTTTGAGAAATTACAAATTCCCCCCTGAGGGTCAAATTTTCATAATAAATTAGGAAAAATTAGGGGGGAATCTGTATGAAAATAAAAACCCTAGGGGGCAATTTGTTATGAAAATGTAAACCTCAGGGGGCGGGATGTAATTTCTCAAACCTCAGGGGGAATCTGTATTTTCACCAAACCTCGAAGGGGTGTTTATAATAAGTGATTGATATTAAAAAGGTATGTTGTGGGTTCGTGTATGATTAAATTTGGACACCACATTAACATTTTTAACAAAGAAAAAGTCTGAGATCTCAGAATTAAGAATTTAGATTTTATCTAAAATAAATATGTATGATGAAAATTAAATTAATAAAATGTGAGTTCACGAGTAAAATGATTAATTATTGTTTCTGTATTAATTCTTGATAAATAATTCTAGATTTGTAGTATTGTTGTTTAAATAAAATTCTAACTTTATAATATTACTAAGCCCTCGTTTGGGAGTAATCATTTTAGTGAAAAAGTAAAAAAAAATATATAAATTATCACATCATTTTTTTTATTTTTTTGTACTTTTTTTTATAAAAAATTTAAAAATTATTTTCTCAAACGAGACATAATTATTCTTTCCTTGTCCCAATAAAATGCAATTACCCTTTTTTCTCAATTGCTACATCTACTTCACAACATCTGATCAGCCTACCCTCATCAATCACACCTCTCTCTCTCTCTCTCACACATCAATCAACCTGAGAATCAGAAAACTCTGCCACCAGTAACCATGGAGGTCTACACAGAAGGTGACAAGTGGAAACATCCGAAGGATGAATCAACAAGTAACAACTATTCTCTCAAAAGGAGCATTTCTCAGAAGACCTCTGCCTCCAAGTCTCCATTTCTGAGGAGCTTTTCACTGAAGAGCTCTTCTTTCAAGTCTCCTCCTCTCTCATCAAGTAGTTCTTCGCCGAACCCAATCAAAACCTCTTCTTCTTCTTCATCTTCTTCTTCTCTATCAAGGAGTTCCTCGCACAAGTGCTCTGATTTTGCCAAAAAGTGCAGTGGAATGGCCAAAGAACAGAGGGCGAAATTTTACATCATGAAGCGTTGTGTGAAGATGCTTGTCTTCTGGAACAAGAAGAATGGTGATTCCTGAAAGATTAATTCGATATTTTTTAAAAAAATTTTTTTTTTTTTTTTTTGGCATTCTTCTTTGTGCGTGATGGATCTTGGGTTTGTAAGTGTTCTGTCATCCGATTAAGAAGAGACTGTAACAAAATTTTCTTGATTTTCTTTATACTTTTGTCTAGATTCAATTTTAAGTTCAATGATGAATAGAAATATGGGCTGCAATTGTTGCATATTGTGATAAAATAAATAAATAAATAATTTAGGCAATTAATGGTCTAAGTTTAAGTGAAGCTAACCCTAACTCTAGCCCAAGTTCATATTGGTCAATTGTGGGCCAACAAACAATGGGAACACCATGTTCTACTTGCATATAGAAGTCACAGTTTATATGGGTTGTTTATAACATTTTTTTAAGAGTCTGTCAGATAGTTTTAGAAGTCTATTTAATAAATTGTAAGCATAAATAACTTTAAAAATTAGTAAAAAAAATATTTTTTTAATTTCTTCTTTTTAATTATCATTTTTAAAACTCAGCTTAGCTTAACTTATAAAGAGTTATGCCAAATATGTCTATTATAGTTAGCTCCGACTCCCTTCACTTTTTATTAAAATTTTAAAGTGGCTTGGGAAACCTATAAGTTATGGGTAGAGTAGTAGATTAATAATAAATAAATGAAACTTTTCCTTAGAAATTTTATATGTGATGAAGATGAAGAGAGAGAGGATTGGCTTCATATTTAACAAGTAGTACAAAATTATTGTTGAGACCAGATTAGGAAATGGATCTGCATCGGAAATGTACTACATGTGCCTGCCTTTACAAAACAGAGTTATCAGCTTGGAAATGTGATCACAAGAGCATATGATGGCGAGACCCCTAAACCATGTTTTAAAACAAAAAATTTTGAACTGAAAATGCAATGGTATAGCCTCATGTATTTTTAGTACTTACAAGTTATAGGAGTGATTTGGAAAGTTGGTTAAAATTTGATTTTTTGATTTTTTGTTTTATTTTTAGTAAAATATATGAGAGGTGATGTGATAAAAAATGGGTTAAAACTTTTAACTAGCTTTCCAAAAGACCCATAATAATGTGTGTGTTTTGATTTAAAGTTCATGATAAAAAATTTATTTGTATAATTTTACTAAGGTCTCGTTTGGAAACAGGCTATTTTAGTAATTTTTTAATTTTTTAGTTAAAATATGAGGTAAAAAAAATTAGTATGTTTGTAATGACTTTTTGACTTTTTACGAAAAAATGTGCAAAAAATAGAGAGAAATTTTTTTTTTGGACTTTTTGGTATAAGTTGTTAGCTTTTTGATTTTTTTAGTAACTTTTTGACTTTTAAGTTAAAACAGTCACTTGCCAAACGAGGCCTAAATATCAAATTAAAAAAAATTAAAATTTCTAAATAAATTATTAAATATTTTACACATAAATATAGATCTCATGTGATGTAATTTCATACCCATATAATTATTTTATAAAATATTTAATAATTTTTTTAAGATATCAAATTAAATTATAAATTATAAAAATAAACATTTGACCGGTATTCTATTGTTCGTTTGGTGCAGCATGTGGTCTGGAAATTATCACATGTGCACGCCTGACACATACATTATTCAGGGTGGATCCCGTGGCCAGTAGTGGCCCACCGAACAATTATCCACAAGCTTTCATCATCACTAAGGACATTTTAACGGGATACTAATTTTTTTTATTAAATTTGAATAAAAATTTCTTTTGATATCAAGTATTTTGATGGAAGATTTTATAGTTTCATCAAATTATCAGTTGACCGGTCAATATATTTTTTTCATAAATTTTTATCTTGAGATAGTCATTCAGGAGATATTTAGTGGTGAAAATTCAATGACAATGAACAGTAATTTCATAAAAAGACACACTAGTCCTCAGTTAATGAAAGAAAAATAAAATTTTGAATTTGATGATGAATTTGATGAACCGTTGAAAGAGTAAAAAGTAATTTTTTTTTATAAAATTTAAATTTAATGATGAATTTGATGAACCATTGGAGATGGTTTATTATGATTTGTTTCATAAATAATAATTACATTAAAATTTTGTTTTTTTCAAGATAAAAATTACGATTTTTTTTTTTGAAACTAGTTTTTCAATTTTTGTAAAGAACAAAAATAAAAAACTGATTATAAAAATAAAATCAAACGGATTCATGATTTTTATATTGATGATTTAAAAGATAATTTTAAAAAATGTCAATTGATAATGGGTGTAAGAGTTGCTATGTATACACATTCAATGATTAACAAACCTACTGAAAGAGAAGGTGAGGCCAAAGCTCCGATCCATCTCTAAACCAACTGACGCTTGATCAAAATATTGTTTTCTTCTGGAAACCAATTATTCAGTGCCCTAAAAGTGGGTGGAAAATTATTGGATTTGGCTCTTGGGTAAATTACACTTATTTCTTCTAAAATTTATCATAATTACAGATATATCTTCTATAATTTCAACAATTACACTAACTTTCTTTACTTTTCAAAATAATATCAAAATTTCCCCCTTTCGTTAAAAGGTTCCAAACGACGTTAACTTACATGTTAAAATATTACCTTTCAACCACATTGTGAAAAAACCAATATCTTAACCTGCCCATTCGTTTATATTTATCTTTTTTAATTAGTTTTTCTTCCACACATAGAATGCACAATTTCATTAATTTTGATTGACTATTAATTAAATGACATAACTTTAATTGTTCATCATTATTTTTTGGTTTTTAAATTGTTTTATTTACACACAGTTTATGAATTTTGTGCACTATTTATAAAGAATAAATGAATATTATATATATATATATATATATATTAATTATCATTGTACAAAAGTTGTTTCACAAGTTTCATTTCAATAATCAAAATCATTCTTTTGTGAAGTTTTATTTGATAATTGTAACCTTTTCAGTTTATCGTGTTTGTCTAATATATATATATATATATATATATTTGACGGATACAACCTACAAGTTTGAATATGACAAGTTGATAATGGTCAAGTTCATATTTTAATTTGAGAGAAACCCAACCCTAATATTATTTAATTACTTGATTTTAAATTTTCTAAATTTATTTTTTACATTGTGTAATATATTGATAAATGTTTCACAACCATCTTATACTATGTTTGATTCACTCGAATAAAATAAAATAAAGTGATCATTCTATCGTAATGTCTATTTTCATATTTGATTCACTAAAAAAATAGAAATTGTATTTTAAATACCTTTAAAAAAAATAATATTTGAAAGCACATTTTTTATTTTGTTTTTGAGAATTTACATGAGTTGAGATTTAAAATTTTATCATTTGACTTTTGCAATTTTTTTTTTATTATAAGAATATAATAATTTATTTTTTATTCACTACAAGTAACGAATAAAATGAATAAAGAACCATCTTAACTGTGCCGTTTAATTAGTAGACAATCAAAACTAACAAAATGTGCTACGTACCAAAGCTGTAGCATTTTTAACTACAACAGTCCTTACTGTGCGTAAGGTGCAACAGTGACCTCAAACCTCAAATCTCTTAAGTATGCGTTGTGTGAGTATGATAAGGTTAAAAGTTGTGGAAAAAAAAATATTCAATTGCAAATGAAGAAATTTTGACGATTTGGGAGTTTGTTTTGGTAATTTTTAATTAATTTTGAGGGTTTGGGAATTTTGAGGGTTTTTTTTTTTTCTTTCTATATTTTTAATCAAATATTGTTATTTATTGGATTGTCAAATATCATTATTTACTAGATTTGGAATATAGGGATTTTGACTAGATTTTGTTGAATTATTTATTTAGGGTTTATTATATATTTTAATATTATAAAAATATATACAAAAATTTATTGGAATTTTTTATGGTGATCTTAATGAAATTTTACTGATATATTTTACATGAACTTATTATCAATCATGGTGATTTTTTACTAAAATATGTTGAATTATTTATTTATTTAGTGTTTTACTAAATGTTGTGCAATATTACAACAGATATGCATGAAATTAAATGTTATTCTATAACTGTTACAACCACGGCGTCATTCATTTACTTGGATTTAGTCATCAACTACAAAGGCATGGTGGGCAAAGAGATAGCTTGGTGGGAAAGAAATAAAGTTTATTGAAAATTTGGAGAGAAATGGTTACAAGAGAAGTGAGTTGAGTTATAAATAATGTGAGGGTATTTTGGCCATTTAGGTGTTTATTTTTTATGATGTCATTATATTTACTTTTGCAAAGTCTTTCTAACAGAAGGAAGAATCATGGTATTATTTTGTAAAGTAAGGGAGGTTAATGTAATTGTTAAAATCATAGGGGAGGTACTTGTAATTATGATAAATTTCAGGGGAGGTAAGTGTAATTTACCCATTAAAAAATTATCATGTTAGTAGATTATTTTTTTTTTAACAAACAAATATGGTCTTCCTATGAGATTATAGATTTCTGATTAATCTTTTTTTTTTTTTCATGAATGGTCTATAGAGGTAAGTACGATCTGGATTTGTTCGATTTGGAATAAAATCAGGATCAATTTGTTGTCTACAATTTTATAAAAATTGGGACTAAATCAATCCATTTGAATCACTTAATCAATCCAAACCCAACAATTTAAATACGGTTCGGTTTAGTTTGGAATCACAATTTCACATATAATATGTTTACAAGAAAAATCATATAGTAATCACCAAACAAACTAGTAATAAGCAAATATTGTTCAATATTAATTTACATATGATTTTCCGAAACATAAACATATTGTTCTACTATTAACTTAAACAAACATAATATCTAATAAATAAACATATTATTTAACATGTTATAAGCATAAAACTCCCATCAAATAAATACTATCGTGGCAACAAGAAGTAGAAAACTAAAGCCTGCGTTTGGTTGTGTTTTGTAAATGTGATTTGAGAGTATGAATTATATTTTGAGTTTGTGTGTTGTGGAATTATGATTTGAGTGTAGAAAATTTGTTTGGTAAAGAGTTTTGAAAGTAGTTTTGGAAAAGAGGTTTGATTTGAGTGGGGAATTGTTGATGTGACATTTGATATGTGATACAAAAATTTACAACTCATAACTAAACATACAATTCAAAATTATTTTAAAACACATAAAAATTTAAAATTTTTAGAAAATATTTTTTTATTATATAAGTCAATTGTAAAAAAAACAAAAAAACAAAAAAAAAACAACAAATTATTGTACAGGAGGACATCCAAGTGGATGTCCCCATGAACTTCCACCCTAGGTAGACCCATGGGAAGTGGGGTGGCGACAACATTTGCAATCAATGCACCAACAACGGTCAAGAAGCATGAGCTCTGCAGAGCTCGTGAAAACTGATTTAAGAGGCTTAACCAAACATCATACTGAAAAATATGGGTAGAAAACTGATTCAAAATCACAACCAAACAGAGCCAAAATTATGCTAAATAATTAAAAAAATTATTTCTAGCAACATAGAAAAGAGAAGAAAAAACTGAAATTATATAAATTTCCATTTGGTTTTATATATAAAAGGGTATGATTGTATGCATTAGGATGTATGATAGACATATGACTTAAGTTATATACTAGTTCGATTCCAATTTAGAACCGTGGATTTAAATCCAGAACCGATCCGTGGAGACGAGTTTTCAATTTTCCAAACCAGAACCAAATCACGAATTAGAAAAATCAAATCAAACCTCTTGGATTGGACGGATTGCGAATTTTTCAAATTCTTCACTCAGCTCTAATGATCTATTCAAACTATAAAATATAAACCATTTGAATCATCAAAATAAGCTAAGCCCCCATAGCCTCATAGCAGCAACTCCACATTCAAAATTATTAAGTGTCCACTTTAATTACCAATTATTTTTATTTTAGATCTTCTTCGCAAACATCAACACAAAGTATAAGCTCAGTTATATATGTGAATTATGTTTAATTTTTATGGCAGCATAATTTGTTAGTATTAATTTATGGAGAAATTACAATTCAATGTATGTTTTCAAAGCAAATTTCAAATCAACAGTAATACTTATCAATTTTAATAATTGAAGTGATAAATTTTTCTATGACTTCATATTTTTTTTTCTTCTTTCAACTGATTTGCAAATTCTTCTTAATTTAATTATATCCTATATATATACAAAATAAAATAAAAAAATGTAAAAAGACAATATCAAATTATTTATATATTTATTATAAAAAGGCATTCACATCACATTCCCATCACTTAGAATTTTACAAAACCGCCCCCACAATTCTTCCGACTGTTGCTTATACATGTAGTAGTAATCAACAACAGCAACCACAAACAAACAACTTATCATCAACTAAATCCTCCAATTTAAAAAAAAAAAAAAAAAAAAACTTCCAAGTCAATATTTGTTTGCCTACACTCTCTAGCGACATTTCACAACAAAAACGAAAAAACAAAAAACAAATACAAAAACAGTATAATAAGTTATAGCAAGGGGAAAAGTAGAGATAGAAGCTTGGAGGAGCCCAGGCATAGTCAAAGCTCAACATGTAGGAAGATCGGAGGGCGGAGGAAGCAGCTTTTGGTTTGGGAGATCACCATCCAACACTATCCATGCCATCCTCAATCCCCAACTCAAATGAACGTCAAAATGACAGTGCATAAACCATACACCTGTTTTCATCACCATATCATAATATTACTATCATAAACCATCTTTGTCAATCCAATCATGGGAAATTAAAACTTGTGTTGTGAATAATTTGTTGAATACCAACAATCAGTTGTAACACTAATGAGATACATCACATGCTATAAACTTTTTTTTTTGTTTTGATAACTCAGGCTGTTCGGATCAGCTTGTGCACACCTCGACTAATTCCTGAGAGGCCAATTCCACCGTCCACTAGCGGGAGGTCCATTTAAAGTCAGAGTAAAACTCCGTATGAACTAGCCCACTAGCAGAGGGCCCATTAATGATATTGAATTATGCCATTTGTTAAATTTTTTATTTTTTTATTTTTAATTTTGTATTATACTTAGTTTTTTATGCCAGCAACGCCATTTAAAATCAAGAATAGCATGGTGATATTTTCCACACACAAAAAAAAAAAAAAAAAAAAAAAAAAACAAACTGCAACAAAGTATATCTTTTATAGAAAAATGAAATAAAGCACGTATCTTGAGGACTAAAATGCAACAAATTCATAAGTTTTAATTTTGTTGAGACTTCAATTAAAATTTCAACAATATCCCATTATTGATTTTAATTTACCCAGCATTAAAATGTAATAGATGGCATACTCACTCAGTTACTATATGGCATGTTGTTATATGAATAATGCTATATGTACTAATTAATATACTAATTAGTATATTAAATGTGGCATATTTTTAGAAGTTTTGGATATTTGTAATTTGTACAATAGGTGGGATCAATAATAATGGCATAACAATAGTTGATACAATAATATGTATATTAATGGGTGCATGTAGTACCACCGTTGTTATATTATTGAATTTTTTCACCTGGATTATCCGCCTGGAAGCGGATCGCCAACCACCCACCGGACGGCACGCCAGCGGTATTCCGTTCTACTGGGTCGACAAGGTTAAACCTAGCAGGATCCTTCTTAGGATCAAAATTTCCAGAACCTTGTGCAATCACAAAGAAATTGTATCCATGAAGATGAAGAGGGTGGTTCTCCGCCCCCTGAATACTAGTATCCTGCAGCACCACCTCCACGGTGGTGTTAAAAGGCAGCACCACCAACTTGGTTCCATTGCTCACCATGGTGTTGTTAGGCGGTGTCCCGGTATAATTGAACGGCACAAGTGGAGTACTCGGAAAATCAGTAGTATAAACACCGTTCGATTTTCCAAAGAAATAAGACTGGAGGAGAGCAGTTGTGGGTAGAGAAAACGATATGTTGTTCATAGAAGCAGAAAATTTCGTCCCATTAGGTCCCTGACAAGTCTGGTTTTTCGGGCACGGTTTGGTCCCCAGGCCTACTGTGAAGAAAAACCGCCTTTGGACAGTTTTAGGGACCTTATTGGCAGGAAATTTAACAGTGTTCAAACTGCGAAATGTGGAAGTGAAATTTGCAACGAAGGAAGTCGCGTTGATTAAAGGGAGAATTGGAAATGGGAGGCCTAAAGAAGCGTTGGAAAAAGACGACATAGACGGGTTTTTCCCGTACTCGAGAACTCCAACAATGGTGGTGTTGTCGAAGGTGCCTGAGGCCGCAGTGGAGTATGGGCTCGCCGCCATTAAGAAAGCGGTGTTGTTGGTGTTGGGGTTGGTTTTGAGTAGGACGTTGGTGGTTTGTCCAGGGGCAATTAGGAGAGTATCTGTTTGGAATGGTTTGACATAAACTGCATCTGCTTCGACAATTGTGAGGGAATGGTTCTGGATTCTGAAGAATAGATCGTCATTGAGTGCAGCGTTGATCAGGCGAAGAAGGTATGTCTTGCCAGGCTTGACATTGAGCTTGAATGTCTCTGCCAATGCATCAAAAACAAATTAGAATTGTGTAAAAGAAATTTGTACAATAGGCCTAACTGAGGATTACCATTGGCAGAGCAATTGTACAGTGGCCCTGGAAGTCCGTTAATGGTGTATGCATCAGAGTTGTTTGGGCCAGCTCCAGTTTGCAGTGCCTGGTTGATGACTGCCTCTGTATCAGCATTCCACCACTCGCCTGTAGATTTTATGTATGAAATACAGACAATCATATGTTAGTGGATTTATAAGGCCAGTAAATGGGACACGATCTTTTGTACTTAAATTTCTCTGTCTCGAAATTTTTTTAATCTTATGAGATGGTGGGAAAATGAAGACACAACCGTACCCAGAAAAATATCTAAAAAATTGGTCAAACTTAAATTGTGCGCACCGTATTCATTATAGGTGTGGCTCACAACTCATTAGGTTTGAATTTAAACCGTATGCTTGTTTTGGGATATATTCCAGAGTAAAATTTATAGATTCTTATCTTTTATGTTAGTAGATTTAAGCCAATAAATGGGTATGAGATCTTGTGTACTTAAAATTTCTCTATCTCAATATTTTTCTAATAACATGGTTTAGTGAGAATTTCAAAACAAAACACAATCGCAGAGAATGCATAAAGACAAAGAAACAAAGAAATTTAGGTACAAAAAATTCTTGGTTCAGTAAATGTGTTAGATGGTTACCGAAAAGGATGGGGACTTCCTTGTGGGGTTTGGGAAATGGGTAAGAAACATTGTGCTTGGGGAGGATGATGAGAGGTCCATAGAGGGTTGCTCTAAGCCATGAGATATGGGAATGCCAAAACAGAGTTCCCCTTTGCCCGACAATGGTGAAGTTGTACACATAGGTCTGCCCTGTTTGTATAGGGCACTGAGTCACATAGGATGGCCCATCTGCCCATCCACTCTGAAGTTGCCTAATTCCATGCCTGTTCTCATCATAAAACCATTCACCAAAATCATAATTAGTGAACAGAGGAATAGTTAAATTGCGTGTTATGGTAATTGGTGATCATATATATATATGAAAATATAAAAACTTAGAAAAATTGTCAAGAAATTTATCTCGAATTATGATTTATAGTCTAGAAATAAATCGTTATCATACATTTGTTTTTTAAGTATTTTTCAAAGTAAAATTTTTGAATCCCTCGTATTGTTGATATAATACACGGTTCAAGTTTTGAGGATCAAATCCTCTGTCTCCATATTTCTTGTTCCTATTTCAAATAACTTCTCTATTACATGATTGAGTTTAGAGAGATTCATCGTGTAATTGAGAAATAGTTTAGGATAAAGAAAGGTTGGAGAATGAAGACGAGATCTTATGTGCAAATATATATATATATATAGTTAGAGTTTCGAGCTTGAATTTGTTAAAAAAATTAAAAATAAATAAAAATAGATAATTGATTGAGTAGTAAGTCTAGAAAACCATAAATTGTCACAAAATATATATGGATGGAAAAATTTTAAAAATGGATTCCACCTACAAATTATGTAATATTATTCATTTATATGCATTTCATGCAGTGTTTGATTTCTGTGTTCCTAGCCGAACTATCAAAGATAGTGGATGGTTGACATACCAATGGAAGCTGACATTGTTGGGAACATGATTGACAACCTTGATCAACAAACGATCGCCCTCTCTAGCAATAATCCGAGGGCCAGGAAACTTCCCATTGACAGTCAAAATAGTCTTTGTATGGCACAATCTTGTCACATTTTGCAATCTTACCTACAAAACATATCAACAAAAATGATAAAACCAAAGACGTGTAAGCATATATCATAAATTTTAACAATCGAAGATCTTCTGTCCCACTCATCTATGTCTTTTTGTTCCAAACAATACCGTCTTTGGAACAGAGGATTAGATGAGAGCGGACCAAAAGATCATATTCTAAAATGAGCTAATATCGAAAGGGCATTCATTACATTGAACTTGTAGTGCCTTGTAATGCTTGCATGCTTTGCACTTGCAACAGTGAATAATATGCAGAGTAAAACACCCACAAATGGTGGAGATGGAATAAATGAAGAAGAACCCATGTTTTGAGTGTTTGTTTAGTACTTGATTTCTCTGTACTTTGAAACAAGAAACAACAGTAAAGCCAAACTTGCTTGTACTTTAATTACAGCTTCTCTCTCAGTGTATGGAATGATTCATGAAAGCCCAGTGGTGATGTTTATATAGAGGCATAGGGTTAAGGAGTGTTTGGTTGATTAGGTAATCAATGCTTTAGATTTTCTCTGGGAAAAAAAAATTACAGACAGTGATTTCATTTGGAAAAAAATAATCAGTAAAAATAGATAGGCCAACTGTTGGTCCAACTTCATTCACTGTTGGAGTGTTATTGAAGTCAATTTTTTTGATTTGAACTCCTAATTATTGTCAAACATTATCTTCATGGTGGTTTTTGTTTTTTTTTTTCCCAATTGCACCCAAGTGTGAATTAACTAGATGATTCCAATCTATACCTTAGAAACTGTGTCTTGGAGGACATTTATGTCATGTTGTTTGATATTGCAAATCTTAACATATGAATAATGATTCACGGATACCAGATTTTTGTTTGGTTGGTTTGATTTGTATGATATTGCCAAGTGTTGTTTGTTTAACTGTAACCATTATTTGACTCCTGATCCTCTACAGTTTGATTATGAAATTAATTGTACACAAAATATTTTACTGATTGTTGAGCAACAATCACATTTTAAGTGTGATAATTCTTATCTCACACAATTAATTGGTATCTTTTTTATTTAAGAATTCTTTTAATCATAGATAGCATTGTTATTCTATTTTTATTTTTAAAATTAGTAAACATACATATCTTATGTGGATCACATAAATTTATTTTATAATTAACTTCGTAAGTTAACCACGAATGATATTCGATTGACTTGATCCTAAAATCTCACTTTACTAGCATCTAAATATTCTCTCATAACCACTTAAATTACAGTCTAGATCAAATTATGCAGAGATTATTTGAGATTGCCTTTTTAATAGTTTTTTGTTGACTTTTATTTATTTATCATTAGTGATATTTTTTTTAATTAGAAAACTATAGCATTTAGAATTTACCCGGCTAGACCTAATGTAAAAGTAAAAAAAATTTAAAAGAGTCTACTAAAGACAAAAAAATAAATAAATAAATAAAAATTCTTCTACACTAACGGACTGGAAAAATAAAATTTGACACAAATTTTTTAAAAAAAATACTAAAGCAAAAAAAAAATGAAAATTTAACTAAATGCCAAACAAGTGTATATTAGATGGAGATTATATATATCTAGAGATTAATCTCAGCGAAGTTCCAAATACCCTTAAAAAATAAGTTCATTTCAACCGTTAATCTTGGTGGAGAAGACAAATCATGAGGGATACCATCCTCTTGATCTTCCAAAGGAATCTTTTCCAAATGTGAGTCTTGTTTGTGAAAATGGTTACTCTGTGCACCAGGGCTTAATCATTGTCATGTAGGACTTTTGATTGAGATATTAACATCGGTTGGTGATGACATATATATATCTCCCAACCAAAATAGGGGTTTAAATAAGGACTGCCTATACCACAAAAAGAGAGGGACATTTGACCCGCCTTTCTTCCAAGCAACAGAAGAATAATGATAAAGATATTAGGTCTGTTTGCTTTATTCCAATTTGTTTACTATAAACGAACTAATCACTGAAACTTAAACACCAAGCTAATTAAACCAACATTTAAGCAAAATACATTAATATCAAATGGGTGAGTTATAAAAGTTTATTATAATATAATAAGTCTAGCAACTATGTAATTATTACACTAGCATATGATCAGTTAATCACTGGGATATATTTTTGTAGTTACACCAACTATCCCCTTGTAGCATACTTGTTTTGTTAAATAATAATAATAATATGAATACATAATTTAAGACAGAATATTGTGATAATGATATTTTTGTAATCGACCCCGCTACATAGCTCGAAATTCGGTGCCCGAAATTTGGCTCGACACCAAAACGACATCGTTTTGGTGTCTTTGTTTATTTTTTTTTCTTTTTTCTTGTGCTTTTGTTGCAGAAGGAAGAAGAAGAAGAAGAAGGGTGGAGAAGAAGAGAAGGAGAAGAGAAGGGAGGAGGAGGAGGAGGAAGGAGGAGGACTGGAGGGGGCATAATCACAGGGGGAGGAGGAGGCGGGCGGAGGCATTTGTCTTCTGACGATCGGGCGGCGAGGCGACGGCGGTGGTGCTGCGACGATCTCCTCTCCTCCTCTCTCCTCCTCTTTCTCGTCTCCTCTCTTCTTCCTCTCTTCTCTCCCTCTTCCCTCTTCCTCTTTTCCCCTTTTCTCTCTGTCTCTGTCTTCGAATTCGAATTCGAGCCATTTTTCGAGCCACAGATTCGAGCTACCAATCTTTTTCCTTTTGTAATTGAAAATTAAAGTGATGAGTATTTTGACTTTCAATCAATAAACATAAATAAGACTATCATTTTATATATAAATTCTAGTATTTGTATAGCATACAATTTGATATATTTTATTTTTCTTTCGTGTTCTTTGGTACTTGAACATACTCAAAGCGAGAGTAGATAGATGGATTTGAAAGCGAATACATTTTAGAAAACAGACAATAAAAGAATGATAGAAGGTACTAAATTGGAAGATTTTAAGTCACATGAACTACTGTAGTTCATGGAAATGGAAATTCTTTATTTGCTTATATTTTATTGGTTTGTAAAGAAAAAGAGGTCCGTAAAAAGAAACAAGTGATCTGAATTCAGAACTAGAAAATAATTCATAACTTAGACAATCAAAAACTTATCATAATTGTTATGCAATGATTCACTAGTGATCAATTATTTATTTATATTGATAGAGATATGACCCAGGTCCAGTGGCGAACTGTGTAAGGGTTGGAAGGCATGGCACCCCATTAAACATAAAGATTCTTAAGTTTGGCCCCATGAATCAAAATTCTAATTCCGCCCCTGCCACAATGTGGTTGGTCAGAGTTTGGCAAGGTATAAAGTAGAGTATTTGATTAAAGTGGCTAGGACGACAATTAGAGTGTACCGATTAAAGTGGCTAGGACGACAATTAGAGTGTACCGAGTAGATTATATAGAGTAGTCGAGCTGACTAGTTAAAGTTAACTACAAGCACTCTTAAACTCACCTTTATAATTAAGCCTAGAATCATATCATACAATAAGCAAATAATTAAAATTTCAAAAAAGTGAACTAAAATTTAATCAACATATATAATAGAAAAGGTAGGTCTTGTAGATTAAAAAGTCAAATGAAAAAAAAAAAATGATGTCGAGTCTAAGCAAAAAGAATTACAGGACATGGACTCGACATTAAAAAGACACCCAAGGCTCTGGTATGGGGTGTCAATTGGACAAGTCAGAACCTCAAAACATTCTCTACAAACCACATCTGAGGGATATAAGTTGTTGGAATTCATAAAATTTTTATGGTTCATGATTAGTCCAAGTCTTGATGAACATAGTTCATAACCTGACATCAACAACCGATTCCGAGGCCCACAGCGACCAAATTTCCTTTCTACAAAAGTAGGAGGGGGCATACATAAAAAATTTAAGTGTACAATGTTTGATTACTGCTAAACAGAACAACAACCAACATGATTATGTCCAATAAAAAGTTAGCTGTTATGACCAACTAGAAATTAACAAACACTAAACATTAAGCAAACTTTGACCATATGAAAATTTGCACAAACATTAAATATAAACAATAAATAAATAAATAAAATAAATTTATACAAATATACTTAATATATTATTAAAATAAACATTAATAATTTATATATTTTTGTGTTTATGAACCCATTCAAACCAAGCTCTTTATTCAAACTTGACTCGATTATTAAACAAGCCAAGCATCAAAACGAGGCGCAATTTTTGTCTCAATTTTTGGTAGAATTTGAAATTCCAAATTCGATAACTACTCCACATCAGGTTCGTTTGGGATATGGGTTGGCTTTTTGGCTATTTTAGTATGGAATTAAAAAGTCTCGTTTGAGATTGACTTTTTGACTTTTTTGACTTTTGTGAGAAAAAAAATGAAATGATTATGGGTTGGATGTAACATTTTGTCATATTTGGCTAAAATAGCCTATTTTATCCTATATGACTATTTTAGTCCAAACACTCATCTCAAACGAGGCATTCATTACCTTGCCACCCAGGAGCCTTCCAAGTCATGCCTGGTTGACCAGTGCTTGAAACTGATGCAAGTGATTATTGCTGGGGTGCTATTTCTCCTTTAAGAAAATAAAAATGGTAAGTATCTTTGTGGATGCAAAAGTGGTGCTGACCTACAGAAAATCATCGTCTCTGATCTTTAGCAAAAAGTTATGGTTGTCCACATAATTATTGCAGGTGGTCCATCACGCTGATCCAACCAGCTGCATCATGCATGGCCTTGAGTTTTGGTGTCAATGCCAATGCCAATGCCTATTCCTAGGCCAACAGTGTTGAAATGAAAGGAGCAGAAGAGTAAGCCACAGTCACTAGAAATAGCCACGGATCCATGAGGTTGGCTTGGAATTGCAAAAGACAGCAGCAGTTGAGTAATCAAAGACAAGCATATCTATATTCTAACCAATTATTTAACAAGTTCGATTTACTATGATGAGACTAATGTTTTTGAAATTTTGGGAAGCAAAGCTCTGATTCAATTAGATTTTTCTGTATTATTGCTTTCTGCATTGATGCAAGTTAGGGTGCAGCAGAACATAGACTATATTAAAATCTACACAGATGGGAACTACATTAGTATCCAGAACAATATGGAAATTTACAATTACCAAAAAATAAAAAAGCTCAAAAGCTAGTAAGTCACAAAAACTCCAAAACTGTTCAAAGGGTACAAAGGTTTGCTGCATTTTCTCTGTTTCTTGTACTCATGCAAGTTGGAGCACAGTGGACTGAGGTCTGCCCACATGGGATTATGCAGCATGTAGAACCAAAAACAAAAACAAAGACAAGAATCAAAAAATCTAAAAGCTAATACTTGAGCAAGAACTCTGGAAATGTTCCAAAGGATAAGATCAACATCAAACCTCAGAGAGAGAGAGGGACATAAGCTATACACA
Source organism: Camellia lanceoleosa (assembly GCA_025200525.1). NCBI lineage: Eukaryota > Viridiplantae > Streptophyta > Magnoliopsida > Ericales > Theaceae > Camellia > Camellia lanceoleosa. The sequence goes on along the minus strand of CM045768.1, from coordinate 52,851,895 downwards.
GTTAACTGACAATAAATAAATGAACAAGAGAAAGAAAATTTCTAAATGAGCTCAAATCCTTCGTAGATAAGGAGTTTATTTTGAAATAATACATAATCAAAAAATAGTTTTTAAATTTAAATAATAATATAAAATTAATCTAAAATATGTAGTAAAATGATTTATAATCAATTAAATTTTATTTATTTTTATCAAAGTTACACATGAGAGAAAGTTTTTATTCTGATGTCAATAATTGTGTGTTTTAAGTTCTTAATAAAAAATACATGTCATAATTTAATTGGTAAAAATTAAAAAAGTTATATTTATGATAAAATATAAATGCATTTCATTTTATAAGTTTCGTAAATTTAAGTTACCATATGATAGTAGTTAATTACATTCGTTAATATACTAATTTTTTCTTATTTTGTAAAGCCTAAAAATTTGTCTGCTCATGCAAGTTGGAGCACAGTGGACTGAGGTCTGCCCAAATGGGATTGTGCAGCATGTAGAACCAAAAACAAAAATGAAAACGAAAACAAGAATCAAAAAAGCTAAAAGCTAATAATTGAGCGAGAACTCTGGAAATGTTTAAAAGATAAGATCAACATCAAACCTCCGAAAGAGAGAGGGACATAAGTTGTACACAGTTAACTGACAATAAATAAATAAACAAGAGAAAGAAAATTTCTAAATGAACTTGAATCGTATGGAGATACAGAGTTTATTTGAAATAATAGATATTTCAAAGAGTAATTCGAGAAAGTTTAAGAAAAATTTAAAAAAAAATCAACGTTAATAATTTGGAAATTCACCAAAGTACTTAAATATTGATTGAACTGAGCATATGTTCACTGTATATGAAGATCAGAAGATTAGAATCATCATGTTACATGCACTAATGGGAAATTGTTAAATAATTGGTATCAAAGCGAGAAGAGAGACCTGATGCAAACATGGCAAGCTTCAAACAAGGTCTCCCAGTTAACTTGCTCCAAGCAAATTTTGTCAATTCATATTTTGAAACCTTCTTATTCGTATCTTCCTTTCTCGAGTCTTGAATTGTCTATGAGCCAAATTTGAAGTCAGAAATTATAAACCATCCTGAAAGAGTTATACAACAATGCCCATTCCAAAAATATATATTGGCAACAAAGCAGTGAGGAAAACATCCAAAGAAGCACACGCAGAAATACACGCGCACACTTTGGGACAACTGACAACTAAGAATCCAAAGTATGGAAAACATTGAGCTTATTAAAGAACAATGTAGGAATCGCATAAGAAATTTATACAACTTCTAATGCCGACATTCAAATATTGTAACTTTTATAAAAATCGTTCATCCATGAGATAGTCAGACATGAATCATAATCATGATGTGACACCCACGACAATACCATATTAATGCCTTTTTTGGAGCATTTTTTTGCATGTTTCTCTTCATGAAAACAGACAATTTAAACTAGGCTACCAAGTCAAGGGTGGAGGTGTTGTGCCATATAAGATGACTGATAGTCCAAGTGGGCCCACTTTGAGATGGAGAGGAAATCGATTGCAGTTTATATTAATGACAGAAGGCTACATAATCCAGCCAAGAGCACTCTTAAATTAGAAGTTCGTGGCATAAATGAAGGTACCTAAATTGGAATACAGCAACCATGAGATTATGAAACAAAGAATAGCAGAAGACTACATAAAAATTACAATTTCCTATATACAATGACATCAATAGGAGGCATTATTAGTTTATATACCAAAGACTAGATTCTACTTTATAGTTCAGTTGCTATATATACAGGCCATAGAGAATATTATATATCTTTGAAGAAAAAAAAGAACATTTATTTGATACTTTACTTGGAATCCATTATAGAATTAGGTAGCTATTGTACTCGAGAAAAGTTCACATATAAAACAATTGCTAATAGATGGATGAAACATTGTACATAGGACCTAATAAAAATTACCTCCTAGGTAAACAGTCCAGATTGACCAATACAACTCCAGAAATAGCAAACAGCACCTTAGCAAGATAGGCCCAGGGGCAATAATATTCCACATGAGGAACAAAGATGGGTAAGAACATGTTTTCCTTAACAAGTGGGTAAGAACATGTTTTCATGCATTGGTGATCAACAGCAGAGGTTCTGAGGAGGTTACATGGTAGCATGTGATAGACATGGAGCCTAAAAACGAATGCTGCCACCACGTGACGTACATGGTTGTGCAATAAGAATTTACGGATTGGGTGAAGAGAATATAGATGTTATACGATCCCAATTTCATTCGCTTCCCTCGTGTCTTGTAAACGACTTTAGAAAAAATCAATTACCAAACAAACAAAAAACACAATGCGGCCAACTAATACCTATATATACACAACTAAAAAGTAACTTACTATCATCACACATATTTTTTTGGAAATCGCTAAATCCACAACTTAAGAAGGATGTATCCACAACCTTCTCTCATGGATGGGGACTGCCTTGTGAGAGAGCGGATTGTGAGACAACCATATTGCTATATGGATATAGAAATCTCCTATTTTTATTGACTATGCAACAAGACTTGAGAAAATAAGGTAGAACACCTCTGGTGAAGCTAAAGAAGATGAAGCCTGCTGCAGCAATGACCCTTCACTGTTAAGAAACTGAAATTACGTCAAATCATTTCCAATTTTAAAAAGTTCAATAAAACTTTTCAATAGAAATTTATATGTAATCTTTGAGAAAGAATCCAAACCATGCACAAAAAGAACTCACAAAAAAAGTTATAGATATATATATATATATATAATATATTCTAAGATAAGATAAGAATGCCAACGCTTTATTATAACTCTTCTAGATATACAAATCTTTCCCTGTGTGTTTAATGCAAATTCCTTTCTTCAAGACACGTTAGCGAATAACATAACCCAATGGTCAAAATTAACACAAAGTAATATTAAAATATATATATATTTTTTTTCAAATGAAGTCGCTGTATTTCAACTTTAAACATCAACCATTTCTATTATAATACCACAGCAAAATCATTGCAAATAGGAAAAAGTTTAGGCACATAAAAACCGATCACAGAATCAGGACTATTCTTGGATTATATCTTTGCACAATTATAACTGAGTGAGTATGAGTTAAAATTACATCCAATCACATTACGACCATGAAAGCACATATTTAGTAGTCAATACACAAAAACTCAACAGGACAAGACTCAATTTTGCTCAATTTTCTTCAAATGATCGTTCAATGAAAACCCTAATTAACTAATATATCAGCAATTACTAGACCTTGAAGCATGAATAGAAGAAATCGTTCAACCACACAAACAGAATTTCCAAACACCAAATTGAACTACGGAAAACCCACATTGTACAAGCAAAACCCAAATCAATGTACTGAATTTGGAAATTTGAATAGAATGAGTTACTTGTAGACGTGAATAAAACCCAAAGCCCGGAACTCAAAATTTGAATAGAAAAAGAACGCAAAGTCATGGGAGAGAGAGATCACAATTCACCTATGAAGTATGGGTAATTTGAAAAACATGTTGTACCTATATCGGATATTTACCGACGCATGGTACTTCATATGATACTTTTATATACGTATTAGGTGCATGAGATACGTATCTAAATTTTTTTTTCTTAATTTTTGGGGTACCCAGACGTGCCTAGTATATACCTAAGTCGTATCGTACTTCAGTTGAAATAATATTTTCTTCCATTACAGAGATAAAACTCCTTTTACTAGATTTCTTTTTTATTTTTAGTTTTATACTTAGCATGATTTTAAAATTAAAATATGATTTTTAAATTATTTAACATATTGACATTTAATTTTAATTTATACCTTTATTTTTTGCATTAAATATTAATTTTAGGTTGAATCTTAACAAATTAAACTATTTAATTAATTTTGCATTACTTTAAATTAAAAATAAATATTTTTTTATAAACGTACCAAATCGTATTCGTACCTTATTTTTTTTTGGATTTTACGGTGTCAACGTACCCGTATCATACTAGTACTAGTACCCGTACCCGCACTCGTACTCGTGATTCGTAGCAATTAACAAATGTTGTTCATGTATCCTTCGATTCTTTTTTTTGCTCATATTTTAATTATGATTATTTTTTATTTTTTAAATATACATAAAAAAAGGAGTAAATTATTTATAAATCATATTTGGAAGACTTATACAAGATATGGTCCTGTGAACAAACTTATAACCAATTGGTCCTGTAGTTTTATTGTGGACACGTCTACCCCAATCTTAATTAATTAATAACCTGATTAATAATAATATCATACATGAGAAATCCAATATTACCCTAGATTGTGATCATATTTATGTGGTTAGAAATTTGAAATTTAAAATAACTTAATTAATGGCAATACCATATATGGGGAATCTAATATTACCATAGATTATGATCATATCTATATAGTTAGAAATTTGAAATTTAAAATAACCTAATTAATAACAACATTATATATGAAAAATCTAATGTTACCATAGATTGTAATCATATCTATATGGTTGGAAATTTGAAATTCAAACTGTAAATATAACATGTAACATCTCAAACCTAATATGACATTTCCAAACCCAACGTGACATTCTCATATGCTTATGAAATTCAAAATAACTTGATTAATGACAATACAATATATGAAAAATCCAATGTTATCATAAATTGTGGTCATATCTATATAGTTAGAAATTTGAAATTCAAAACATAAATGTAACATGTAACATATCAAACCCAATGTGATATTCTCATATGCTTCTCATTCCAAACCCAACGTAAATGTAACATATAACATCTTAAACCCACCATGATATTCCCATATACTTCTCATCCTAAACCCAACGTGACATTCCAATACTATACTATTAAATTATGAATGATATAACATCCTAAATGTAACATGTAACATCCCAACTCAACCCATTTATTGAACCACCATCATCACCAACCCAGTGTAACTTCAACATCAAGCAATAGGATTCAATCTACATTCAATTACAAACCCAAATCTCCAGTAATTTTGTATAACATACTGTGACATATATGTAAACACTGATTACAACAAAAACACGATACACATTCAAACGCATATACAACTGAACAAATACACAGATGTCATACACTACATGGTGTATGTGGATTAACGTTACACCTAAATGTACATGCATTGTAACACGATCATCCGGGTCTCAATGTACAATTGCCATCTTACGACGTGGTTCACATTCGACATCCAATTAACAATGAAAACCAAATATCCACCAACCCAACCTTTGAATCCATACACACCATCCCCACACATTGAACATATCAAAATGCATCAACTATCACAATGTCAAATACACACATTTAATCAGAACATTGGCCAAAGTGTGCATATCAATGAGTGTAACAGATTGTCAATACCTTATTAAAGATGAACAATTTACACTTCAACAAACAACACCACACTTCACACAAAAAAAAAAAAAAAAAAAACCTCTTCCCTCAACTGATTGGAGTCGAAATTTATCGAAGGAATCAATACACAACTCTCAAACTTTATCATATCATCAACCATATCTACATCCATTTAAGTAACATTTTGAAAATGCACTGAAATCCCGCAATCAAGGCAAAAAAAACTTACACAGTCATTGCCTGTAAACTAGTCCTTTCTAAAAGTCTTCCAAAACATGATATGATGAATGAGAAAATAAGATATAATATATAAATAAATTAAACTACTTTAAATAAGATTTCAAATTTTAAAAGAATATTTATAAGATTTCATATTAAATAAGTCTTTTAAAGAGAACTTATAAATAATTTTTCCTAAAAAAAAAAAAAAGAAAGTACATATACAGAAATCTAATAAAGCTCAGTAAAAACAAATATATATATATCTATATAACAATGGAAGGCTGATTTTGAATTCAAAATTGAAAATGTCTATGTGTCAAAATGTGAATCATTAGATTGCTTCAATCCAAAGGTTAAAAATGTCTCATTCTCATTTATCCTACAAGGACATTTCAATGGCTGAGATCAATATTGCTATTCACTCTGGATGGTCCAGATTTGGCCTTTGCTTTTTCTCTCTCCTCTTTCATCTCTGCCCAAATCCCCCCTCTCTTATTTCAGAGATATCCCTTCTCTTTCATACGCTCTTCTCTCTCTTCTTTAGCAAGAGATCTGGCCAGACCACCCACAATGATATATATATAACAGTGCAATGGAAAAGGCCGAAAACAGAGAAGAAGACGTTGAAGAGGCCAAAGAAGAAGAAGAAGAGAGTGAAGAAGGCAAGAGAGTATTGAAGAGAAAGTTTGAAAAGCCCAAAGGAAGAGGGGAATTTCAAGGAGGCCAAAAATGTGTGTCTGATCTCTCTGTTATGGCATAAATGATGAGAATTGTGTTACTTGTTTAGTTGTGTTAATTGGGTTTTGATTTGTTTACCTTTTGCAGCTTGCGATTTCGATGGCTACAAAAGCAACCTCGCTTGCAAGAGAACTTAAGTCGATCAAATCGGACTTTTGTTTTATGCAAGAACAATGTGCTCTTCTTGAGGAGGAGAATCGGAGGCTTCGCGATGGATTTGCCAAAGGGATTAGACCCGAGGAAGATGATTTGGTAATCACTTAACTCTATTTATCTAGAGTTTTTTATGTCTTAAAAAGTATCGCAATTTTTTGGGGTCAAATTCTTGTCTATTTAAAACAAAATTTTCTTTGTATTTTAAACACGACTTCAAAACCTGAAATTTTGTTTCAAAACATGACTTCATGAATCGACCTGTGTTTGGAAAATAACTTAGATTACCCGTTGTAGAAAAGGGTTTTCTATTTTTTCCTTTATGATCGGTAATTTTTTATTGGATTTATTGGGGTCTTTAGGCTGAATTTGGGAACATAAACTGAGAACATTTTTATCTTCTCTGAGAACATAAACTGAACCAAATGAAAGCTTGTAACATTTTTTTTTCTTCTTTTTGTTTCACTCAAACATGGAAATTAAAGCTGAACCAAATGAAATATGTATTTGTTTGGTCATATGAGATTTGGATGTCAATTAAACTGGGTTTGGTATTCTTTGCTAGAAAAAAGAAAAAAAATTAAATGTAAAATGATTTAAAATGAATTGAATTGGATATTTTTTTCTTAGTTGGAAATCAAATAAGTAGTTCCATGTGTGTATATATGTAACTCTCTACACATGTGAGATAACAGTGAACATGATTTTGTATTCTTTGCTTAAAAAACAAAGAAAAGAAAAAGAAAAAGAAAAAGAAGAAGAGAAGTTTCAATGTGGGTATATATTTGTATCAATTAAATAGATTTAGAAATTAATTGAAATAGATTTTATTTACTTTGCTGTAAATAAGAAGTTTTCATTTGTGATTCTTTTTGTTTTCTTTTTTTTTTCTTTTTGCTTCACTCACAAAAAAAAAAAAAAAAAAAAAAAACAGAGTGTTGGATTTGTTTATATAGATTTTAGATTTGTTTTGTTTCTATGCTAGAGTTTGATTTGTGTTAAATCATTGAGTTTGAGCTTTAAGATTTTCTAAAAACTTTCTAAGATTTTCTATTTTTGGATCATAAATATTTTTTTAAAAATTTGAAAATATTTGTTTGAGTTTTATTTTTGTCAAATTTAAAAATAAATAAATTCTAAAAATGAAATTAAATAGTGTGAGAGTATGGACCTGTTTCACATGGATATATGCAAGACTTGGAAAAACTAAATACAAATATATAAATATATGAATTTTAAAGGACAGAGAGAAAAAATAATGGTCTTCATGTCAAATGTTTGAATGGGATTTCATCAGTTGAACTTAACTAAAAAGTATTGCATAAACAGGGCATTTTTTTTTGGCAAATTTAATATAAAAGCCTTATCAGTCCCTTTTACAACTTGAGTCCCTTCTACAACTTGATGGCTACAATATAAATAAAAGCAATTTTGATGATAATGTTCACTAAGACTAATGTGAACTTTCTATTCAAGTTTTAAAATAATGTACACTTTTTATTGTACGCATTTTCATGCAGAACGTATAATTATTTTAGATTTTTAAAAATGTATTTTAAAAACACACTTTAGCAAATTTTTAAACTCACGAGGGTGTTTAAGATTTTGGTCCGACTAATTCTTTAGTTACATGTAATATTTATCTCACACATCTGATAGCCTAGGTATGGAGCTTAATTGCATTGCAGTTGTATTTATTTAACATGAGTTGTTCATCACCTTAATATATTTATGTAATGAAATTAGATGGAGTGACAAAAAAAACATGAAAGTCCAAGATAGAGACAATCATCCCAAAGAGCTGAGTGAGAGATTTGGTGCACAACTTGAAGAAGAAGAGAAAAATCATCCCTTGGATACCCTTTGAGGGTAAAGTTAATTGTGCCCTTTGTTTTTCAAAATATGACAGTGGAATCTTTCATATTTAAAAAAATATATATAATTTAGTATTACTATGTAGGATTTGGTTCTGAATCCTTTGAGCAGCTTTATGGGTAGGTCTTGACTCCTGCCAAACTAAAAATAGAATTGACCAAAGAGTCTCTCTACCAATAGTTTCTGATTTGTTTACAAGATCAAATCAAATTAATCTACACAGTGACAGTTCAAAAGTGAATTAAAACTGGTTGCTGCCACATGAATCCTTCATGCAATTGTAGCATATATATATATGAACTGGTTTCCATTTTGAACATGAATATATATGAACATGAACATGAACATGAATCCTTCTTTGAAGCTTCAGTTTTTGGGCCAATTTTTGAATCAGTATATATATATATATATGAACTGGTTTCCAATTTTCCCTTTTTCTGTCTTCAATCAGTTCTTTGTCTGGTTATGTTTTAGGTTGAATATCCTTCGGCTCCTTCTTGGTCACTGTTGTGTTTTTCCCTTTTTTTCTGAGAAATGGAAGTAGTTGTTTGGATTTGTTATTTACATTCTCCATGGTTTTGTAGTTGTTTGGATTTGGGTTTGAGTTGTTTGAAGTGTGATAAAATTACCGGTTTTGTTTGTGCATATCAGTTCCAATTTTGTCATTTCTGTTGCATTTGTGTTTGTGTTCATAAAAATTAATTCAAAAACTTGGCAGAAAGTTTGTAATCTCTAGGTTTGTGTTTATTTATGTGTGAGAATATGTATTTTATTTTTCAAGTTCTATTTTTCCTTTTTTTTGATAAATTTCTTGACCCACAACAATTGTGAAAATAGCGTAGAGAATACCCTAAAAGTTCCATGGTCATCTTCTCCATTTATTCATCAGATCCAAAGCTCATAGACCCGTCGGATTAAAGGAGGGGTGGATTCTGCGAATGTACTCTCAGCTTTTTAAATTTTTTTATTTTAATTTTTATTTTTACATAGTCGTATTGTTTTTTATTTTTTTTGGACAGAGGATATTCACTCTCTTCAGCTACATTGCTGGATGGATGTTGTTGTGGTCCTTGCTTTATTGTTCCAGTCCCTTCATCCAATTTCATGGTGTGTTCATCTGAGCAAACCAAATGGATAGTTTTATTTGATTTTTTTTAAAATTTTTTTTATCAGTTGTTCATAGCATTTTAGTGCACAACGTTAACTCATTAATATTCTTTAATATGATGCTTGGGTTCTATTGGGAATTAAATTATTCAATCTATTTTTAGTTTACAATTATTTTTAAAAAAAATTTAATATTATCGTCTATGACTTAAGGAAACAGAGAGTCTTCGTTTGAGAAGAGAGAGGAACTGGGGGGATATCAGTCGATGAGAGAGAGAGAGAGACAGTTGAGAAGATTAATGTTTTACAGTCTTTGGAGGAGAGACTGAGGTAATAGAGAAGATGAGATAAAGGATGAGAAAATTGAGAGATTACAATTTGGGGGAAGTGCAATTTATCCTAGGAAGATTTTTTTTATTTATTAAAAATATCAAAAATGCTATATATTCTTAAAAAAATACAATTTTATAACTCTCACTCACCTGTGATTGGTCCAGGAAGAAAAGAAAAAAAATAAAAATATATGATTGGTTTACATCATTTTGGGAGTCATGGAGGTTCCTAATTTTGGGGGTTCTTGAAATTTATTTGGGTTACTAATAAATTAGTGTTTCATTTAAATTTCATGTCTTCATTTAGGAATTTTTCTCATTCCTATGAATTCATTACCTACTATTTGAAAAGAAAAGAAAAACAAAACAAAAAACAAAAAATTTGAATACATTCTTCTCTAATTTTGATCTCATCATTAATTGTATCGTGCCTTCAGGCGCGAGCATACGCTAGTATATATATATATATATGTGGAATATCTTATAAACTCTTAAAGTGGATCAGAGATCTCAAAAAAAAATTAGAGGAATCAACTGGCACCCAATTAAAGAGAGTTTAACTCTTAATCTTTTACGTAAGTGTAAGAGTTTTAATCAACAAACTAATCTAATTGATTTAATAAATTATTAAATTTTAAGTACCATATTTTGGATAGTCTTACTAATATGTTGATGTAAGATGGGAAAAAATAAAAATAAAAATATAGTCATCTCATTAACAACTCATTTTGAAAATAATTCGTTATAGTAACAAAATGAGTTTTTTATATACACAAAAAGACATATAAGAGAACCCCATCCGATACTTGAAATCTGATGTGGCATTCTAACAGTCTTATTTTGGTATCAATTATCAACTCTAAGTTGGCAATTGGTATAAACTTAACATGTCAAATTTGACATGCTCCATATTGATGTCAAATATTGAGTCTACCGAATAAAATAATTTTATTTTTTAAAAATAATTAAATAATAGACTTGATATATCGGGTGAAGAGTTTTTATATCAAATTAACATATGTCAATCTGTTACCTAAACCTTCAAAAAAAAATTGACATACCAAATTTTGAAGATTTAATGGAGAAACTATAATACATCTAATAAAATTGAGAAAAATGTCAGACTTGAAACAACTTGTTAGAACCATAATTGCTCGGGATAAAAGCTCAGCTATTTTGTATATTCGCTTCTATTAAAGTAATAATAGTGATGTTTGAGAATTCAACAATCATACGACCCTTTAAAATTAAAGTTTTAATTGAGCTATAGTGAGGTGGAAAGTTTAAAAATAAAAAAACAAAAAAAAATAACAACAATAACAAAGTCAAAACATCATATCAAATAGATCCTATATATATATATTAGAACTATTAAAGTTCACAAATTAGAGCTCCAAAATATTTTTGTAATAATTTTGATCCACCAATAATACGCATAAAAGAGATCTTCAATGATAGCAGCTTGTTGCCAATAGGAAACGAAAATTAGCAATATCCAACTTGTAAACTAATTAATTAATTAGTGTAACTTTTGGGTCATGGACTCTAATCCTCTTGTTGTCTTTGGTAAGGGCAAATACTCAAAAATTAAATAAAACAATAGATGCTAATCATATGCTCTAACGGTGTATTTGATTGGGAAATTAGGGGGGATTATTCACTGTTCAGATTGCTTATCCAAAGGAGTGAGTAGTCCATCGTTTGTTTTTTTTTAGTCTATCGGACATGAAATCCGACCGGACTTCTTATCTCCCATATGGGAGATTATACTATCCCAGGGGCGGTGTGGGACAATTTTAGAGGGATTATTTAATGTTGGGATTAGGAAGTAAAATGACCATTTTGACCCTCTGCTATTTAATTATGTATTATATTTAGTAAAATTCAATAAAATTTAAATGTCTCAATTTAAAAATAAAATAATTTTATTTAACTTTTTATTGATGATTTAGTTATTTAATTTTTTAAAAATAATTTTTTATAGATATTTTATTGATGTTTATTTTAAAATTTTGTTTATATTTTATTTTATTTTATTTTTTAAATTTTAATAGATGTTTTATTTAATTTCATTGTTTAATTATCATAATTTTTAAAAACAAATTTATTTAAAATTTTAATTAAAAAAATAACATATATTTTATTTATTTAATTTTTAAAAAATAAATTTATTTAATTTTGTAAAAAATAAAATAAAATAAATTTTTATTTAATCTAGCTAAAAATAATTAAAATATTAAAGATATGTTTAATATTACTATTACTTAGTAAACAATTGAAAAATGGTAAAATAGTCTTTTGTTCATTTATTCTATCCAGTCCGTCCAACCAAATATTGGATTCACTAAAAATAGTCATTTTCAAATATCTAATCCTATTAGAAAACAAACACAGGATACATATCCAATCCAACCAAATAGTCCAAAGATTCAACTCCGATGGATTCTAATCCTCTTTTATCCAGTCCGTCCAATTAAACACACCCTAAATATACTCTTTATATTTTTCCGTAAGTGGACCAAAATACCCTTTTCATTTCTTTGATAGATCACATTTTTAACAAATTAATAAATCTAAAACATTATTTTTTATCTAATTTCTAACTCATTCATTATACACCCTATGCTTTATTAATGAACCATATATATATATATATCACTATTTTATAAATTAGATCAATCAAAGTTTTTTTTATTTTTTTATTTTTTTATAATTAAAAGTAGGGTGAAACACTAATAAATTTTAAATAGTAATCTTATAAATTGTTTGATTCTCTCTTTTTTCTTATGAACCCAAATGTTCCATTTTAGTCTGAATTACATAAAAGGACCAAGTATAAATACGCGTGTTATGTGTTGAGGGACAAAAGTGAATTTTCTTATAATGTTGAAATTATTAAATGTAACATTTCAAAAAAAACTCTTTAGTGTATTTTTTTCAAACGTAACACTTTAATGTAATACTCTAAAAATGTAACACTAACGTCCTAAAAAATTTCTTACTGTACTTTTCTCAAACGTAACAATGTAACATTCCAAAAAAGCTCCTTAGTGTATTTTTTTTTTCCAAACGTAACACGTCCATCAATGTAACACACAGTGTACTTTTTTCAAACGTATCATTTCAATATAATATACTAAAAAACTCTTTAATATACTTTTTTCAAATATAACAACGTAATATTCTTAAAAAAATCCTTAGTGTATTTTTTTCAAACGTAAAACTCTAATCAATATAACAAACAAAAACTCATTAGTGTATTTTTTTCAAACATAGCACTCTAATGTAACACCAAAAAATTACATTAATAGAAATGTAGATTTTCATGCGCAACAACCAATACTTCAGCCACCTATTTTCCAAAAAAGAATCTTCCACACCTCACATTTCCATTCCCATCCCAAAAACCAATCAGGAAATTAGAAAAATGAATTACAAAATGACATTTACTTAAACTCAAATCGTACCAAATCAAATAAATATAATTTTTCAAAATAAAAAGGACTAATTAGTTCATAAGAAAACTCTACTAAATGGATTAAGATTCCATCATATGGGATTTATGAGTAAATTTTTGTAAAAGATATTTTAAAAAAAAATAGTGATAATATAAAGCGATAAAAGCAAATTGTGAAAAATGAAAGGGTTAAAAAAAAAAAAAAAAAAAAAAAAAAAGAAAAAAAAGAAAGAGGAAAGTGTAAAAATAAAAAATAAAAAATAAATAAATAATTTTTTTGGTAAGAAGGGTATTTTAGTCCTTTTCAAGTAAAACAATTCTTTAATAAAATATATTTATTATCTTCACAATTTTTTTTATAATACTGGAGGTTGTTTATATCATTAACAAAATCCTTCTAGCAATCACAACAAACTTCAACAACTAAGATAAGTAACATTGCAGAATCTCATTAAACCACATAGGTAGATATCAATGATTAATGAAAAATTTAATTAACTTTTGTGTTTGCAACTTGATTTTGTTGATCAACATTTTTGAATTAATCAATTGGATTAATTTATTTAAATATTTTTGTACACTCTTACTCAAAAGGCCAGAGAGTCAATTTTTTGCCAAAGGCAAAATTTCTTTTTAATCGATAAGAGATTATTTCCTTTCATCTAGGTAATCATAGTGAAGAGCACTCATAATGGGGGAAAAAGGGGGGGAAATATCAAACCTGTGAGTTTTGAAAAAAATAATTACAAATAAATGATAAATTTTATAAATACTAATAATTAAAATCATAATCTTTTTTCATAATTTTATAATTATTTTTGAAAGATGGACTGAAATGTAATTTCTCAACAAAAAAAAAAATCGACACACCATATAGGCAAAGCTCGGCTCAGCTCGTAAAAAACTGCCAATCATTGTATTTGTCATATCTTCACATGCGTGACCAACTAAGCTAACTCAGTTAGTTAGATACAAAAATTAGTTATTTCTCTTTCAACATAAGAGTTGTACTTAGAGATGTTTCTATTTTCCCATTATGGACATATTTTTGATTAGACAAACTGGATAAGGGAGATTATAATCTATCAGACTTGAATTCTGCAACTGTGAATTCCCTAAATTATTTGATTGGATTGGATATATATCCTGTGTTTGTTTTCTCATGGAATTAGATGTCTGAAAATGATTATTTTTAGTGAATCTAATGTTTGGTTGGACGGACTGGGTAGGATAAATGAACAAAAGACTATTTTATCATTTTTAATTATTTACTAAGTAATAGTAATATTAAATATATCTTTAATATTTTAATTATTTTTAACTAGATTAAATAAAAATTTATTTTATTTTATTTTTTACACAATTAAATAAATTTATTTTTTAAAAATAAAATAAATAAAATATCAATAAAAATATATGTTATTTTTTTAATTAAAGTTTTAAATAATTTTTTTTTAAAAATAATAATAATTAAACAATGAAATTAAATAAAACATCGATTAAAATTTAAATAATGAAATTAAATTTTCAATTAAATAAAATATAAACAAAATTTTAAAATAAAACATCAATAAAAAATTATTTTAAAAAATAAATAAAACATCAATAAAAAGTTAAATAAAATTATTTTATTTTTAAATTGAGACATTTAAATTTTATTGAATTTTAGTAAATATAATACATAATTAAATAGTAGATGGTCAAAATAGTCATTTCACCATCTAATCCCAATAGTAAATAATCCCTCCAAAATTGTCTCACACTCCCCCTAGGATAGTATAATCCTCCGTATAGGAGATAGGGAGTCCGGCCGGACTCCATGTCCGGCGGACTTAAAAAAAAAACAAACGCTGGATTGAATGCTTCCTCTGGATTATAATCTGTACAGTAAATAGTCTCCCTTTATCCCCCCAATCAAACACACCCTTACTGCTTTCATAACTTTTTATAATAGTGGATACGGGTCATCAATGGGACGCCCGCAACTATTGTATTGACGTCCCATATATTAATGGGTTTTTCAAATTTTGACCAGTCGATGGGTTGGTCCAGGCCAAGCTTTATTATTAAAAAAAAAAAAAATCATATCCCACTGGTTAAGTCAAACTTTATGGGCCAAAATCAAATTGAACCAGGTTACATATTTCTTATTAGACATATATTATTAAATTCTACACATTTCTTTTTCTTTTTTAATAATTCATATGATCAAATTAATTAATACTATTAAAACAATCAAATTAAAATATAAATTCACAAAATTAACAAATTATGACAATGATAATGTTATATGTAAAAAGTTGAGAGTTAAGAAGGTATCACCGGTTATTATCAAATTCAATTTTAACAAATTATGTTTTGTATATTTTTTTTAAAATACAATTTACAAAGATAATATGGGTTGCCAAATAATTTTTTTTTTTTTATTAATTTTAATGGAACAGTATTGAATTTAACAATGTTATTTTCCTGGATTTACTCATGCAGGATTGTACAAACTGAGTTCATGAGTAGACTTGAATTTCAAACCTTTATCTAAAATCCTAAATCATCTTCTATAGGACGAACTGGGCTGGGCGGGATGGGACGAGTTGGATAATATCTAATTATTTATCCACATGCCATTTGATAACCGCTACTAGTGGAGGCTGTTTATGTCATTAAATGCAATCTTAACACTGTTGGGATTTGTAACAAACTTGTCACTATTTAATGTTAGATTTTGTTATGTCGAATGGTAATTTTCATCCCATCTATAAACAAAAAAAAAAAAAAAATAGTAATTTTATTGTATTTATTAATTTAAGAATACTCATTAATGCAAACGATAACAAAAAAGTTAGTGACATTTTTAAGGTATCATTACATAACAGTAATGATAGAAACCATACAAAACGCAATATTTACAATTTTTAAAATAATTTGGATCATTCATGTCACTATCAAAGATAGAAAAAAAAAAAAAATCAAACACATCAATGGTTAATACATCAGTGGGGGTCCCAAACATTTTCCATTTACATAGTCTTTAAAAAAATAATAATTTGTATTAAAAAAAAAAAGTGTGAAGAACTTATAAATCTCAAAATGTGATATTGTGAGTTGTTTAGTTCTTTCTTTTTTCTTATGAATCAAAAAGTCTCATTAAAGTAGAAATTATACAAAAAGATAGTTACTTGCATGCTTGGGTTTAATTGTTTAGGGATAAAAGTGAGTTTCTCCAAATATGAAATTACACATTTGGGCAATCCGTAGTATAGAAGTTTTGAATATTTCCTCATTTTGAAATAAATCTCACATTACGAGTAAGTGTGTAACACTCAAATAACGTAACATTTCAGTGTAACATATTAAAAAACTCTTTAGTGTACTTTTTTCAAACGTAACAATATAACACTCCAATCTTTTTCTAAACGTAATGCTTCAACGTAACACACAAAAACTCGTTAGTATACTTTTTTTAAAACATAACACTCTAATGTAACACACATAAAAATACTAAAAAACTACTTATGATACTTTTTCTAAATGTAACACTCACAGTTTGAAATTATACATTTACATTACTATGGAATTTTTGTACTCATTTTAGAATGGTTTGAAAAATCCCGTGTTCTTTTTTTGGAGTGTTACATTGGAGTAGTGAGAGGGTTATTTATATGAAAATTGGACCGAGCTGGACCGTTATAGGCCAACAGTACGAAGGGCTGAGTAAAGAGGTGTAAAGTTACTCCGGTCCGCAAGAGGTGTAAAGTTACTCCGGTCTGCGAGAGGTGTGAAATTATTCCGGTCCCAGAGAGCTTGCGGTAAGTTCAGTCATCACACAAAGTTATCCCGGTCGGGACCGAAGTATTGGTTATACCGGTCGAGACATACCATGGTTAGCATTGAGAGAGCCGAGGTAAGAGCAGTAAATGGAAGAGCTGAGCTAAAGTTATCTCGGTCTAGTCTGCGGCTTAGCATAGCCATGCTTACCTCAGTCGTATTGAAGTCTGACCATGGTAAAACCATCTCACTTGGTTTATGCAGTGAGGGAGGTGTTGAAGGATAAGCATTATCTTTCAGGAGTATGAATCCTAGGAGGACTCTACATGGAGGAGTAAAAGTCCTACTAGGATTGTGCCACACGAAACATATAAAAGCTCACAAACATCACCTATGGAGAGGTAACACAACTTTGATTCCCAAATACACAGAGTATTTTGTCTATTTGTCTATTTTGCTGACTTAGGCATCGGAGAGGCATCTAGCACACACCCGTCGACTAGCTCACGTTTGTGTTTTCAGGAAGCAAAGCGACGTCGTACGAAGGAACACAATCTTGATCAATAGGGTTATACGAGAAGGTTTATTTCTTTCCCGTACAATTGGCGCCGTCTGTGGAAATTCAAACAAGAACAAAACCTTTTGATCAAGCTCTTCCTCTTTAGAATCAATGGCTCACAACGAAGATTTACCACAGTCCGCCATTGACGGACAAACACCAGAGGGGGGTGCGAGACGCAAAGGTTTGCCTTCTATCCTTCCTATGGCGGACTTGGAGCCACAGCGACAGAATCCCAAGAGGAATGCTAGGGAGAGGCGGAATAACAGCCCCCGGCACTCTCGTTCACAAAGTCCTGACAGACAAAGGCGGAGGATCAACCTCCAAACTCTGGAGGATCGCATGAAAGAACATGATGAATTAATAAGAAAGATGGCGGCGGATATGGAGGCCATGAAACGCCAGATCAAGGGAAAAGGAGTGGCGACAGGAGAGGGGCGTAAAAGCAACACGCCCCCTCGCCACTCAGAAGATCGCAGTAGGCATACCACACTATCACAAGCAGAGAATAGAAGCCTCAGGACGGGCGATACTCAATCCAGAACCTCCAGGACTTGTTGCTCCAGGTCTGAGAGAACGAGGACTGAGAGGTCGTATACTGAGGGAAGCACCTATCGGCCCTCGCGCACACACCAAACATCATCTAGGCAGACGGAGTTGCCAAGATCATCTGACTTACGGACCGTACTAGAAGAAAGGGCACGATGGAAGGAGGATAATAAGGTGCGCAACCCTCGCAGGGTATCTGCCCTTCAGCGGTTGGCTCTTTGGACACACGGAAGTGTTGAGGTTGGAATGCCATTACCACGGCCTGCTTACGAACCAACGGACAAAGTATTAGCGAGGCTGCAGACCTCGCCGTTCGTTCCGGCAATTGAAAACGCGCCCTTACCTTCAGGCTTCCTTTAGCCTAAATTCACCACGTACGAGGGGAAGACAGACCCCTACATGCACCTAAGCCACTTTCGCTAGGTTATGGCGGTATATCGACGCAACGAGGCTTTGATGTGCATCCTCTTCCCATCAAGCCTTGGTGACCTAGGCCTGACTTGGTTCGAAAAACTTCCAGAAGGCAGCATAGCCTACTAGGCGCAACTAGCAGAGGCGTTCGTAACAAGGTTCAGAACGAACACCAAAATGCCAGTGGAGATCGACCAGCTTCTCTCCATTGACATGGGCGACAAGGAGACACTTAGATCCTACAATAGTCGCTACTGGAAAACCTACGATGGAAGGAGGATAATAGGGCGCGCAACCCTCGCAGGGTATCTGCCCTTCAGCGGTTGGCTCTTCGGACGCACGGAAGCGTTGAGGTTGGAATGCCATTACCACGGCCTGCTTACGAACCAACGGACAAAGTATTAGTGAGGCTGCAGACCTCGCCGTTCGTTCCGGTAATTGAAAACGCGGCCTTACCTTCAGGCTTCCTTCAGCCTAAATTCATCACGTACGAGGGGAAGACAGACCCCTACATGCACCTAAGCCACTTTCGCCAGGTTATGGCAGTATATCGACGCAACGAGGCTTTGATGTGCATCCTCTTCCCATCAAGCCTTGGTGACCTAGGCCTGACTTGGTTCGAAAAACTTCCAGAAGACAGCATAGCCTCCTGGGCGCAACTAGTAGAGGCGTTTGTAACAAGGTTCAGAACGAACACCAAAATACCAGTGGAGATTGACCAGCTTCTCTCCATTGGCATGGGTGACAAGGAGACACTTAGATCCTACAATAGTCGCTACTGGGAGACCTTCAACCAGATTGGGGACTGCCTCACCAATCTGGCCATTACACAGTACAAAAGAGGCCTTCCAGTCGAGAACAGACTAAGGGACTCAATCACCATGACACCACCCCTCACCATGGAGGCCTTGATGGAAAGAGTGCATCAGCACATCAGGGTGGAAGAGAATGGCGCCCGTGCCAAAACAAAATCTGGCACGACCATAATACCGGAGAAAAAGGCCTTAGCAAAGGTCAACGCGGTAGACCGTCTGAGCAAAAACGGACGAGGCAGGCAAGACAATGGAGAAGACCAGGATAAAAGATGGTTAAGAGTCCGCATTGCCATTACCACGGTATTCAAAAAACCAATCTACCGGATTCTAAGCGAGATACGCGACGAACCTTTCGTTAGATGGCCTGCTAAGCTAAGAGAGGCTCAGAAGGACTACGAAGAAAGGTCATGGTGCCCCTTCCATAAAGAAAAGGGCCACCACAATGAAAATTGCATACCATTAAGACAGCACCTAGAGGAGTTGGTAGTAGCAGGTCACCTGGATAAATACATTGAAGGAGGGACGCAACCAGCACCCCAGGACCACAATAACCCCAACGGGATGCCAATCGACGCCCCACCTCAAGGCGTAATCAATGTGATACATGGAATCTTCGAACCTGAGCGTGTATGCGAGCTCAAAGGGTCAATCAAGAAGGCCGAGCACTTAAGGAAGGTACTAAGTGCACAACCTACCATCAAAAAAGGGAAGACAAACTTACAGAATTTATTTTATCGAACTGAATAAAAAATAAAAGACCAAGTCGAGTGTGTGACACTCTGTCCTTAAGATAGATTCTCCCCGCTATGGTGCTTACGGTTAAGTGGCGCCTATCTTCCAAGATACAATGATTTTCACAAATTTGTAGTAGCACTCCAAACAAATTTGTCTGGCGAACTAGAACCTATGTTCTATACTCTCTTTATTTTTTCCCTAAAATTATATGAAGAATAATGCAACTAAAGAGCAAACTAAGACAGCAAAAATAAATTTTGCAGACTATTTTTCGGATGTGGAAAATGCTGGAACAGCCCAAGTATAAATAGGATCGACCAGGTGTAATTTTGAATCCAACAAGTGCAGCATTTAAACTGAACAGATACTGCACTGTTTGAACAAATACAGATTCAAAATTTGAATAGATCTGGACACAAATTAAACTGTAAATTGCTAGGAACTGCTGGGCAATTTTTGGCAGTTATAAACCTGTCAAAACAATTTAAATCTATTTGAAAATAAATCTGTTGAAGAAGTAAATGAACAGATACAATTACTATTCAAACAGATTCAATCGCTAATCGTTAATCGCCCGTATTTTTGAATCTGAATCTGTCCGGATTTGAATAGATTAAAAAACCAGTTCAGGCTGAAAAATCTATTATGGAATTTGGTTCAGAAAAGAAGCACAAAATTGTGGACAAAAATTTGAATTTCGAATTCAAATTTGGAATTAAATTCCTGCAATAATTTTTGAAAAACTTCAAAAGAATTTTGTCCAAAAAATTAATATTAGAACCGACCCAACCCACAACCTACACTTGGCACGGCTCGGCCGAACGGACGGACGGACGGCGACGGCGTGCGCTCGCGTGTGCGGTGGTTTAGGCTAAGGTTCACTTTGTCCATAACTCCATCCCTCTACAACCTTGGGGTGCCCCTTGGAGCCCAACCCAAGTCTTATAGTCTAGAGCTTATATATATAAAAAAGTTCTCTTGAAGTTTCAATGTGGGACAACTCATTTCAAGGAAACCCACATTTCATTCTTTAAATGTCTATTCCACGAACTCGAAAACGGCGTCAAGTTCCCATTCACTCATAAATGTTTTTGACGAACCGTCTTCACCGTGTAACTTGCCACGCGACAACGAACATGTCACCTTTTCGGACCCACCCCAAAAGGCATTTGGGGCCCATTCTATTTTGGGCTCAAAGATGGCCCAAAATAAACCTTATCACACCATTTTTCCAACATCCCCCACATGAATGGAATTTGACGGAGAGAAAATGCAACAACATGATCTAAATACAGAGAGTACAGAAATTGAAAATATTCTGCAAAGGATAAATAGCTTTTGGCTTTGAACCTTCCCTTGTGAGACACTATCGGATTTACTAGCTAACCAGTGAACAAGATGTCTTGAACTGTTCAGCCGTTTGTGTAAACCAAGACAATAGAACTCACACAGTATATCTCTAGACACAATTTAGTTCTCACTATTGTGTTCATTTTGGCCCTAAACAACTTGGTCTTTCATGAGTGCTCTAGAGAATTATAGCCCTTCACAAATCTCATAGAACCGGCCCAGTTCACACTTACATAGGTGATTCTTATGAAGAGTATCCTGCCATACTCCACTAGGTTTATCTAGATATAAGAACCATTAAAATTTTACTTAACCTAAAACGCTGCAGACATCACTTTTTCATCATAGAAATGGGTAGGAGTTTAACTCCCCAGTGATCCTTCTGAGTCAATCACAACTCGGTTGTCCATTTGAACCTAGATCTTGGGATCTCCAGTCAACTAGGTTGGGTTGCCATTGTGGTAACTCTTATTTAATAGGCTTTAGTCCCATTTCCCTCGATAAGTTTCCAACTAACTCTCTTGCTAACCCTTTGGTTAGTGGATCCGCTATGTTGTCTTTAGACTTCACATATTCAATGGAAATAATTCCATTAGAGAGTAATTGTCTTACGGTGTTATATCGACGACGAATGTGTCGCGACTTACCGTTACACATATGACTCTATGCTCTACCAATTGCTGATTAACTATCACAATGTATGCAAATAGCAGGCACTGGTTTTAGCCATATTGGAATATCTTCAAGGAAGTGGCGAAGCCATTCTGCTTCTTCCCCAACTTTGTTTAAAGCTATGAATTTTGATTCCATATTAGACCTTGCTATGCAAGTTTGTTTGGAAGATTTTCAAGATACAGCCACACCACCCAAAGTAAAGACATACCCACTGGTGGACTTTAAGTCTCTAGTATCTGATATCCAGTTTGCATCACAGTATCCTTCAAGTACTGCTGGATATCTAGTATAATTCAGCCCAATGTTACGAGTAAATCGGAGATATCTTAGAACCCTTATAATTGCTCTCCAGCGTTCTACTCATAGATTACTTGTATATCTACTTAATTTACTTACTGCATAAGCAATATCCTGGCGAGTGCAGTTCATCAAGTACATTAAGCTTCTGTAGCTCGGCTTTTCGCGCTCCCTTTCTGTGATAACCCTCACCTCTGATTAGTGCTAATCTATGATTAAGCATGTTAACTGACTGATTGACTGAAAATTCTGAACTGATTGATTGAGTGTATTAGTTTTAATTCATGTCTATCTGTTTGACTACTAAATTATCTGTTCTTGTATTATGTTTAAACTGCAAATTGAAGGCCTTATCGGCGGCCGAATCCGAAATTGATTAAT
Source organism: Camellia lanceoleosa (assembly GCA_025200525.1). Lineage (NCBI taxonomy): Eukaryota > Viridiplantae > Streptophyta > Magnoliopsida > Ericales > Theaceae > Camellia > Camellia lanceoleosa. The sequence goes on along the minus strand of CM045768.1, from coordinate 52,829,052 downwards.
GTTTCATGCAATTAGAATTTATGTGATTTCATGATATATTTAATTGAGATGTGATTTGGTATGATCGAATTAAATTAAATAAAGCTAAATTACATAAGTTAGACTTATTTACCCTTTTACCATTTAGTGGCCTATCTCTACAACAGTTTGAGACTTGATTTCATATCATTTCATCAGCCCATTTCTTGAGCCTAACTGACTAGAGAGAGAGAGATAGGAGATAGTTTCAGTTCAACAAGAATTGCTTGGAAAATTGGAAGAATCGAAGAGTAGATTGCAAATTGAACTAGTATATCTTGAATTCAAGACTTAAGGTAGGGAGTTCTTCCTTTAAATTGTGTATTCAAGTTGTTCTTCCATGGTTCATGGAAGTTTAGAGTCTAGAATTGGTACACAATGTTGAATTGAAGCTTAAATCATGCATACATGTGCATATCATGAAGTTTGAAGTTGTTTCCACGGAAATTCTTGCATGCATGTCCACATTTTGTTATAGTCCATGAATTCACCATGTTCTTGAGCTAGAACTTGCATTTGATCATGTATTTGAAGCTTTGACTTCAATTGAATACATGCATGTTATGTTTGACCATGCTCTTGAAGTTTTAAATGAATTTGTATTTAATTGAGCTACCTTTGGGTTTGATTTTACAAAATTGATCTTCAAAACATGTTATCCTATGAGTTTACAAGAGTTTTCCAGAAAATTAACCCAAAAGGATCGAATTTGATGCTTTGAAGTTGAGTTTTGAGCTTGTAGGTTCAATCTGGAATTTTCGGAATTTGGACCCACGCTCGAGCGTAGGACTTCACGCTCGAGCATACATACTGCTTTCGAGCGGGAAAGTGACGCTCGAGCAGGAAATGCGTGTATCCAATACTTTCATGTGATTTATAGTCCGCTCGAGCGAGGGAGTGCACGCTCGAGCGAAGACTTGTGTCTCACGCTCGAGCGGAGGTCAAGCGCCCGTCGAGCGTGAATTTCATGCATCTAGTACTTTTGCCATGTTTTACAGTCCACTCGAGCAAAGGAAGTCATGCTCGAGCGGAGATCCTTTGTCTACATGTTCGCTCGAGCGTAGAAAGCCACGCTCGAGTGAGACCCCTATTTTCTGAAAATTTTGAAAAGTGCATCTTTGCATCATCTTTTCATCCTATGCATTCCTAGGGTATGTTTAAGGCATCTTAAGGAGGATATTGATGTAGAACCACACCGAGGCAAATTAGGGATTAAGTTATTATTTTCCCAACTGTGTAGCTTAGTGTGTGTTCATTCTGTAACTGTGTAGGGTTAGCATCCGAGGACGCTCTACCTGCTTATAGCCCAGTACTCTATGAGTAACAATGTTGTAAAGATATGTTCAATCATGAATATTTTCTGAATGAACAACTGTACTGCTTTCTAAAATAATATTTCGTACTGAAGGAATGTTTGTCTTATTTGTGAACTGTATTCGTGGCATCCATAGCAATTTCTTATCATATCAGATCAGCATCGCCATCACAGAGATCTCTATCGATTCCCATGTTTGGAACCACTATCACATCGATATGATGGCCATCAACTGACTGTTCCGTCTGTTAAGACCCACTGCACTGTTTGCTATTGGATGTACCACATATGACTATTATAGTTTCGAATAAGCATTATGGCATGAAATATGAGCCACAAACTAAATGACTGATATACTGATAAATGACTGTTTTCAATACTGAAAGGACATTCATTCTTAACCTCTGTACGCATATGTTATTCACTGGGCTTTAGCTCACTGCTCATACATATATATGTAGATGTTCCGGTACCGGACCGTTGCTAGAAGCATCAGGCTAAGCTCCCGTTTTGTCAAAGCCAACCATTGTGCCTCACGGAAAGGTTCCGAGTCCTTCAAGCTAGGGCTTTTGGGGGTGTTTGAGATTTCTCCTTTTTTGTATCTATTTTTGTAATATCAGATAGACTGTGACTGATCAGATCATATGGTGGGGATCCGTCCCTAACTCAATATCAGATATATGATGTATGTACATACCATTTTGCTTCGAATGTGAATATGTTTTGAAAAGTCTTTTTGCATACTGACTGTCACAACTCATTGGACATCTTTGTATTACTATTTTGGCTTCTGCCAGCCCATGTACTTTGTATTACTGTTTTACTATTAAGGTGCCTTCTAAATCTCTTGACATTACTACAGTTCTGATGCTAAACCCATAAGGGCGGGTTTGGGTCGTGACACTTTCGGAAGAATGAATAGCCCTTACAGTTCAAACTCCACTTGTGTGTTGGTTCTGATTCTGATTTCACAAGTGCAATGTGAAATAGTGAAAACACAAAAAGAGTCCAAATCCGACAATTTCTTTTGGAAAATCGATGTTTGAATCAAATGCCAAAAAATAGACTATTTTGCCAGATATCAGAGTCGCCACCTAAATATTTATTTTGGGAAATTTAGGAAACCCATGACTCGTGCCAAAGACCATTAGTCTGTCGTTACCAAAGTGTCTTGGCTCGGGAACTTAGGTATGAGAGGGGAAGGTCAATAATTGAACACCCCACTCACCCAATCAAAGATCAGCCTCTACTAATCATGATGCGATTTTTATGTACAGTATATGCTCTTGTTCTATATGTAACATACAAGTATAGACTAATTTCACAAAAAGTTGAAACGTTTGATTCCATGTTTGTTTTGAAAAAAAAAGTTTTGAATGTGTATCACTGAAAATGGTTATCTCATATATACATGAATCAAAGTATCCCAATTCAAGTGATTAGCCTTCATCCACAGGCATTCAAACAGGTCTATCAAGTAAGCATTTAACCTCATGGTAGTATGTTTGATATGACAGCAATCACACTTATGCAATATGCTAAAGCATAAAAACTTACCTTATGTCCGAAGGCGAGTCAAAAGAAAGTAAATAGTTAGAAAAAATGAATGATCCTAATTAATACGATATAGCTAATGCAACAAATACAACGTACAAGTAATAAGTTCGGCTACTAGCATGGCATGCGAATCAATTCAAGGCATGTGATAGAGCATGTATTCAAGTAAAGAGTTTGAATTTGACATTTGAATAATATGATGAGCTGAACTTTTATGCATGTAAAACGAATGGATGCAAGTTATGGAAATGCTAATTTGAAAATATGATGTCCCTAACTTAACCATCATAAGCAGTGAAATAAAAGGGAGAAATAATGGGGGTTGGAAGACATACAACTTATTACATATTTGTCATCGCGAAGGAGGGTCCGAATGTCCAAATGTCCGAATAAATAATTATTACAAAACCGAATGAATAATAAATGAAAGGGGCTATCTAATTTATTACAATAAGCCCTGACTCAATAAACTCGGTATAACGTCCGACCGAATTCAATTAATCATATTGGTTCTTTATGTCGGTTGTAATCCAATTTTAACTAATTTTATTAGCCTTTTTTATTACCTTTCTATTTCTTTATCTTTTCTCCTGTTTGTGCAAAAGTGATATTTACGTCCACTAAGTCCAAAACGCAATAAAGAGAAAGAAGCATCAACTTAACCCGAGAAAATTTTCTTTGGGAAAAATTACAAAGAAAGAGTCAAACTTTTTTACACGCGATAAGGGATTCCAAGTCAAACTCAAGATGTGCAACAAGGACTAGTCAAACTCAAAAGAGTGATAATGACGTAGAAAAACCCAAACTTAAGTGATAATGACTTAAAATCCAAACGTGATAATAAGTGATAATGACACTTTCCTTGGTGATTTCCAAGGGTCAATTAGTCCCTTAAAAGTAAACACACTGATGAATGAAGAGAAATGAAAAAGAAAAGATTGTGCTTTAGTATAAGAACATGTATACATTTGGGGTAGTGAACCTCCAAAGAATTTAAAGCATTAAGTATAGAGCGTTTTATGTTTTTGGTAGTAAATCTCCTAAGAGATTAAATCAATAAGCATAGAACGTTCTATACTTTTGGTAATGAACCTCTTAAGCATAAAACGTTTTATGCCTTTGGTAGTGAATCCCCAAAGAGATTAAACCATTAAGTATAGAACATTTTATACCTTTGATAATGAACCTCCTAAGCATAAAACGTTTTATGCCTTTGGTAGTGAATCTCCAAAGAGATTAAACCATTAAGCATAGAGCGTTTTATACCTTTGGTAATGAACCTCCGAAGAGATTAAACCATTAAGCATGGAAGAGTTCCTTTCTTATACTTGAACCACAATCTTAATTTTTCACAACTTTTTAATCGAAATAAGCAAAGAAGTGAGGGAGGTTGCAGAGATGATTATGTGAAGTTGATTAATTGGTTAATACAAACAAACTTGATATTTAAAACATAAATCATTGAAATAAATTAAACAGCTCGCTAAATAGCATATAATAGTGCTGAAATTAAGCTATAGAAAGCGAGCAAAATTAAATAGCCGGAGGTACTATTCACCGCCGGAGGTTACTATTCATCGCCGGAGGTACTATTCACCGCCGGAGGTACTATTCACCACCGGAAGTTACTATTCACTGCCGGAGGTTACTATTCATCCGGCGGGGTAAATTATTTAAAGTAATAAATTACAACAGTTTATATACAATATTTAAATTACAGCAGATATGTGGGTGGTACAGCCTTCCCAGTAAAGCGATAAAAAAAATAGTTATGAAAAGAAGTAAATTAAGGGTTGGTTTAGGATATTCTAAAAAAGTGCACTTTTTGACTTATTGGATTATATGGGTTGGGTTTGGGTTAGGTTTGATGTGATGTGTTAGAGGGGTGATGTGATTTAAATAAGATGATGTGACTTAAATAGGATAGTGACTTTTTGACTTTTTGTATTATTTGGGTTATGCCAAACTTGGCAGTATTTAAATAAATTATATCACATTTTTAAATTAAATGAAGATTTGCGAAAACTCACCTTTTGGAGAAATGATGAATTTTCTGAGTCATAAACTTTCTTTTGATTACTTTCAAGTCTGTGGAATGTATTTTCAATTCTCAATCCAAAATTTAGAATTACAACTTTAGTGGTTGGTTTTTGAATGGTATATTGATGAAATGGAAATAAAAATATCAAAGAAAATATTTTATTTTCCCTCTCTCTTCTCAAACTCTATCACCCCACTTCCTTTTCCTCTCCCTGATTCTGATTAGCCTTTCCCTCTTTTTCTTTTGCTGGGCCTCCCCCTTTCTTTTCTTTTTTTTCTCTTGTTTTTCTCTTCCTTAGCCTCTTTCTCTTTGACTTTTTCTTTCCCCTTTTTTTTTCTTTAGACTCCTTCCTCTTTTCTCTCTTCTGCTGAGCCCCCCCTTGTGTCCTTATATAAGCAAATTATAATAATATAATAATATAATTATAATAATATAAATATTATATTAATATCATCTATATGCATTCAGTTGAGTGAATTGATGTTGGCATGCCGACATCAATATATTTTTTTATTATTTTTCTTTTATAATATATAATATAATTATAATAATATATAAAATATATAATTTATACCAAAATACTAAACATATAATATAATAATATAACTTTATATAAAATACTAAACATATAATATAATAACATTAAACACATAATATAATTTGTTTTATTATTTTCTTTTATATATATAAAATATATAATTTATACCAATTTATATAAAAACACCAAAAATATGAACAAATACATAAAATTATACAAAATTATAAAATACTAAACTAATAAAATATTTAGTAGTTTAAAACAATTGGGCCATAGTAGTGAAGGTTGGGATTAAAGTTCAAATTTCATTTCTCTTACTGAGGATTCTGTGAGAAGTACATTCTAATTGTCATCATTGGGTAATCAAAAGAAAGCGCCCAAGTCTTAGGGCTGGTCAAAATGGGGTGTCTACAGCTTCCAATAATTTGGACATACTGTAATTGAGAAATACTTTCTTGTACATTCTTAGATAGAAACAAATTAACATCTACAGGTGTTCTAGCAAGATGATCATCATCTTTGCTGAATTTGTCAAGTATTTTTTCAATGTAATGAGATTGTGACAAAGCATAACCTTTTGATGTTTTGGTAATTTTCATACCAAGAATTACATCAGTAATGCCCATGTCCTTCATGTCAAAATGTTTATTCAATATTTTCTTAGTAGTTTTAATCATATCATTATTACTACCTATGATGAGCATATCATCTACATAAAGGCATACAATGACATAACATTTGTCTATATTTTTAATATAAACACATTTGTCACACTCATTAATTTTAAATCTATTTGACATCATTGCCTTGTGAAATTTCTCATGCCATTGCTTTGGCGCTTGTTTTAAACCATATAATGATTTAACCAATTTACACACTTTCTTTTTCTTTTCCTGGAACAAAAAAACCTTCTGGTTATTGCATATAAATTTCTTCATCTAACTTACCATTTAAGAAAGCGGATTTCACATCCATTTGATGAATTTCTAGATTGTACAAAGACGCAATAGCAATTAGCATTCTAATGGATGTTATTCTAGTAACCGGCAAGTATGTGTCAAAGTAATCTAGACCTTCTTTTTGTCTAAATCCTTTGACCACAAGTCTAGCCTTGTATTTGTCAATTGATCCATCCGCTTTCATTTTTCTTTTGAAAATCTACTTGTACCCAAGGGGTTTACAACCTGGTGGCAAATCCATCAATTCCCAAGTGTGCTTTTGCAAAATGGATTCAACTTCACTATTGACAGCTTCTTTCCATAAAGGAGCCTCAGGACTGGACATAGTCTCTTTGAAAGTTAAAGGCTCATTTTCGAACAAAAATGTTAAAAAATATGGGCCAAAAGATTTTGAGGTTCTAACACGTTTACTATGCCTAGGTTTCTCTTCCTCATTTTGATCTTACTCTTGCTCTTGTTCTTGATCCTGACTAGTAATAGCATCATAAGATCTTTTATTGTTACTAGTCTCTTGTCCAGTCTTATTTGGAAATACATGTTCAAAGAAAGATGCATTCCGAGATTCAATAATAGTATTTACCTGCATTTCGGAATATTCTGATTTATGAATCAAAAACCGATATGCACTACTATTATTGGCATAACCAATGAAAATGCAATCAATGGTTTTAGGACCTATCTTAGTCTTTTTATGACTAGGAATAGCCACCTTAGCCAAACACCCCCACACTTTAAGTATTTGTAGGATGGTACTCTTCCATGCCACAATTCATAAAGTGTTTGATTGACTTTCTCTTGGGGTACTTTATTAAGTATATAATTAACAGAAAGTGTTGCTTCCCCCCACAAGTTATGAGGTAATCCAAAATTTATTAATATAGCATTCATCATTTCTTTTAAAATCCTATTTTTCTTTTTAGCAATTCCATTTTGCTAAGGTGAGTAAGGAGCGGTGGTTTGATGAATTATTCCATGTTCTTTACAAAACTCACCAAAAGGTGATTCATATTCACCACATCTATCACTTCTTAGTTTTTTGATTTTCTTACCAAGTTGATTTTCAACTTCATTCTTATATTGAATGAAAGTTTCCAAAGCTTCATCCTTGGTTCGAATTAAATAAACATAACTATATCTAGTATAGTTATCTATAAAAGTGATAAAATATTTTTTCCCACCTCTGGTTTGAATTAATTTAAAATAAAAAATGTCACTATGAATTAATTCAAGTGGTTCCGTATTTCTTTCAATTTAATGAAAAGGAGTTTTAGATAATTTTGCCTCAACGCAAATTTCACATTTATGATTTGAATCAATGTCAAATTTAGGTAAACATTCCATATTAATTAATCTACATAAAGATCCATAATTAATATGTCCTAGTCTACCATGCCATAAATTTGAAGACTCAAGCATGTAAGAAGAATATGTATTTTTATTAATAACAGAGGGTACAACGATCATTACATTCATCTTGAAAAGGCCATCAGACATATAACCTTTTCCTACATACATCCCATTCTTAGTAAGTACAAATTTATCACTCTCAAATACTAACATAAACCCATTCTTACTCAACAAAGATCCAGAAACAAGATTCTTGCGAATGTCCGGTACATGCAGTTGTTTCTGAGGCAAACCTTGTCGGAAAAGATCCAGAAACAAGATCCATTGGAAATATTATCCACTTTAGTCATACGGGCTTAAGTAGGATTCTTGCTTGTTTTTCTTTTGCTTTTGCTTTTTGTTTTTGCCTTTGCTACGACAATCTTCGGCATGATGTCCCTCTTTATCATAGATGTAACACTTTCCATTAAACTTATACTTTTTAACTTTCCCTCCTTTAGAGCCTTGTGATGAACTTTCTCCAGAAAACTTACGTTTCTTTGTTTTTGGAGCATGTTCCACCACATTTGCCTTAGACTCCATAGAATGCTTACCAGCCCGTTTCTCTGAATTGCGGTTGTCCTCCTCAATCCTCAAAGGCACAATTAATTCTTCTAAAGATATTTTTTGCGCTTGTGTTTGAGATAATTCTTGAATTCCTTCCAACCTTGTGGTGATTTCTCAATTAAGGCTGCAACTTAGAAGAATTCACTAAGAGACATGCCCTCTACGTGAATGTCATGCAGAATGAGTTGGAGATCTTGAACTTGGCTGATCACAGTCTTAGAATCAACCATTACAAAGTCCAAGAATTTGCCAACCACAAATTTCTTTGAGCCGGCATCTTCCGTTTTGTACTTTTTCTCCAACGACTCCCAAAGATCCTTTGCTGTCTTGATAGGACTGTAAACATTGTATAATGTGTTGTCAAGTCTGTTCAAGATGTAGTTCCAACAAAGGAAATCAGCATGTTTCCAGGCATCGATCGCAGCAACCACTTGCCTGTCAGTTTCATCCTCTTTCAAAATAGGAGCATCCTTACGGAGAAAACGAGCCAGGTTCAAAGTTGTAAAATAGAACAACATTTTCTGTTGCCATCTTGTAAAATCAGTTCCTGAGAACTTCTCTAGCTTCTCACCGTGATTTACCGATACTGTCACAACAAAAGAGGGGGTTGGCGCAATTACAGCCACAACACTAGTACTTGTTTGAGCATTAGTTTCAGTAGCCATGAATTCTAAATTATAAAACAAAATTATAATTAGGATTTATACTACACAGAATATTAAACCAAATTCACAGAATCAAATTCGGTAAAAATAAAGAAACAAAAAATGTAACTTTTATTTTTCAATTAATTTGGAAATAAAATAAAATTTTATTTAATCAAATTAATTCCACACAGGAAATTAAATTTCTGTAACACTTTAATAATTAAAATACTAAAACAGAATTTTAATTAATGAACACTCAGAAAATAATTTCTAAAAACCAAAATTAATTTCTGACAAAATTTCACAAATAAATATTCTGAATTGTTAATGACACTAGTATATTACTACTAGTTGTCAAAGAAAATAGACAGTATATTACTACTATCTGTCAAATAGCATACAATCACTATTTGTTTTTTTCCAACCAGAATATTATTTTGTAAATCCACAGAAAATAATTTTTGTAAAAGAAGAAAGAGAAAGGAAAACAAACGAAAAATTATGTAAACAGAATAATTCGAATCTGTCTTAAAATTGTTAGAACAATCTTCTATGTAAATAAAATAAATTGAAACTAAATCAAACAAAATAAAATAAATAACTTACAGAATTTATTTTATCAAACCAAATGAAAAATAAAAGACCAAGTCAAGTATGTGACACTCTGTCCTTAAGACAGATTCACCCCAGTTAAGTAGCTATCTCCTAGGATACAATGATCTTCGCAAATTTGTAGTAGCACTCCAAATAAATTTGTTCGGCGAACTAGAACCTATGTTCTATACTCTCTTTATTTTTTCTCTAAAATTATATGAAGAATAATGCAACTAAAGAGCAAACTTAGACAGCAAAAAATGAATTTTGTAGACTGTTTTCCGGATGTGGAAAATGCTAGAACAACCCAGGTATAAATAGAACCGAACATGTGTAATTTTGAATCCAACAAGTGCAGCATTTAAACTGAACAGATACTGCACTGTTTGAATAGATATAGATTCAAAATTTGAACAGATCTGGACACAAATTAAACTGTAAACTGCTGGGAACTGCTAGGCAGTTTTTGGCAATTATAAACCTGTCAAAATAGTTTAAATCTATTTGAAAATAAATCTGTTGAAGAAGTAAATGAACAGGTACAATTACTATTCAAACAGATCTGCAACTGCTAACTATTAACTGTCCAGATTTTTGAATCTAAATCTGTCCAGATTTGAACAAATTAAAAAACCAGTTCGGGCTAAAAAATCTGTTGTGGAATTTGGTTCAGAAAAGAGGCACAAAATTATGAACAAAAATTTGGATTTCAAATTCCTACAATAATTTTTGAAAAACTTCAAAAGAATTTTGTCCAAAAAATTAATATTATAACCGACCCGACCCACAACCAACACGGCTCGGCTCGGCTCGGCCGGACGGTGGTGGCGGTATGTGCGTGTGTGGTGGTTTAGGCTAAGGTTCACTTTGTCCATAACTCCTCCTTTCTACAAACTTGGGGCCCCTTGGGGCCCAACGCAAGTGTTGCAGTCTAGAGCTTATATATACAAAAAAGTTCTCTCAAAGTTTCAATGTGGGACAACCCATTTCAAAGAAACTCACATTTCATTCTTTAAATGTCCATTCCATGAACCTGAAAACGACATCAAGTTTCCATTCACTCATAAATGGTTTTGACAAACCATCTTCACTGTGTGACTTGCCACGTGACAAAGAATATGTCACCTTTTTGGACCCACCCCAAAATACGTTTGGAGCCCACTCTATTTTGGGCTCAAAGATGGCCCAAAATAAGTCTTATCACACCATTTTTCCAACATCAAGAAGAGGAGAAGAAGAAAAAAAAAAAAAAAGAGAGTAAAAAAGAAAGAGTGCTCTGTGCACGGTGGAGTTCTGAGAAAGAGAGACAAGAGAGAGAGGTAGAGAGAAAAACAAAAGTGCTCTGCGGTGTATTTTTATACTTCTTCAGTAATTTACTTATGATTAAATTATACTAACTTTATTTTTTTTCAGAATTATGAGTCTTACTAACTTTTTATGTAAGGCTGACCCACTATATTTTTCTTATACTCAATTTATATTTAGTTGTGTACGAATAAGAAACTAAATGCCACCATATATCGGGAAACTACATCTTCGTCTCGATGCGAGTAGAACTACTCATCTTGTCTCGTAACAAAAATTAAATGTACTTTTGTTTGTGTTTGGTGAACACGTGAGTGTCAAATCTTGTACTCATATCAGTATACTTGTATATTGACCTGTTTTGTCTCTTGGTATCTCAGGTGCATATTGTTTGAGCGCAGCTGATCTTTCTTTGTATGATTAGCTGGGATTATAATGGTGACTAGAAATAACTATGGTTGTATGACATGTCTCTCGGACTTATTTTGTTTTCTTGAGTTTAGGATTTATATTAGTTTTTTTTTTTTATGACCTTCCGTTTGTTTTCGGAGGGTAGAATGAAGGGAATTAATAGTGAGGGGATTAAATAAAATTGTGTTTGTTTTGATAATAATTATTAGTGTAGGGATTGTTAAATTATTTTTATATAAAATAATAAAACAAATAAAAAAATACAAAAACATTAAACATTAATGTTTTTAAAAAAATTCCCAACATGTAAAAAAATTTAAAAAAATAAAAATAAAATAAAAAATTTTCAGAAATAAATAAAATAATGATTTTTACTTCACAAAAAATACAAAAAATTAAACATTAATGTTCAAAAAATAAATGTCTGACATGTAAAAAATAAAATAAAAAATAAATAAAAATAAAAAATTTCTAGTCCGCTGGACTATTTTTCTAATACCAAGTCCTGGAGACCCATCTGAATCCCATCTGCAAGGCCTATCCTAAGCCCTTCGGCTTAGCAGTCCCTTCCTCAACTCTGTAAACAAATAGCACATTAAATGGAGCTCACAGCTATCCTAATCCCAATTCTCCTCTTATACCCAAAACAAATGCGGCCTTAGTATTTTAATAATTTGACATTTTGGGTTATTTTTTAATTTTACATTATTTAAGTTGCTTTGACTATTTGTTACTACTTTAATGTTAAAAGTATTGAATAGTTATGAATTTATGATAAATAGTTTAGTTAACGTTTTTTTTTTTTTTTTTTTATTTCTTGTAATTTTTTTGAGTATTAAAATTTATTTAAATCAAATTGAGACGAAAACATTTTAATTTTTGTTTCATTCCCTCTTTTTATTAGTCCAATTTCATTCATGTAGAACTAGCCTATCATCCGTGCTATGCACGAAATAATTATAAATATTTATGTTTATTTTAGATTTTTTTTAATATATAAATTATGTTTTTTAAGATTTTTTTATAAAAAAATAATTTAACAATCTTATCACTAATTATGGTGTATGGGAGAAGTTGAAAATGGTACTGCAGTAACTATGCATGGATTGTATCTATAATTATTTGTATGAGGGGATTTTAAATGCTGATCAGGGAATTTTGACTAAATCAATAAATACAGGCATGTGGAAAGAATGTGTATTGAAAAAAGTTAACAAATACTGATTAGGAGATTTTGACCAAATCAATAAATGTTGAGGTTTTTTTTTTTAAATTCAAAAAATCAGGAAATTTATATTGGAATATTAAAACTAATATACTAGCATATCATCCGTACTATGCACGGATTGTGTTTACAATTATCTATATATGTGAATTGCGGTTTTTAAATTTTTTTTTTTAAATGCCTTCTTTTTTCTTTTTTTATATTATATTAAAGTTTAATATTTTGATAATAATCATATGTTAGACTTTTCGAGGAAATGTCTTTTTTTTAATTATATTATATTAAAATTTAATATTTTGATAATAATTATATGTGTTGAACTTTTTAAGAAATTTTTTTTTTATGTTTGTTCTTAATGGATTAAAGTGTTATTATGAGGGATAATAGTTATATGTGTTGGGACTTTTCAAGGAATTTACATGTGTTGGATTTCAAGGAATTTTTTTTTTTTTTTTTACTTGTTTTTAATGCATTAAAGTGTTAGTATGAGGATAAGACTTGGGGTTGGGAGAAGTTAATAAATGCTAAGGTTTTTTTTAAAAAAAATTAAAAAATCAGGAAGTTTAGATTGAGAGATTGGAACTCTCACAAGGCTTAGGGTTAAAAACCCCATTTTGCTTAATATATAACTAGTATATCACCCGTGCTATGCACGGATTGTGTTTACAATTATCTATATATGTGAATTGTGATTTTTAATTTTTTTTTTTTTAAATGTCTTCTTTTTTTTTCTTTTTTATATTATATTAAAGTTTAATATTTTGATAATAATCATATGTGTTGGACTTTTCAATGAATTAAATGTCTTTTTTTATATTATATTATATTAAAGTTTTTTATTTTGATAATAATCATATGTGTTGGACTTTTCAAGAATTTTTTTTTTATGCTTGTTCTTAATGTATTAAAGTGTTATTATGAGAGATAATAATCATATATGTTGGGACTTTTCAAGGAATTCATATGTGTGGGATTTCAAATAATTTATTTTATATTTGTTCTTAATGCATTAAAGTGTTATTATGAGGGTAAGACTTAGAAATTGGAAGAAGTTAATAAATGCTAAGATTTTTTTTTTTTTTTTCAATCCAAAAATCAGGAAATTTAGATTGGGAGAATGGAGCTCCCACAAGGCTTGGGGTTAAAAATCCCATTTTGCTTAATATATAGTATAGACTAACATATCACTCGTGGTATGCACAGGTTGTGTTTCACCACTTTGTCTTCTTCTTCTTTTTTTTTTTTCTTTTTTTATACTATATTAAAATTTAATATTTTGATACTAATCATATGTGTTGGATTTTTCAAGAAATTTATATGTGATAGACTTTTCAAGGAATTTTTTTCATGCTTGTTCTTAATGCATTAAAATGTTATTATGAGAGATAATAATCATATGTTGGATTTTCAAGGAATTCATATGTGCTTCACAATTATTTATATATATGTGAATTGTGATTTTTAAATATCTTTTTTTTTTTTAAATGTCTTCTTTTTTTTATATTATATTAAAGTGTAATATTTTGATAATAATCATATGTGTTGGACTTTCAAGAAATTCATATGTGTTGGACTTTATAAGGATTTTTTTTTTTTTTTATGATTGTTCTTAATGTATTAAAGTATTATTATGAGGGATAGGGGTGAAAGAATAACCCGAAAAACCGATTAAACCGACCGAACCGAACGGTTTTCGGTCGGTGTTTTAAGTTTTCATGTGGTCGGTTCGGTTCAAAATATTTTTTTCTGTGCATTCGGTTCGGTTTACGGTTTTGAATTTTTTGAACCGAACCGCACCGAACCGAACCGACTTATGTGATTTTAAAAATATTTTTAAAATATTTAGATTGATTTGAATTAAAATATTGGTTTGAATTGATAAAAATATAAATTGAGTATGAGTTGTATTTTGAGTTTGTGAGTTAAATTAAAATATTTAAAAATATTTTTATAAAATAGAGTTTGAATTTATTTTTATAAAATATTTTAAAATTTAAAAAATTAAAATCGTAATATTTTGAAATTAAAATATTTAAAAATATTCAAAAAATTAAAAAATTGTAATATATTTAAATATTAAAATATTTAAAATCTTAACAAAATTAAAATATTTTTAAAATATTTAAATATTTAAAATATTTAAAATATTAAAATATTAATTTGAATTGATAAAAAAAAAGCCTAAAAACCGAAAAACCGAAAAAACCGTACCGAACCGTAATAAACCGAACCGCGCCGGTTTATGTCATTTTTTTGGGCGGTTCGGTCCACAAATATACAAAACCGAAATGATCGGTTCGGTGCAAAAATAGTGAAAAACCGAACCGAACCGAACCGATTTCACCCCTAATGAAGGATAATAATCATATGTGTTGGGACTTTTCAAGAAATTCATTTGTGTTGGACTTTTCAAAGAATTTTTTTTATACTTGAGGGTTGGGAGAAATTAATAAATGCTAAGTTTTTTTTAAAAAAATAAAAAATCAGAAAATTTAGATTGGGATATTAAAACTCCCACATGACTTAGGGGGTTAGAAACCCCATTTTTCTTAATATGTAGATAGATAGATAGATATATCTTGTTCTTTTTATTTTTATTTTTGTGTGGTTTCTATTCGGGTATTTTTTTTCAATTTATTTAAAAGATGGAGTTGTGGATATCTTTTTTTTTAAAATTTAATTTATCTGTGGTTTCCATTTGTTTTTAATTATTATTATTTAGGTAAGTTATAATGTGAGTTAGATATGTTATAGACATGTGAGTTTTATTTATTTAAAGTTTATTTAGATAAACTTTAAAGATTTTTTTTTTAGTTTTTTTTGTTATGTTATAATATAATATATAAAATATAGGTAGATATCTACAACTTTAATAAATAATATTATGTGATTTTTTAGGGAAGAAAAAAGGAATGCAAGTTTTAATATTTTTTTAAAAAAAATTGTGAGAGAGATTAGGAGGGAGAGATTATGAAATATTTTTGTTATTAAATAAATAAATTAGTCAATAGTTTTTTTAATCTATTTTGTAAATTAAAAATCAATAATTTTGAAAAATTAATTAATTTGTCCCATTAAGTGATTTAAAATTTTGATAGATATACATATTAAAAAATACATAATTATATTATTAAATCATAATTCAAATTTAGATGTTATATCTTTTTGAGATCTATAGCTAAATTCTTATCTTCTTTTTTTTTTTTTTTTTTTGTGTAACCATAGTGTATGGAAGAAATTGAAAAGGGTATTGCAATAATTATGAGAGAAGTCAAAAGGAATTGTGGGTTGGGAGTAGTCAATAAATACTGAGATTGGGTTGGGAGAAGTCAATAAATGCTGAGGTTTTTTTTTTTAAATCAAAAAATTAGAAAATTAGAATTAGGAGATTGGAGCTCCCACAAGCCTTGGGGTTAAAAACCCCCTTTTGCTTAATATATAGTATAGACTAGCCTATCACCTGTGCTATGCATGGGATAATTATAGATATTTATATTTGTTTTAATTTTTTTAAATATATAAATTATGTTTTTTAAGATTTTTTTATAAAAATAATTTAACAATCTTATCACTAACCATAATATACAGGAGAAATTAAAAAGGCTACTGCAGTAACTATGCACGGGCTGTATCTATAATTATTTGTATGAGGGGATTTTAAATGCTAATCACGGATTTTGACCAAATCAATATATGCAGACATATGGATTTGAAAAAGTTAATAAATACTGGTAAGAGAATTTTGACCAAATCAATAAATGCTGCTGTTGGCTTTTTGGCTTTTCAAAGGGTAAATTTGTAAATGCGAGCGTGCCAGCAAGGATCAATCAGTCCTTACAGAAATTATAATTGCCAATCAATTATCAGGCGACTATGTTTTAGTTCTTTCAGCCTCAATGAAGAGGACTTTTACTGGTGGCTTGACTTTTAGGAGAAATTAAGAGAAATGACAAGTAATATTAAGAGCAATTGAAGTATTTCATTAACATAAACACTTACAATTGTCCAAACTCAAACTTTGAGGAAGTTCTGACAACGGTTTACTTGAATCTACTTGAAAACTACTCCTATGAATTGAAGTACTGCTGCGTATTTAAAGAACAAGTATTTAAAGTACGGAAAGGTAAAGCGGAAAGGAAAAAATCTGAAGTAAAGCGGTTTATATGACTGAGTCTGGGGCCCTTTTAGGAACTTCACGCTATTTATACTTGTTAGGATGACCTTGAACTGCACTTCAACCGTCGAGCTGCTCCTCCATGATCGTGATCATGTTACCTTAGAAATAGTCCCACTATGCCATCACTTGCATTGGACTTCCTCCTGCTTCGAATTTGAATAAAGGTAACCGTTGAAGCCACGTCACCTTGTATCTCATTCCTGATCTAGTGCTACTCAGACCATTTGAGAACCAATACTTATTGCCACGTGTACGATTGAGATTTAAGATTAAAATCATCTTCCAATAATACCCTCATCCTGCCACGTGTCGAATCGTAATTGGCTTTTACAAAATATGTAGCCAACAGCTGCGATTTCTTTTTTTAAATCAAAAATTTAGAAAATTAAGATTGATAGATTAGAGCTCCCACAAGGCTTGGGATTTAGAAACCTCATTTTCCTTCCTATATTTACAATTATCTATATATGTGAATTGCGATTTTTAAATGTTTTTTTTTTTTTAAATGTCTTCTTTTTTTCCTTTTTTATATTATATTAAAGTTTAATATTTTGATAATAATCATATGTGTTGGACTTTTTAAGGAATTAAATGTCTTCTTTTTTTATTATATTATATTAAAGTTTAATAATTTGATAATAATCATATGTGTTAAATTTTTCAAGAAATTTTTTTTATACTTGTTCTTAATACATTAAAGTATTATTATAAAAGATAATAATCATATGTATTGGGACTTTTCAAAAAATTCATGTGTTGAATTTCAAAAAAAAAAATTTATGCTTGTTCTTAATGCATTAAAATGTTATTAAGATTGTAAGACTTGAAAATTGGGAGAAGTTAATAAATGCTAAGATTTTTTTTTTTAAATCAAAAAATCAAAAAATTTAGATTGAAAAATTGGAACTTCCATCAAGCTTGGAGTTAAAAACTCCCTTTTACTTAATATATAACTAGCCTATCACCCGTGCTATGCACGGGATAATTATAGATATTTATATTTGTTTTCATTTTTTTTAATATATAAATTAAATACATGGGGTTTGACCGAGGAGTTTGAAAGAATTTAATAAGTGTTTATTTATTTATTTAAGCGGCATTTACACAATAATTACATGGGTCTCTTGGGGATGCAAAAAGTAAGAAAATTAGGATTTCATTTATTGCGTTATTCATTTCATAAGTGTAATTATTATAAATTAAGTGTTTATTGTAATCAATAGTGTAATTATTACAATCTTTGAACCAATCACCAATCACCAAGTCAATTTTTTTTTTTTTAAAAATATTAAAAAATCAGGAAATTCGTTTAATAAGTGTAATTATTATAAATTAAGTGTTTATTGTAATCAATAGTGTAATTATTACAATCTTTGAACCAATCACCAATCACCAAGTCAATTTTTTTTAATATATAAATTAAATACATGGGGTTTGACCGAGGAGTTTGAAAGAATTTAATAAAGTGTTTTTTTTTTTTTTCAAAAAACAAAACAAAAAAATTAAGAGGAAAAAAAATTAAGAGGCATTTACACCATAATTACATGGGTCTCTTGGGGATGCAAAAAGTAAGAAAATTATGATTTCATTTATTGCGTTATATTTTTTAAATTTTTTTTAATATATAAATTAAATACATGGGATTTGACCGAACAATTTGAAAGAATTTAATAAGTATTTATTTAATTTTTTTTCAAAAAACAAAATAAAAAAATTAAGTGGAAAAAAAATTAAGAGGCATTTACACCATAATTACATGGGTTTCTTGGAAATGCAAAAAGTAAGAAAATTAAAATTTCATTTATTGCGTGTCAATAGTGTAATAGTGTAATTATTATAAACCAATCACCAATCACCAAGTCAATTTTTTTTAAAAAAAATATTAAAAAATCAAGAAATTAAGATAGACATATTAGAACTTCCACAAGTTTTGGATTTTAAAAGACTCTTTTCCTTAATATATAGATATAGATAGATAAGTACAGATTGTAAAATAAGCGCAGTTATTCCAGCCCCAGCCACAGCATCTTCTTTTCTTTTCTTTTTTTTTTTAAAATTAGCTGATTAATTTATTAAATTTTCAAATTAAATTTAAACAAACAACTACTCAACTCAATTATATGCACGATAAACTTCAAATTACTTCAACTCAACTTAATTAAAACTCATAAACATAAAAACGTTCTGAAATAAAATTTCCACTCAAACATAAATAACTTACTACTATATTTATATCGACTCATTTACTACTCTAAATTAAATAAAGTACATAACTAAATAAATAAACTAACTGATCAGACGTTATAGTAATAATCAGATCATACAAAAAGTGGCATTGGATTTGTAGTAATAAAGTGGATCTCATATTTTGACTCGACACAGTTTTTCCTCTTTTGTGAATGAGTAGATCTTTTCCCAAAGGATGATGATAAGCAGGCATGCAAAAAGCTGAGTGCTTTCTTAGAAGGCCAAGACACAGAATCTATTGTGAGCGAGGGAAGGAAAAAATAGAAATAAAAAAGGAAACAGACCAGAAAAGAAAAGAAACAAAGGGGGTCAATTTCATAAAATTTAAAGCTTTAATCTTTGTACCAAAAAAAGAATAATTTGTTGTAATTTTGATCTTTGAGTTCGAAGAACCACCACCAAAACAAATAATCCCCAATAAACAAGTTCAGAAACAGGGGCAGGGAAGGAGATCATCTAACAGGATTCATAACAAGTTCCATACAAATCAATGAAAAAACAAAAGAATTAGTAAAATAGTGGCAACAAAACAGCTTCTTGCTTTTCAAAACCTTCCCAATTCTTCCAAAAGGCCAATCTTCATTCTCAAAAACCAACAAATCTGTGACTGTTTTGTGTAAATTTGATCACTCTCCAGCTACTGCAATTGGGTCCCCATTCCATGAAAGATTAACCATTTCTCTACTTTAACTAGGAATACTCCTACTAGCATTCAATTCTTACGCGTGGGTTTCTATTTACATATAGTTTTGTTAAAAGAAGATTTCTCTGCCTTTTTTTTTTTTTTTCTCCAGAAATTCAACTCCTTCCTCAAAAGAGAAACCCAATCCCAAAAGCAGAAAAAACTTTTCCTTTCTTGTCTGACTCCTCCGAAAACCAAAAATCACCACCGAGACATTTCATTTCTGTCTTCCAAAACCCAAGCTCTGTTACGCCGCCTCATATACCTACTGAAAACTGAACCAGAGTGACTCTGACTTCTCCTAATCGATGACCCTGATTCTGAAATACTCGAATGTGATGAAGAACCAGAAGAAGAACCCCTAAATCTCCCAAAAAACGAGAACATATTACGGAAAGCCCTACCCAACCCTCCACCACCACCACCGCCTTGTCTCGATCTGCTCCTCCTCGACCCCCACGCAACCCTCCTCGGCCCACCACCACCGCTGTTGTTGAATCCACCGTCCATTTCCGTGTACACTGCAGGGAGCTCTCTCTCGCCGCCCGATCTTCTTCCCCCTGAAAACCTACCCACCGCGAATCCACCGCCGGGGAGTCTCCATATGGTGAGCCCAATCGCCTCTTCATCGTTTGCGGCTCGAGACGGGTCTCCAATTTCGAGATCCGACGATGCTGTTGCGTCGGTGGGAAGTTCGTGGCGACAAACAGGGCACGAATTACGAAGAGACAACCAAGGGAGAATACAATCTGAATGGTATATGTGTTTACAAGGCATTTGGCGAGCTTCAGAGCCGAGATCGAAAGCTTCTTTACACACAGCGCAGTGCAATTCAGAGCTGATGTGTCCGTCGACGATTTCAATCGTCGGCATCGATTCGACAGCGGCTTTTGACGCCGGAGGCTGATCGTATCGACCTATCCCGTTGATTTCGAACTGCGACAGCTGATCAAGCAATCGATCAAACCCTGATACCATCAAAAACTCCGACATGGCCGCCGGAAGAGGGCGGAGCCCTGACCCATCGCCGTCGTCGTAGTACAACTCGAAGCTCCTCTGCTCTCCGCCGCCACCGTCATCGCCGCCGCCGTCGGCCGGACCTCGCAGCACGATGACCGGATTGAACGGTGATCGGTCACCGTGGTTCCGCCGCTGCCGGCGGTTGCTGCCGAACATGTAGATCGCGGCGGCGTCCGGCCGAGGCGGCGGCGGAGGAGAAGCATGCACCGCCTCAATGAATCCGCTGTCGCAGTCTGGACAAACTACGGTGCCTTGACGCGAAACCCTAACGAAGCGAGTGCAGTTGTAACACCAATACGACGCCGTCGAGTCCATCTTCCGTCGATCTTATTAGATCTGAAATATATATCGAATAAATAGACAGAACTCGCCAAAGATTTTACAGACCGACGATGAAGATGAAGATGAAGATGTGAGAGAGAGAGAGAGAGAGAGAGAGAGAGAGAGATGTATTGATGAGTGTGAAAAAGAGAAGAATAAGGGTTTATAAACACGCGTGATGATGGAGATAACGGCAGAGGAGCGTTCACTTTGCTCTGTTATTAACGGCGTCGAACATCGAGTGAAGTTTCCATAGCGTGCAACCAACGCGTCGGCATTTTAACGGCGTTTCGTTGCGTGGCAATTGGAATGGAGTTTAATTAGATATACTGTAGTTTTCATCTTAATTTTAAAATAATATCAACTCAAAATTTATCATTTTGGTTTAGGTATGATTTATTATTTTTTTTTGGTAAGTTATTAATAGGCCTTAATAATTATATTTAATTCTATTAAAAATAAATATTAACAAAAACATTGTTATAAATAATTTTTTGTGATAATTTTTTATATGCTATTAAAAATTAATAATTAGTGAATTTTTTGGTCATTTTTTTATAAATTCTCTTTCTAAGTGTTTTGTTTTATTTTAATAATTTTTTAGATATGTTTCGATTTTAAAAGTAACACATAACAATAGTCCCTCATTTTATAAAGAAAATCTTTTCTTCATTCTAAAAGGAAAATCTTTTCTTTATTCCATGGTGAAAATGTCTCCCTTTCTAAGGAGAAAATTTCTCCTGCATTCCATAGAGAAAATATCAAATTTTGAATTTTGAATCTTTTTATAATTTGAAAATTTTAAAAATAACACAATAAAAAGTCTGAATGAAAATCAAAATACAATGTGGATGTTCACAGTAAACAACAAACATACAACTAACTTTTTAAAAAACAAAACACATACTAAAATATAATGTAAATGTTCACAATAAATAACAAATATATAACTAACTTTTGAAAATACAAAACACATACTAAAATATAATATGAATGTTCACAACAAACAACAAATATACAATTAACTTTTAAAAAAATAAAATTCATATAAAAATACAATGTGAATGTTCACAATTTTTAATTACTATACAACTAGCCTTAAAAAAAATAACTCATACCAATGTAAACATTTACACTACAACCTAAAAATATAAAACAAAATTGAAAAAAAGTAAAAATCAATTATTTCAATTGTTCAATGGTAACAAAAATGATTGTTCAACTAACAAACATAGTAACAAAAATAACAAACACACAATTAACTTTTGAAAAAATAAAACTTATACCAAAAATTCAATGTGAATGTTCACAATTTACAATTAATATACAACTAGTTTTAAAAAATAAAAATAAACTCATACCAATATGAAAAACATTCACACTACAACGTTAAAACATAAAATAAAATTGAAAGAAGTAAAAATCGACTATTTTGATTGTTCAATAATAACAAAAATAATTATTCAACCAACAAGTATCGTTAAAAAAATAACAAAATACAACTAGCTTTCAAAAAAAACTTTTTAAAAAAAACTCATATTAAAATACAATGTGAATGTTCACAATTTTAAATTAACATGCAATTAACCTTAGAAAATTAAATTCATACCAATGTGAACATTCACATTGCAACAAGAAACAAAATTAAAAGAAAAAAAAAATGATTATTTCAATTGTTTAATAATAACAAAAAATAATTATTCAAACAACAAGTACATTAACAAATAACAAATAACTAATATGATATAATTATGTCCATATCTATTTTCAAACACTTATTTATCAGATTTTCAAATAATGTGAAATGTGAACATTCATACTGATTGACAAAAAAATAGAAATAATGGCAGGAATAGAATTAGAAATCCAAAAAAAGCTCAATCATTTTAAAAATAAAAAATATCACTCACATCCTCACCTTCATCATCTTTATCATTATCACTATAATTAATAGTCTATACAATTTCACTATTCCATCAATCAAAATCAAACCAAACCCATCTTTAAAGAATATGTTTGTAACAAAATTGACTAGAGATAAACAAAGTTTCGATAATGGAGAAACATAGAGTTTTGAACACAAAGTAACAATGGATAAACACAAAAGTTCGAATACAATGTGACAATTGATAAACACAAAGCTTCACCACAACAATAGACAAACATAATATTATTTCACCACCATGTGTAAACTAGAATTTCTAAACCATACCAAATAGAGAGTTTCAAACCCTAGCACAATGAAACAGTACCATAAATATGAATTAAACTGATCAAAAAGAAAAATATGAATCATGGTAACTACCAAAATAGAAGTAGCAATAAAAATGAAATGTGTATATTTTTTTTCTATGTAATACGTATCAACAATAAACATAAAGGTATAATAGTCCAACAAACAATATAAATCAGAAAAAAAAAATGATCTCAGGGAATAAAAGTATAAATACATAGGACTATTTTTATAAATTGTCTCTAAAAATTACAATTAATGACATTTTTCTGTAACGAAAATTTTAAACTGTTGCTAAAAATTAAAAATTAGTGACATTTTTTTAATGATTTTTTTAAATTGTCACTAAAATTTATAATTTCTGACATTTTTTGTGATAAAATTTTTAAACAGTCACTAAAAATTAACAATTAATGAGGTTTTTGATAGTATTTGATGAAAAATATCATTAATTCTCACAGGACATATTGGATAATAAGTCTACCTATTAGGACTTATACGTAAGTTCTCTATTTATTTTTTGATTTTTTATATATTTAAAAAATTATATAAAAAATAGAGAGATAATATAACTTAAATAAACCAATAAATTAATAAAATTTTTATTTTTTGTGTTGCAAGAGCAATCATTTTATTGCAATTGCCCCTTCATTATTTTAATTTTATATTTTAATGCCTGTTATGGTTTCTTTGTCAATTGTTATTAACATTTAAAATTCTAGAGATTATAAGGGCAATAAAGACTACCGTGTAAATAAATAAATAAAAGTATATGAAAGTTATTAAAATTCTAATTTAAGTTGTACGTGTCATTTTTTCAATCTAAAATGCTAATGACAAAATGAATTGCATTAAAACATAAATAAAAATATGAAGTTTACATTGATAGAATGAAAATTATGATGATTATTGTCCCAAAAACCAATAAAGGAAATTTTATAATAAAACAATTAAAGGTTTCAGCTTTGGAATAAGGAATATTTATAAATAAATCTCATTCTATAAACGAGTACTCTAATTAGTCTAAAAAATTTTTATTGATCAGTTAAGTCTTATTAGTAGAGAGTTTCTTTCTATTTGGTCCTATTTTTTATTTTAGTAGTGTTTTGATAGACAATTATACCCCTTTATTAATATGAAATGTATGATATGATATTCCAATGTGACAGGTATTAATATCACACTCCAACGATGTGATGCTCCAAAAAATTAAAAACAAATTTAGCGTATTTTTTTCTAAATGTGACAACGTAACAGGTATAATGTGACACTCCAAAACTTTTACTCTAAAAAAAATAATTCCTCCTTAGTGTACTTTTTCAAATGTGACAATGGCAAATATAATGTGACACTTTAAAAAAATAAAAATTTCTTAGTATATTTTTCTCAAACGTGACAACATAAGCAGGTATGACATGATACTCTAAAAAAAATAAAAATTCCTTAGTGTACTATTCTCAAACATGACAACGTAATAAGTATGATGTGACATTTTAAAAAAAATAAAAATTCCTTAGTGTACTTCAAACGTGTCAACGTGATCGGTATGATGTGACACTTTAAAAAAATTAAAAATTTCTTAGTGTACTTTTCCCAAACATGACATGTGATAGCTTAATGTGGCGAATATGATGTAATACTATAAAAAAATTAAAAACTCTTTAATGTACTTTTTTCAAATGTGATACTCTAACGTGGTGAGTATGATGTGACACTAAAATCTCTTTAGTGTACTTTTTCTAAATGTGACATTCTAGTGTGACGGGCAAATGAGTCATTGCACATAAAAAATAACTAAATAGATTATAAAAAAAATATTGGACTACATGAATTACAAGTCTAAAATATGGGACTTATTGATCAATCTCTCTCGTAACAAATTAAATTAAGAATTTTTAATTTTATCAATTTAAATTTTAATCTTTTAATTTATTTTTAATCTAAATTATTTGTTTATTTTTCTAAAGTAAATTTGTTAGAAAAACTATATTTTAGTTATTAAAACCAATTAAAATAGACATTTTAAATATTTTTTTCGTACATCTAGATTGATTTAATGACTATGCATTGGTTTGGAAAGTTGGATTAGGGTGGGTTAACACTAAAATAGTTACAAAAAGATAAAATAAGTTTTTCAGGCTCAGGTTAAAAAATATCACATCCAAATCATAATTATTTCATTTTTTTTCTTATAAAAGTCAAAAAGTCAAAAAACTTATCTCAAATAAGACTTTTTAGAGCTAACCCACATCCTAAGCGAAACCTAAGATTTTATT
The DNA here is from genome assembly GCA_025200525.1 of Camellia lanceoleosa. NCBI lineage: Eukaryota > Viridiplantae > Streptophyta > Magnoliopsida > Ericales > Theaceae > Camellia > Camellia lanceoleosa. The sequence continues at coordinate 52,803,533 of CM045768.1, read as the reverse complement.
TTTCTATTAATTTTATTTAACAAAAATAAATAAATAATTTAAATTACAAATAAATTTAAAAATTAAAGTTTAAATTGATAAATAAAATATGAGGGCTTATGTTATTATAAAACTCAAACATTGGAGTTATTTATTTATTTATTTTTGTAATTTCTCTAAAATAAATTACAATGACTAACGTTCCGTTTATTTGGACAAAAAAAAATTGGAAAATATTTTCTGTATTTTCTGGTGTTTGATACAATAGACACGAAAGTCAATGAAAAATATTTTTCATAATACATAAAAACAAGTTTATATGAACAGAAAATATTTTTCACTTTTAAATTGTGAAAAACATTTTCCGAACTTGAGTCTTATCAATGTCATCACAATACCACCATCACTCTCATTTCACCATCACACCAGCATCTAGGAATGGCAACGGGGCGGGGCGGGGCCGGGGATCACCCTCCCCGTCCCCGATCCCCGAGAGTGGAAACTCCCCCCGGTCCCGACTCGACGGGAACCTATCGAGTCTCGTCATCGCGCTAACGAGATCGGGTTTCGACCCAAAAGTTCCGGACCCAAAAAAAAAATCGAAACAGCAACAAGTTTGCAAATCTGAGAGACATCATCGAACAAAAAAAATCCAAAAATCCAAACATTTAGCGAAAAGTAATAATCTGTTCAACCCAAAAATCCAAACATCATCCTAGTTCACAACACACACACACACACAGATCTGTTCAACCAAAAAAAAAAAATAATAATAATCTGTATATGGAATGAATCAACAACAACATCATCAATAATAAATCATCAACACCAACAACATCATTTTCGTCAACAACATAATCAATGGCAACATCATAAAAAAAAAAAAAAAATAGAGACATACGGTGGCGGAGGGAGGATCTGCTCTCAGATCTGAGTAGTGGAGGGAGGATCTGTTCAGATCTGCTCAGATCTATTCACGGAGAGAGGCGGCCAGTTGGTGGTAGCAGAAGGAGGCGGCAGGAGGAGGAGGCGGTGAGGCGACGGAGGAGGCAACTCAGAGGACGCCATCGCCGACGGAGGAGGCGCTGAGAAGAGAGACGCAGTGAGAAGAGAGAGATGAATCAGTGAGTGAGAGACGAGAGAGAGAGATTGTGAATCAGTCTGTGATGAGTTGGTGAGACAGTGAAGAGAGAGAGAGAGAGAAGTAAAGTGAGTGAGATAAGGTTTTAGGATAAAATATATTATTATATTATAAGTAAGGCAAGTATTATATTATATAAAGCATATTATATTATATATATATATATATATAAAATACGTCGGGAGGATAGCGAGTGGGCCGGTCAGGGGCGATTTGACACTTATAACCGTCCCCGACCCGAAATTAATCGGGGAATAATTTTTTAATACCATCCCGTCCTCATGAGATTTCAGGAAAACCGTATAATCGGGATCGGGATCGGGTCCCGTCGGGCGGTTTCAAATTGCCATCCCTACCAAAGATCACTATTACCATCATACCACCATCTCCACCTTCATTTTACCACCACCATCACCAAATAAAAGAACAATTATGTAAAAAATATTTTTCACCTAAATAAATAAATGGGGTGTGTAAATGAATTTTTGCTCTGAAGATTAACGATATATTCTATTTGATATAATAATGGTAGACGGCGTTAGTGGTGCCGTGAAAATAGATTGGTCAGTTATCGATTAACTGTGGGCCGGAACAAGAGCGGGTTGAGTGTAAGCCAAACGGGTCTGGTTGGAGGGCGTTGACCAGACGGGGAAAGTGCTAACATTACAGGTTTGACCGCCGATTTTGAAACTAAAATCAATTAATCGTCGATAAAATAGTCTAACTTGACGGGAGATTCCCACCAAGAAACATGCGTTCCAGCCCAGCCCCAGGCATAGAATTTTGTTCTACTTTTTATTTTTATTTTATTATTTAAATCTAAATCTGGGTTTTACGTTTTAGTCTTGTAATTTTCAACAACTTGGCTCGCTCATGATTATAATCGATCAAGACCACTCATTCAGACATACCATTTGATTAATTCAACGTGAAAGGTGTGAAATTATTCTCAACAAACCAAGTTATGGTCCAATTGACTATCCTTAATTGAGTTCAAATAAATATAGAAAAAAAAATAAAAATATATAAAAACAAGACATGTCTTAGCTTATTATGTTTATTTTTAATTGAAAATGCCTAATTCTCAAATTAGCCCGATAGTACAAATTTCGGTATAATTTAATTCCATTCCTATAGAATTATGAAATTCCTTATTTCACCCTCTTCAATTATTTTATTTTTTTCTTGAAAATGTTAGATGTACATATGCCAAAGACAAAATTATTCATAGAAAAGTGTATAGATGGTTTAAAATTAATTTAAAATGTGATCCCTAGGAATGTATTTAAACTATACATGTGTTTTTATATAAACAGTCTTGTGGACCATCAAGTAGCATGGTTTTTCCTTTATCCAATAGTTAAAAATAAGAGAAAATTATTCTATAGTGGGAACTTAAAAAAATTATTACATGTGTATGAAAAATTTTATAATTTTAATTATTAATATTGATAAAATTTATTATTAATTTGTAATTTTTTGTTAAAATTATACATGGATATAAAAATTTTCTTAAAAATAATCTTTCTCCTTTATCCCTTTATTTTTTATTTTATTTTTTTTGATAAATTCCTTTATCCCTTCATTTAATAATAGTAGAGTATGCCAAAAAAATAAAATAATAGTAATGGGTTAATTTGTAAGGTGGGTCACTTTCTCCCAACCTCCTTGATGGAACTCATGGCTTGATTGCTTGATTTCTTAATCAATAACCTAGAAAAAAGAATGGGGGTTTTAAAAGAAGAGTTTTAGAGAGTTCTAATGGTGTATAGGTCTCACAGTGTTGTGATATTTATGTCATGTTTTTCTTTTTATTTTATTGTCAAGTTATTAAAGTTCCGTTTAGGGTTTTCAAATTAGATGGATGAATAATTTCTGCCTTAAAAAAATACTTAAAAAATTGTCCAGAATTTAAATTGTATGGATTATATTCAATATAAGGGAGTATTTGATAACATGATTCAACACTTAAAATTAAATGTATTAAGTAATAATCAATTAAGTTTATTTGATAATTACAATTGATATCACTTAAAAATTTAGTGCATCTTAAAATATAAGTTAAAACTTAAAGAAAATTTTAAATTATATAAAGTTACTTAATTCTGACTGAATTTATAAAATACTAAACATAAGTATCTGTATACACTATTATAAACTCAATACCACCACCACCATCATCATCACTACTATCCACCACCACCATCATACCACTGCCGCCGCCACCACCACCACCACCATCATCGTTGCCGTCGCCACCACCACCACCACTACCACCGCCATCATACCATCACCATCATCACAATTTAAAAATTGAAATATACAATTTGAAAATAATAAATTTCAAATTTAGTCTTATATATATCAAACAATTTATTAGTAGTTCAACACTTGAATTTTTATCAAATATCTTTTCAGCTTATAAAATTCAGCATTCAGTTTTTAATACTTAATTTTAATTTTCAATTTTATCAAACGGCATCTAATATATCAAGTTTCAATTTACACCACACTCACTTTCTAAATAAATTTCATGTTAAAAATTATGGAATTTTATCCTTTTTTTTTTTTCTTTTTTTTTTTTTTTTTTTGGTGGTTTCTCTTGCTAGATTAAAATATAGGACTTTTCTCAAGTGTGCAACTTACACCTTACACTTACGCCTTTTCTGTTTACCGTCCTATTTTATGTTTATACCTTCCACTTACACTTTTTTTGTATTAGATATGAATGTCTGTTAAATCTTGTACACACCATAACAGGACCCTAAAATATAAGCCCAAGATCATGAAGTGTCCAATCCTTCATATTTTGTGAGATGGGACGTTTGCTGAACACAGTCATCCAAATCCTTTGCTCCATTTAACAATTCGGGTCGATTATTATTTTTTTAATAATTATGGTCAATTCTTTTATCTTTTTAATTTTTTGGTAAGATCATGGAGTCAAAAGTTTTTGTTGTTACATACTTCACAAAACATATGTAAGAATAAAACATATTTTTTTATTTTCCTTTTCGAAAAAGAAAAAATTGAAAACATGTTTCTTAATTTCAACAAACAAAAAATATAAAATTGGCAACATTAACAAAATCAACCTTAATGTTAATTTTCATCCCACTTAACATATATCTATTCTAAGGCGCAATTACTACAGTTTTAAAGCTTTGTTAGTACTTTTTTTTCTTTAAGAATGTCCAAGTTGTTAGTTGTTAGTTGTTAATTGTTAATAACTACTAATAATTCCTAAATTCCAACAATCTTCCTAATTCGTCATGTCACCCAAAATAAATTGCATTTGCACCAACCGCTAATTTATTGAAAGTATATGCCTTTTTCCTTTCTTTATAGCCCAAAATACGTTGTAAGAGTATGGAAAAAATGCATACTCTAACAACCTATCTTTCAATCTTAAAAGTATTTTAAAATAAGAAGACAAGAGAAATTTATAATAAAAGAACAAAGATATTTGAAATAAAAGATTTTGTGTCTCATAATCAATATTTGATTTTTTAGCATAGTGCCTTCAAGGTTCTTCACAATTTCTTGGTTAGTCATTGCCAAAAATAAAAAATAAAAACAGAATGGCAAATTTGAAAAGCCTAAAAAATAGATGATATTGATTGGATTCTTAAACCTTCTCCATGCTACTGGTTTACGCCTTTCTTTGAGTCTATTTTCCATTTGCTTTTTTATTAGTGAAAGTCCTTTTCAAAGAGAATAACTTAGCTTTTGAACCCATAAAGAAAGAGGCATTCTTAGAATGGGCACACACAGACACACACACCCCCCCAAGATTGCAAAAGAGATCAAAAAGAAAATCCAATATCCCTTAGCTGTAAATAAAGTTGTTCACTATCATATTCTGTCAAACTGTGTTGAAAAGGGGAGAGAATTTATAAGTGCCTTTTCCTTTGAGCCAAACACCACAAATCAAACAAAGAATGTTTACATATAATTTGTTTTTCTGTTTTTGTTTTTTTGGAGGGGTTAATTTTCAGATGTTTAGATAATATCGAGTTAAAAAGAAAAATAATTTTGCATAAAGTCCAATGAAAAGAACAATTTTCCCGCACTATGTATGCGGTGCGTGATATTATCTTCTTCTTCTTCTTCTTTTTTTTTTTTTTTTTTGGGTTAATAAATATATGTTAGAGATAACTAGGGTTTGTAGAATAAACAAAGTTGCTTGAGTTAATCTTATGTTTAACACTTGAATTCATTAAAAATTAGTTTGAGATTGACTCATTTTATAAACAAGTCAAATTTAAACATATTTTAGATGTCGTTAAATTTTTAAGCCAAGTTTGAATAACCTAATTCACTACTCAATAGATGTGTTTGCACTATAAAAATCAAATTACTCTGGATTCGCTCGTTATGAGTTCAATTAAAACTCATTTAGATTTATTCAACAGTAAAATAAATTAAACCTAAATATATTTTGAAATGCATTAAATTTTCAAATCAAACTTAAAATAAGCATCGCGCAATACTACACTCATAATAAAATAAAATCCATAGAAAATAAGAAATGCTTATGCAATGTTTGATTGGATAATAATAATAAATAAATAAATAAAGTAGTTTACATGAAATGCATTGCTTAGGTGCAAACAGTGGTCAAAGACGGCCTCTTGGCAATATTTAAGGTCAAATATGAGATGCCCAAAAGTCCACAGGGTCCCAAACATTTTTTCTTGGTTGTCATGGGTCCAACTCCAACCCATTTTCCTTAGGCTGCTTTGCTCTCGTGTAAAATCATTGTTTATTTTGACCCTTAATTTGTGAAATAAACCCTAGAAATTCTTTTATAGTGAAATGTGAGATTGCTTTGTAGAGAGTCCTGAGTCTCATTTATCCTTAAAAATTGATACAATATACTACATATAATTTGATTTCTTCTAACATTTCTCACTTTTGGAACTTGTTTGTTAAAAATCTTATACATTTTTGGAACTTATTTTGGCAAGTGAGTTAAAAGTAAATTTTTTGACATTTTTTAGTCACATCACCTTTCTATTTTATTTACATATTTTTTCAAAAAAAATCCAAAAAAACAAAAAAACTATCTTCTAACCTACTTCCTAAAACAAGCATCCCGTGCTTTTTTTTAATTTATTTGCTAAATCTTGAAGTGTGTTTGATAAGGCATTTTAACTACCACTTAAACAAATCAGCTTCACTTAAAAAAGACATTAATTTGTTTAGTCATAGATATAGCACCACTGCAACAACAACAAATATATATATATATATATAATAAAAAAATTAAGGTATTAGAGACTAAGGGCTAGTTTGCTATGTTATAAAAAAGATAAAAAGTCAAAAAGTTATTAAAAAAATAAAATAAGTTATCACTATTCACAAATTAAAAATATATATAAAAAAATTAATTTACATAAAAAAAGTACAATCCAACTTTACACAGGTGATGGTACTGAAATGATGGAAAAAATTACATACATACACTGTGATGGTATAAATTACAAATTAGATATATATATTCATTAAGTTTGAGGGTATTGTTGGGGCCATTGGAGCCCACCATGGGTTTTATTTCGATAATCCGAACCATTCAATATGTAGAACTCGTCAAGTACTATATTCTTGTAAAAAATCACATTGATCGGATATGGATAGCTATGTAATCAAATTAGATTTGTGTCAGCCATTTACTTTTCACCGTTCATTTTTTTCATACAAAACTGTTTTGATCACATAGCTATCGATATCCGATCAACGTGACTTTTTACAAGAATATAGTACTCGATAAGTTCTACACATTGATCGGTTCAAATTATTGAAACGGGACCCGTGGTGAGCCCCCACGGGCCCAACAATACCCATGAAGCCTCATGCTATATATATATATGTTCTGAAGTTATCACCATTTGCAGGGCAATCCGTACTGTCCTTCAATCAGCACCGTCACTAAGTCTAGGACATAGGGACAATAATGTAATTTTGCTATTTTATACAATATATTAATATACATTTTTTCATAAAAAGACAAAAAAATCATCCCAAACACACATCTTTTTTCTGTCTACTTTTCTCACGGAAAATTTAAAAAGTGCACTTATTTAGAACACTCCAAACAAGATATATAAATTTGAACATCCATCAACAAAATTCAACATTGGAAACAAATCCCAACAACATCTATTTGTTTTTTTTTTTTCTCAGGGCTGGTTTGGCATGTTATAAAAAAAATAAAAAGTCAAAAAATTACTAAAAAAATAAATAAGTTATTACTATTCACAAATTAAAAATGAAAAATATTTGAGACCCCCCCAAAAGATGACCCCCACTAATGTATTGACCATTGATGTATTTGAAATTTTTTTTAGAATTGTATCTAATAGTGACATGAATGATTCAAATTATTTTGGAGTTTGTGGGGGTTGTATTTTGTAGGGGTCTCTATCATTGTTGATTAAAAATATTAAAAAAATAATAATTTACACAAAAAAGTACAATCCAACTTTACACAGATGATGGTATTGTAGTGATAAGGAAAATTACATACATACACTGTGATGGTACAAATTACAAATTAGATATATATATACATTAATAAGTTTGAGGGTACTGTTGGGCCCTGTGGGGGCCCACCACTGATTCTATTTTGATAATCCGAACCATTCAATCTGTAGAAATCGTCGAGTACTATATGCCTGAAAAAATCACATTGATCAGATATAAATAACTATGTGATCAAATCAGATTTTTGTCAACCGTTTATTTTTCACTTTCCATTTTTTTCATAAAAAACTGTTTTGATCACATAGTTATTGATATCCGATCAACGTGATTTTTTACAGGCACATGGTACTCAACGAGTTCTACACATTGATCGGTTCGAATTATCAAAACGGGACCCGTGGTGGTCCCCCATGGGCCCAACAATACCCGTGAAGCCTTATGCTATATATATGTATGTGTGACGCCCCAAATCTACACTAATGGTTGTAGTCAAGAGAAAGTTACTAATGAGTCTTATGGCCAATAACCAAATAAGATCTCAGATTGCCAGATTAGTCAAATTAGTCTCCCTTTTAAGTCCAGCTTTCTTAGGTAGCGCACTACCTTTTTGACAGATCTTAAGACACATTGACACAAGGTCTCATAAGTGACGTCAGGGGTTATATTGGTGTTAGAAAATAAGTACACAATAATAGAATAATTATGAATATCCTTAATTACAAAAGTTCGTTCCATTAACATTACATCCCAAAAGAAAATTTAAATTTTTATATGAACTTTGCAAAACATCAAAAGGAAATTTCTAACTTTTCTAAGATAGCCAAATGTCTTCGAAGGTTTTCGGCTCATCATCTCTTACTGTAAGCTCCTCTTCGGCACCTGGCATGATACGTCGTGAGCTTTGAATGCCCAGTAAACGCACACACACCCCATCATTTTTTCCCAATCCAATACACAACAACATTTACAAAAAAACTAAGGAAAGAATCATAGCATTTAAGTTCATAGCACAGATTATATGGTTAATTATTAGTAGTTTAGAAATCCCCCAAAGAAATTTCATCTTCCCAACTCTAAGAATTGGACGCGGATTATTCGGTATGCCCCCTCTTTTGTTGCTTTGTTGCAGAACTTACCTCGGATGCCTACCAATGGTTATATACAGCGGAGGGCCAACCGAGGGCCTCAAAAGAGACGGTAATGATGGGCCTAACCCAAATTCCTCCTTACACCGAACTACCTAGGTTCGAATACAACTACTCCATTCAAGGGTTCCGAAACAACCAGTTGCGCAAAAATTGCTCATCTTAATCCACTACTAATATCAACTTAACATTCCCATGATTTATGATGTATATGTAAACATAAATTTCAGAACATAAACCTTACACTTCGGATCATTTACCATGTGTATTATCAAGAAATCAAGACAAAATGACATACCTGAATCCATTGATGAACGGTTAAACGGAAGCGTGATTATCAATAAACTCTTTGTTATCGATTATGTCATTGCCTTCTAATCCTTTCCCCTTTGGTGCCTTATGTTTCTCCTTAAGAAAATTTAGAAAAATGGCAGTGTTCTTTTTTTTCCACTTGGGAAGGAATAGGGACCATAACCTTTTAAAGGTTGTAATTGGTTTTCAAAACTGAAAGGTTGTGGAAGTTCAAAAGGAATGAAAACCAACTTTAACCATTATTGGTTTTAATTTCTATTTATTGGTTTTCAAAACTGAAAGGTTGTGGAAGTTCAAAAGGAATGAAAACCAACTTTAACCAATATGTTTTAATTTCTATTTCTGCCCCTCATAGAAATAGAAATTATACAACTAGTATCTACACATTAGGTCCATAACACATATACCCTTAAGCCTATTAACTAAATTGAATCACTTAAATTGTAGGCTTCTTATAAATGATAACACCACATTTAATTATGTGGTCCCATTGAGACATTATCTAACAATCTCCCACTGGACCACATATGTATCCTGAAAAATGTGCTTAACTTTAGTGAGCTCAGAAATTTGTTATCATAACTTGAGGGTATCCAAACAATCTTGTCCATTAACTATATTAATATAGGATCAAAGCGGTCTTCGTTACATCAATCGTAACTCGACCCACCAATGGTTACGTATACTAATACAGCTAAATGACATAGATCAATCATGGATGCGTAGCATGGAAATTACATGTGATGTAATCCATACATGCCTATTTCCAACTGGTCCTACTTAACTTTATTGAGATCAATACTTCACAATACGTAACAGAGCGTAATAAACTGAATATTTCATTTCTGCAGAAATTAATCTAATTACATAGATAAAACTCAAGGCTGACATAAAGCAGTAATATAAATACAAACTCCCACTAAACCAGAATGTTCTCAAATAGAACAACACCCATCCGAAAGCGATGTGCTCATGAAAGACCTTAGGTGGTAGTCCCTTCGTAAGTGGATCCGCTATCATGGAGTTTGTCCCAATGTGCTCTATGGAAATCTGTCCACTCTGCACTCTTTCTTTTACAACTAGGAACTTGATATCAATATGCTTTGATTTTGTCGAGCTCTGTTGTTATTGGAATATAAAACTGCAAACTTATTGTCACAATATAACTTAAGTGGTCTTCGGTGCCTTCCAAAATACGCAACCCGGTGACAAAATTCCTGACCATTTCCTTGGTTTGATGCCTCATAACATGCTACAAATTCTGCGGCCATGGTGGATGAAGCTATGAGCGTCACGCTGCAGACCTCCAAGAAATTGCTCATAGCTAACAGATAAATATAGCTCGATGTGGATTTCCCTCTTGTCTTGGCATCCAAAGAAAATCAGAGTCGGAATATCCAATGACCTCTAACTTATCCGATCTCCTATATGTGAGCATATATTCCTTTGTTCTCTGTAAATATTGCATAACACGCTTGACTGCTTTCCAATGATCCATGCCAGGATTACTTAAATATCTGCCTATCATGCCAACTATAAATGCAATATCCGGACGCGTACATACTTGAGCATACATTAGACTCCCTACAGCCGAGGCATAAGGAATCTTCTGCATTTCTTGAATTTCAAGATTGTTCTTCGGGCATTGGCTAAGACTAAACTTGTCTCCCTTAGTAACCGGGGTTTCACCTGATTTACAATTTTGTATGCCAAATCTATTGAGTACTTTTTCGATATAGCTCATTTGTGATAATCCCAGAATACCTCGAGAACGATCTCGGTGTATTTCGATTCCTAATACAAAGGAAGCATCACCAAGATCTTTCATTTCAAAATTCTTAGATAGAAATCTCTTGGTGTCATGCAATAAGTTTATATCATTTGTGGCAAGCAATATGTCGTCAACATATAAAACCAAAAATATGTGTTTACTCCCACTGAACTTGTGATACACACATTCATCAACAACATTAGTTTCAAAACCATACGAAGTGAGAACTTCATGAAATTTGAAGTACCACTGACGAGAAGCTTGTTTGAGTCCATAGATGGATTTAGTCAATTTGCAAACCATATTCTTTGGGTCTCCTGACACAAAGTTTTCTGGCTGCTCCATATAATTGTTTCTTTAATGTCACCATTAAGAAAAGCTGTTTTGACATCCATCTGATGCAACTCAAGATCAAAATATGCAACAAGCGCCATAATTGTCTTAAAAGAATCTTTCGTAGGTACTGGTGAGAAAGTTTCTTTATAGGCAACTCCTTCTTTTTGTATAAAGACTTTGGCTACAAGGCGTGCCTTATACCTCTCCACATTACCATTTGAATCCCTTTTGGTTTTAAATATCCATTTACAACCTACGAGCTTCGCACCAACTGGTAATGAGACAAGTTCCCAAACTTTATTGTCTTGCATAGACTTATATTCTTCATTCATGGCTTCTATCCACTTATGAGAGTTGGAACTTTCCATGGCTTGACGAAAGTTGATTGGATCATCTTCGACATTCCATTTTCTACCTCATGTTCCCGGAGATATACAATATAATCATCTGAAGTGAAAATCTCCTTTCTCTTGTGGATCGCCTTAATGGCATGATTCTTGAGGTTGAGGTTGTAGAGTTTGTTCCTCGGGAACAATTACCTCATCTTGAATGGGGGTTTGAACTATATTATCTTGAACAACATTATGCAGTTGAGGATCCAAAATTACTTCTCGAGCAATGGCGGTATAGGAACTCGTGATTGGTCAAAAGTAGTAGTAGAAAGTGGGATTACTCTGCTTCCTCCTCAAAGACAATGTCTCTAACTGATTTCTCCCCAAACTCAACATCCTCAAAAATGTTGCAATTCGTCTCAAATATTGACCTATTTGTGGGATCATAAAACTTGTAACCCGTGATCGTTCGGCATAGCCAATAAAGTAGGCGCTAATGGTTTTAGAGTCCAATTTTCGTTCATGAGGTTTATTAGGCCTCGCCTCGTGAGACACCCCCACATGCAAATGTTTTAGACTAGGCTTTCCAACCCAAAGCTCATAAGGTGTTTTTACAAGCGCTTTAGTTGGCACCGATTTAAGATATAAGTTCTTTGTCTTTAGAGCCTCACCCAGAGGACTCGGTAAAGTAGAATATTGATCATACTTCTTACCATATCCTTAAGAGTCTGGTTTCGTTTCTCAGATACACCATTCATGCTAGGTGATCCTGGCATGGTGTATTGTGGGACGATTCCACATTCCTCCAGGTATTTTGCAAATGGTCCTGGACGTTGTTCACCTGATCCATCATATCTGCCATAGTATTCACCACCACGGTCAGACCTGACACTTTTAATCCGTTTGTTGAGTTGTAACTCAACTTCGTATAAATTTTTGAATACGTCTAAAGACTGTGATTTCTCATGGATAAGAAATAGATACCCATATCTGGAATAGTCGTCTATGAATGTGATAAAATATTGTTGACCATTCCAAGACGCCATAGGGAATGGACCACAAATGTCCGTATGAATTAATTCTAAGACATCTGTAGTCCTATGGGCACCATATTTCTTTATTTTGGTCTGTTTTCCCTTAATACACTCAACACAGACATCAATATCTGAAAAATCAAGAGAGTCCAAAATTCCATCAGACACAAGGCGCTCAACTCTAGATTTAGAGATGTGACCTAGGCGTTTGTGCCATAATGAGGCTGAATTTTCCTTAGTTAATTTACGCTTTGTACCTCGTGATTCCACGTGCAAGGTTGCATGATAAGATGCAATAGTTTCGAGCAAATATAGATTATCAAACACATTAAGTAAACCAGTACCAATAACATTGGAATTAATAGACATACTAAACATCATATTTCCAAAAGAACAATAATATCCCAATTTGTCCAATACAGAAACAGAAATTAAATTCCGTCTAAAGGACGGTACAACAAAAGTGTCTAATAAATCCAAATAATAACCAGTTTTCAGTAATAATCTAAAGTGCACTATTGCCTGCACTTCTATTGACTTGCCATCACCCACAAAGATGTATCTTTCAGCATCAGTTGGCTTTCGGTAGTTCAGGCAACCCTGCATAGAAACACATATGTGAGTAGTAGCACTAGAATCTACCCACCAAGTGTTTCTTGATCGAAGCTAAATTTATTTGAAACAGATCAAACGTGAAATGTACCTTTCTTTACGCCAAAGTGACGTATTTGGCCCAATCCTTCTTTCTGTGTCCGGGCTTGCCACAAAAGAAACAACCATCCTGCACTTTCTGTTTCTTTGGTTCCGGACCCTGAGGAATAGCAACTTCCTTTCCCTTATGCTTTCTTTTGCCCGTATGCTTGGAGGTGCTTGCCAGGTGAGCACTTTCAGTCCTTTCTTGCTTCAATCTCTCTTCCTCTTGCACACAAAATGAAATGAGCTCATTGAGAGTCCATTTCTCCTTACAGCGATTATAACGACCTTAAATTGGTTAAATTGTGCAGGAAGAAAGATGAGAACTAAATGCACGAGCAAATCATCAGATAGGTCGAGCTTTAGTGCCTTAAGTTTTGAAGCAAGATAAGACATTTCCATGATGTCCTCGCGAACATTACCCTTGCCTTTATATTTTATTGAAATCAAGCTTGCTAAAAGTGTGCTTGTTTCAGCCTTATCGTTTTTAGCAAAACGCTTTTGAATTTCTAAAAGAAATTCACCGGCAATATGATAACATCCTCTCGTTATTGTACCCGAAAGACTTCTGGAATCCCACGCTTCATGATCATAAGACTTAGCCTGTTAGAACGATCCCACTTTTCAAAGTACACAATTTCCTCAGGAGTACTTTGTGCAGTGAGAGCATTCGATTTTGGCATCCTTAATACCAAGTCTATGTCCATGCAGCCGAGAACAATCAATATGTTCTCTTTCCAGTCCTTAAAGTTTGTTCCATTTAACATTGGAACATTGTTCATGATGGCAGAGATTGAAGTAGTCGACATTAAAGCTGAATAGAAAAGAAAATAAAAGGAATAAACAATTATGCTCACATTAAGTTACCAAACAAATAATCTCTAAATAAATTAATTGGCACATGTTTATCACCACAAAATGTGTGTGTAATTCTGCCAAGTCTTAATCATGTCTTTGGACCGATAAATACCCGCATGAGATACACAGACATGAACATCAAAATATTCCATATAAAACAATCTAGACAAGAGAAATCACTTTTGTGACATCTTGTTTGAATTGACTTATATTGAGAATGTTAGAAAATTAAATTTCTGTAGACGTTGTATGAAATTACATTAAATTTAAAGATTTCTAAATTTGTGACCCCGTATATATTATATAATCTGCAGCAATCCCAATTATATACATACATATATAAATAGAATTGACGAGTCAAAAACAAATAGTTTTTTTTTTTATGATGTTCAAAATTAAACCGATTAAATCACAAGATATATCTATATATATATATATAAATACATGATGTTCATCCATTTGAGAGAAAAAAAAACTGCCCATCGAATCATTTTACAATTCTAGAAAACAGATTGTCATTTTCACAGAACAAAACAGGAAAAAACAGAATTTACATCCATAAGAAAATTCAGAATCTGATTCCAGGAAACTAAATAAAATGAATAAAGCATATCAATTCTGATAAGACACATGATAACCTGGCTTTAATACCAATTGTAAACATAAATTTCAGAACATAAACCTTACACTTCGGATCATTTACCATGTGTATTATCAAGAAATCAAGACAAAATGACATACCTGAATCCATTGATGAACGGTTAAACGGAAGCGTGATTATCAATAAACTCTTTGTTATTGATTATGTTATTGCCTTCTAATCCTTTCCCCTTTGGTGCCTTATGTTTCTCCTTGAGAGGATTTAGAAAAATGGCAGTATTCTTTTTTTTCCACTTGGGAAGGAATAGGGACCATAACCTTTTAAAGGTTGTAATTGGTTTTCAAAACTAAAAGGTTGTGGAAGTTCAAAAGGAATGAAAACCAACTTTAACCATTATTGGTTTTAATTTCTATTTATTGGTTTTCAAAACTGAAAGGTTGTGGAAGTTCAAAAGGAATGAAAACCAACTTTAACCAATATGTTTTAATTTCTATTTCTGCTCCTCATAGAAATAGAAATTATACAATTAGTATCTACACATTAGGTCCATAACACATATACCCTTAAGCCTATTAACTAAATTGAATCACTTAAATTGTAAGCTTCTTATAAATGATAACACCACATTTAATTATGTAGTCCCATTGAGACATTATCTAACAGTATAACTAGTGTGGTCGCCAACCCTTTTTACCAACCCATTTAGCTTTCCATTTTTCATATTAAGTTCATTACACATTGGTGGTTAGCACAAGTAAAAGCAAAATAAGTCCATTCAAGCGAAACTCAAGCATGCAAGTATGACATATATTACAACAAATATGTTACGATAGCACAAAAACACTAATTGGAACAAGAACCACACTGTCAGATTTTCAACACTACACCGGTTCAAAAATAAATATAGAAAAAAAATATTTTCTAAGGGTTTCAGAAATGTGGCTTACTAAGAATTTGTAGAGAATCAAGTCTAGTTTTAGAATCATTTTACGGAAGTAGGGTGGCCCTTTTTGATTTTTAGATATTTAAGAAATACACAGATCTGTCTAGATTTGACAACTGTTACAAAATTTGGTGTTTCTCTTAAAATACTCATTCATTTTCATTGAAATAAATTTTTTTTGAAATATAACCTTCATAGGAAGATTTTGATATAAAAATGAATGTGAGATAATTTTTCTACAATTTTCTAGAATTTCTTAAAGTTTCTTGTTTTAAACAGGTTCTTGCACCCAGTATTTAGAAAAATAAAAGGAGTCATAAAAACACATCCATGGTCTTGGCCAAAATTTTCACATACTCTACATAGGTCAATTAATACCACCTTTAAAACAGATTTTGAGTTGGTGAAGGTTTGCGATGGAAATAAAATCAAAAACCTTGAGAAAAGCTTGCTGGAAATTGCAAGGAAGAAGAGGAACATTTCATTTTCAAACCATACATCATCTAACAATGTAGTGACTAGTATCAGGTGAAATATATTTTTAGCATGTATTATGAAGGGGGAAAACATGATGACTCATTAAGAGAAGGGGTGTATGAGATTTACTTTGGTTTGTTAGATCTTTTTTCTACTTGTTGCTCAATTTTCTTCTCTTTTTCTCTCAAGCTAAGTTGCTCTCCCTTTTCTCTTCTCTCAGCTATGTGTTGTGTGTGTATGGAGTGAAATAAAATAGCTAGCAAGGCTTGTATTTATAAGCCAAGGAGGAGAGAGAAGGGTTGGTTTGGTTTGGTTTGGTTGGTTTTCAATAGATACTATTCAAGTTTGGTTGGTTTGTAATTGGATCCAATTAAGATTTGTGTTAATTGATCTTGATTAAGAAAAAGTAATCCTATTTACTAGTTAATTGGAAGACAAAAAAGATATAACAATAAATACTCCTCCATGTTGGTCAAAGATTTGTTGCATATTTGTAGAAGATTTGCTATGTATAAAAATACAATTCTAGGTCCTTTTCACCACCCACAACTGGCTACCCTATTTACCCATGTAAAAATTTGATTGATTTTTTTTTTTTTTTGTTAATAAAATATAGAGGATATTTTGTATAAATTAATAAAATATTGGTTGTACCTTTATTGAATAAAATATTAAGGTTTTAGGGCCAAAATGCAATAATTAAGAAAGAAAATGGTACAATATGAAATTTTGAAATAAAACATATGTTTAAGTCATATAATTAATAAAATAATGATAGGAAAAATAATTCAGGCCACGTGGTGCCGATTCGCAGCAAAAGGCGAGATACCAGGCTAAAACTACGATTACTGAAAACTAGGGTTTTTGTCATGACGCGAACCCGCCCCTATGGATTAAGGTCATAACCGGCCAGTAATCAAGGGATTACATATGGCCTCAAACCTGATCAAACATATTTTTAATAGAATAAGGGGCCAAAACGGAAGCTGACTTAAAATTCTGTCTAATGAGCTATGCTTACATGGTAAAGCAAAACACTCCATTAACAACCTATAATAACTCACACATGTAGACGGAAATAACATCTTATATATCCAGGAACTTTCAAATATGTAGACTGTCAAACATAAAGCTTATATACATGATGATCCACATATTCATTAGGGTAACAGAAAAGTGAACAAAAGAACAAAAGAAAACAAGATCTCATGCATTAAACGTTCGGGTTGACTCCACGACTTAACTTCCTCTCATATCTTTCACTGAGGCTGGGTTTGGACATCTCTTTGCTCACCTACACACATGTAAATGAGAGTGAGCGATAGCCCAGTGAATAATATCAAAATAAGAGCGTTACATGAATGAGACTTATAGCAAACATATCAAACTGCCACAAGCCCAATTATGTTTCTATCTAATACATCGAACAGCCTCGGGCCCAAACACATCAAATGGCCTCGGGTCTAATTTGTTCGTGTCAAACGGCCTTCGGCCCAATCATTTATGTCAAACGGCCTTTAACCCAATCATTCATATCAAACGGCATTTGACCTAATCATAATATTCAAACGGCCTTTGGCCCAATCATTCATGTCAAACAGCCTTTGGCCCATCATAATAATCAAACGGGCTTAGGCCCAATTCATTTCCATATTCGTATCCATGTGTGCCTCGTGCCCTTGATCATGATCATATTTGTATTTATATTCAATTAGTCTTATGCAAAAGACTGCCATTAGAAATATTCATCTATAATTCAACTTACAAATCCATAAGGCTCATACAAAAGTAACGTTTGTAAAATAACGTACTCGAATATATCTTTACTAAAATATTACTCACAGTGATCTGCTAGATGATTTCCCCTTGTGTTTGACCCTATACATTTCATAAACATAATGGGTCACAAACGATTTAATCCGTTTTTAATTTATACATCCCTCTTAGGCTTCTTTCTTATCCTTTTAACTCAGTTATAATGTTCAATGCATGCCTAAGAGTGCTTAGAAATAAAAGAGAACGGAAAACAAATCACAAAATCACTTTTTAAAATTTTAGAAACAGGGCTCTCCGCTCGAGCGCAACTTTGGTCGCTCGAACGGACCCTTTTTGGTCTACAAAAGTACTGGCTGCCCTATTTTTGTCTTCGAGCGTGACTTTGGACGCTCGAACTGAGAGTCAAAACATGTGATCGGGCGCTCGAGCATAATTCCTCACGCTTGAGCGGACATCAATGTCTGCAAAACTTCTAGGAGCTAACATTTTACGCTCGAGCGACGCATACCCCACTCGAGCGAACTTAATGAATTTTGGAATTTCTAGCAAACTGTTTGAGCTTCAAATTTGCATTCAAGTTGATGTAACTTGCATATTATGACCCATAATTCACTTGTACATCTTCTAACATGCTACAGATACTAAATTTACGACATTATGAAGCTCAATTCCCATGAATCAATTACATACATATACAATTCATACCAAACTCATCTTCAATACTTCAAATTCATGCAACTAAAGCTTGTACCTTCATGAATTGTGCTTGCACGTGGAATATAATTTCCATTCTCAACTTAAATGAAGCAAAAGATTATCAAAAGCATGAATCTTAATCAAAATTCAACATGGATCATATGTTTCATGCTCAATACACAAATTCATGGCAATCTTTTACATTCATGTTTATAATGACTTCAAAATCATCAAATTCAACTCAATTCATATTCTTGATCATAATTTATCTTTGCGTTCACATAATTACAACTCAAACTCATGAATTCATGTCTAATTACTCACCTAGAGGTTCAAATCTTCCAATTCCTAGCTAGTTCTTGAGCCTAGCCTCCAAATCTTGAATTCTCTTGCAAAAATTTAAAAAGATGATCTCTCTCTCTCTCTCTCTCTCTCTCTCTCTCTAAAATGTGAAATCTCAGCCAAGTTGAGTTCAAGAGAAAGAATTGGGTGTATATAGACCTATTTATAGGCTTGGCTAATCAAATTGATAAAGGCTAAGTAATGATGCTTTAATTTAATCATTCTGAATCTAATTATTTTAATCCGAATTAATTTCTAATTAAATTTCATCATAGGCTCTAAAAATTACGCTAATCACAATGGCGTAGACAATTTCAGTTTCTACGGTCGATAAGGCTTTTAATTTTCAATTTACAACAGTAAGTTGAACAGATTTTCCTACGGTAAACTAATATAAGGTCAAAATCACATTTAATCATGCAATTAACACCCAAATTTAAATTAATCACATAATCACAACATAATCACGATTAATTAACTTAACACAAGACAGGGTTATCACAGTTTTTCTCTTATAATTTTTCATTATAGGGTTTCTAAATTATTAATTCAGGGTTTTAAAATGTTTTTTAAGTTCTCAAAGTCAATTAGGATTTGTTGATTATCTCGCACAGTCGTTCCTGATTTCTAAGGTTTAATTTGCAAGAAATGGAGAAACAAGGTTTCTTATTGAAATTCTTCAACTATAAGCATTTGGGGACATTACAAAAAGTTAGGGCCTCATGATATATATGTTCTGAAGTTATCACTATTTGCAGGGCAATTCGTACTGTCCTTCAATCAGCACTGTCACTGAGTCTAGGACATAAGGGTAATAATGTAATTTTGTTATTTTATACAATATTTTAATACACATTTTTTCGTAAAAAGAAAAAAAGTTATCCCAAACACATATCTTTTTTTTGTCTACTTCTCTCACCAAAAAGTCAAAAAGTGCACACCCCAAATAACCCCTTAATATGTATTATTTACACTAATTTATGTACAAACACCTAAATTATATACAAATAAACAAAAAATCACATAAAACTATAAAATAATACAAACTAATAGACTAATAAAATACATGTTACTGGGTCAAATGTGTAATATTTAGGCTCCGATCAAGATCGAACCACGTTAAATATTGTGTTTCTTTGTGAATCATACATTGATTTACACCCTTCTTCTACTTTTAACAGTGGTATCAGAGCATACTACCAACAATGGTATTACTCGAATAACCTTACCAATATTCATTAATTAAGTCCATTTACAAATAATATTTTATCATTGGATGAAATGATGAATAATTAAATATACATATTCTCTCTCGTTATACAACAATGACATTTACATATAAATAAAAGAAATGCCTTGAGACTTACAATAAAAGAGAGGACACTACTCTTTACAAAAAAAAAAAAAAAAACTCTCAGTAAAACAACAAATGAAGCAGTACAATCCATTACTACATTACACTTATGAAATGGTAAAAACTATTGTTTGATCTTCAAATTTGAAAAGCATTCCATGTACACATGTACAGGCAGGGGGTGAGTAACCACTAGCTTACCAAACAATCTCATATTAAAATATTAGAAGATATGCGGTTACCAAAATACTCATACATATATGTAAAATCATATCATGTCAAAACTATATGATTTTATTACATAATATCTTAAATCCAATTTCTTTAATTAACCATAACAAGTTAACTTAAATAAATAAACATGTTTCAATAGCAATAAGACATCCTTTTTAATTCATTCAATTATCTCATTATCAATTGAATCAAATAATTAAATAATTCATCAAATCCATTTTATACAGTCTTATGAGATAAATGCATATGCCATGTCATACTCAAAATATTTTTCTCATCTTTTGAAAATCTTACGCACAATGTCATTTTGAAAACACATTAATTCAACAATTTCAATAAAATTTCAAGATGGTAAATACGACTTAGGAAATCCCTAGGCTGGTGTCTGCAAGTAGATTATACAAGTACTACTAATTTGTCATTTTTACCACCATTAACTAGAAGGCTCAACACTTGTAATCTGTCATTTTTACCAATATTAATTGGAAAGCTTGACACCTGTAATCTGTTATTTTTACCAGTGTTAACTAGAAGGTTCGACACCTATCACCTACACCACCTTTTAAGACTTGTCACCGTATCTATCCCAAAATCATTTCATGAAAACTTGTTTCCCAACATTCATTTTTCAATGCCAAATTTTCAAATCAAATTTCAAAGCTCATCATTATCAAATGAATTGATATGTCAATGCAATGATTAATAATACAATGCAATATTTCTTCCACTTTCAATACTTCCACACAATATTCCCATTATGATCAAAATTATCATTTCTCATTTCAATATAATTTCTCAAGACGAATATAAATACTTTTATTCCAATTCATCCATGGGACAACAAAATTCCCACACTTAGAGTAATCTCAACCATTTAGTCACTTCAAGACTATATCAATATTTTTAACAACAATTTCCAAAATTTCAACAATTTTCATATTCCATGAAAACCATCATTTATATGTAAGCAAATAAATAAATTTTCAAACATCACTTATTTTGGCACACAAAATAAATATAACAACATCTTCAAAGATTGTCAATATCTTTCTTAAAAACTCCCAATTTTTAGGTTTTCTCACCAAAACCACTCATCTTCATTTATTGAAAGAAAGTCACAAAAAACATCTCTCTTCAATCCTCATAATTCAAAACTCTTAATTTCTATTTTAAAAGGAACAAGAAAGTAAACTCACTTTAAAAAATACCTCTCATCTTCTTGAATCAACAATCAATTTTCAAAACAAATCAAATGATGATTTTGAAAATCATCTAGATTTTGTAAAAATATGTATATAACTATATTTCAACATAACCATTTTTCATGCTAAGCTATTTAAAGAGGTAATATTTTTACCAAATTCTCTATCAATAACAATTTCACAACTTTTTCTAAAATTACTTAACCAACATGATATTTACATCAAAAATTATGAAATATGCCCAATGGTAACATTTTCAAGGTTACGAGTCTAAAAGTTCACATTTCACATTTTTATTTTTATAAAAATGAACACAATTTAATCATCAACATGTCATCTTTTCAAAAATAACATGAATATAACACTTTTAGAGTTTTTAATCTCAAAGTAACTCTATAATTTCTACTTAATCATTTACTCCATATTCCTCAACATTATTTTATTTTTCTCAAAAATAAATTCCAAATCAAAGATAAAAAATAATAATTCAACTTTATATTTCTCATAATAAATCATCTAATCATAATATGATGTAAATACAATCATACAACCTTTAAATTTTATTTTTAGATTTTTTTTACAAAATTAAATACGCAAAATGATTTTTTTCAAAATCAATCTCAAAATGCCAACATTCTTAACATTTCAACATAATTTTTTTCCAAAAATTACCAAATAAAAATCTAATATATATATATATATATATATTCAATACCTTTTAAAATGACATATTTTCTCAAAATAACCCTAATATAACTTTAATGTAAAAATATGAAGAAAGTCCCTACCTCAAATAATAAAGAAGAGCAAATCTGGAAGGCAAATCTTGCCTAATCGTGAATCCGAAACTACCATTGCGAAGATCATGACGAGCTCTCCAACTTTCCTTTACAACACTTTTACAAAATCTCACTCTAAGGGCTCCCATTTGAAGCTTAAAGATTGAGCAACAATGGAGAGGAAAAAAAAAATGAAGAGAGAGAGAGAGAGACATGTTGAGAGAGAGAGAGAGAGAGAGAGAGAGAGTGCTAGGCTCTCTGCTCAACTAAAAAAATGAAAGAAAGAAAAGGAAATGATGGGAAGGAAAGAGGGGGGAGCAATCCCACGTGGGTTTGCTTTCCCAATCATGGGTTTTTCAAAATATTAATTTTTATAATAATATTTTCAAATTTTATAATATAAATTATAAAATGATATAATTTTTCTCACCACAAAATATAATATTTTTATACACCACAAAATATAATATTTTGTTCATTATGAAATATACACCCATTTCATTTACTAAAAAATATATAATTTTTCACCATATGGTACACATTATAAAATCAACTATTAAATATTTATTATAATTATAATCCTATATAATAAATAATAACAATTTCGAAGATAGTTATTACCAATCACATAATTAAAAAGGACCAAACAGTTAAACATGAGTCATTAAACAAACTCAAATTAAATTAAATCTAAATCATGGATCTTGATTAAATTCCCACCCATAAGCCAACCATGGCCCAATTATATACCAAAATAAACCCAACAAATTTATCTCAAGTCATGGTCTAAACATTCAAAATTAAATAACAAAATTCTGGTATGAATTAAATTGAACACCAATCAGTCCACGAATTTTCAGAAAATAAATACTCATCGATAAATTTTGAAATTTTTACCCAACATGCTAGACTCGTATGTGAACAACATATAAAAATTTCAAAAATTTTCTGAAATCGGGAACTATTTTAAAAAAATACAAAATCGAACTGTTCTCGTAGAGAATTTACACAACAGTCAAATCTGAAAATTTACTCAATTAAATTATGCACTGACTATTTTTTTTTTTTAAAATCTAGGTCATCACAATTGTCACGACCCGCTCCCCGTACCCAAGGGTTAAGCATCGTGATGGCCAATAACTGAGGTTACCTCCGGCCAATTCATAAACAAACAAATAAATGCGAGCGAAAGTAATATTTAAGTGAAGGTACCAAAATAATTATCGGAGCTTCTATTTTTATTACAAAATTTATTGACCCAAAAAGGTTGATATTTACATATATAAAAATAACATAAAAGTGCTGTGTGTATCTATTCCGCAACCCCGCATCTAAGACTTTCCAAAAGCTATTTTTAAAATGCGTTGTTTCCTGAAAATTTGTAAACAACTATAAACACATGGCAGAGTGAGAAATATTATACCAAGAATATAAGGGATACGAAATAACCATGGATAGTTAGTAGGCCAAAACATTTATGTAACTCAGTTTGGTGAATAAATCATTTAAGTGGCAGAAACTGAAATACAGAAATTATGTAAATAAATAACCATAACCACGGTACAGAACAGAACAGAGGTCACAGAAGTGACAATCATAACAGAAGTACGGACTCAAGAGGTGGCTCATACGGACTATAAAGGTGTCTCCCACAATAGTGTAGCACTTATCTCCGCACAACACTTTGCTCCGCACAGAACAGATGTCATTGGATCCATGACAGACAGAGGACCACAAAGTGGTCAAACAGAGGCCAATGGTTATTTAAGTCCCCCAAGGCGTGCGACTCCCGTGGTGGTACTTACAAAACATAATTGTTTATAAGGTTATAATCAAATATTCTTAAAATATAAAACAAACATATCCATGGGTTTCCTTTTAATAAATAGGGTTCAGAAATAAAACCACGTAACTGAAATATTTATCTAATTTATAATAGTTTATAAAATATAACTTGTATAAAATAAATATGGTAAGTCAAAACATACGTAAAATACATTATGGTAACTGATATAGGCCGAAAGGTACCACATTGAGGCCACTTAAGTTACATTTTTAGTCTTTTAATTTTATTTATTTGGTGGAGATGATGTGTTTCGTGCACTTGTACAGATTTGGCAAAAAATATGAAAATTCAATAAAAAAAGGCGCGAAAGCAGATTCTCCGAGTGAGAAGTGAAGAATCTGAGCCAGACAAACCACTGCACATGCGGCCAAGCTTAACCGCACGTGTGGCCCACCTAGGGACGCGTGCACGAAATTTTTGGTTTGTTTTGCTGCGAATAAAAGACAGAAAAATAGCCAAACCTAGGGTTCGAAAAAATTAATTCAGAATAGAGGGAGGCTAGGGTTCCAAAGAAGTGATATTCTACAAAAGCTCGAAGGACACTTCCATAAGGGTTTCTTCCTCATCTTCTTCCTCTTTCCACTCCTCTATGAGCGGCTAGTCGTCTTTTCTAGGGTTTTGATGAAATCCTAGCCATGTAATGGAATTGTTCATGAGCTTTAATTGTAAATTGGTTTCAATGAATGTATGGATGGTTTAGAAGTTTTTAATAATTGTTTCGTTCATCTCTTCAAGCATTTTACTCTGTGATTGTTTAATGCTTTCCATACATTAGTATTCTTTGTGTTTGTATTCAAAGTACGGGACAAGTCATGCTATGAGAGACAGGTCGTTTTGCTAACATAGTTTAGAGCAAACGACTCGTACTACTCGAGATGATTTGTGCTGGTACGTTGAATGCGACAACTCTCTTGATTAATATTTCAAACTTGTAGTTGTGAAATATTGGGTAGTTCAAACAAGATTGCGATTCATGGCTGATGTTAAGTCTCATTCATGTGGTTAGTGGTGAATTCTCTACCCTAAAATTTTTTCCGAAAATTAATATCTCCAACCCTACTTTTAATTGTCAATTTAATTCTTCAATTTTATTTAATTACTGTTGTAGACACCCTATTTTGACATGTCCTAAGACTTGGGCACTTTATTTTGACCACTCTCAGTAGAAAAATCGAAGTGAAGCTTTAATCCCAAACCTCAACTATTTTGGTCAAATTATTTTAAAATGCTAATATTTTATATATTTTTGTATAATTTTATGTGTGTGTATATATGTTTAGGTGTGTTTTATATAAATTGATAAATATTTTATAAACAAAAAAAAATGACGATAAAAAAAAAAACAGAAAATAAAAAAAAAGAAATATCATGGGGCAGTGGTGCAAAATATTCTTTTGGAAAAAGAGGGAGGTGGTGGAGGAGTTTTAAAATGAATGATATGATTTTTGATAAGGGACAACGCACATTTGCATTATATCTCTCTGGGTGGGAATTAATTAAACAAAAGCTAACACACACATGCATACACGAGGCACACACTCAACATATACGAGGCAGGCACACACGGTTTAGAGAGAGAGGGGGGGCTGAACACACACAGACAGGGGCACCACCTCTCTCTTTCTCTCGGCATGCCCATCACCACTCTCTCATACACGGCATGCACACCCACATGCATACTCATGCACACACTCTCTGATATACACATACGACATATGCACACAAGACAGGTACAAAAGGGCACACACACAGGCTCTCTCTCTCTCTAACCCACCCATCTCTCTCTTTAGAGACCCACTGATACACACTGATACACACTCACGGCACACACACATCCATCACTGCCATACACCCAGAAGCACCACTACACACCCACCAACTTCACCCTCTCACTCGGCAAGCACACCGCCACCACGGCATCAAGACACACACACTCATTCACACAACACCCACACACAGGTGCATGGCACATGTAACATGCACACACTCTCTGATATACATATACACATCATTGACAGGGGAGGGGCTGGATCTTCCACAACACACCTCTCACAGAGGCACTTTCTCTCCATGCATGACAAAGATACACACGGCAGTAGTCTCTCTGACTTAGACAAAAAAGATCAATCTCTCTCTCTCTCTCTCTAGGGGGAGAGACACAGACCCATTTTGGAGCTGGATCATCAACACCATCTTCTCCTTCTTTTTCTTCTTCTACCTGTTGATGGTCTGCCGAGCAAAGGAATGATAATCACGTTGGAATGAATTTTGGAGGGAATTCAAAATTGTGTTAATGGTTCAGTCTTATGAGCTTCAGAAGCACAAGGGCTCCGGGTGTAACAAAAAAAGATCCCCACAGTGGGCTGTCCGTGGGCCACCTCATGTGATTAAGCCAAGGTTCATATTTTATTGGGCTGGTTGAACAATCCAGCACTTGGAGAAAAATCATGGTTATTGGGCCATAAAGTTGTGGGATTTTGGTGCTGCAGAATAATAACCCATGTGGATATCATTCACGTTGGGTTGGTGCATTTTTGATTGGCTAGTGGGTTGGCCTTGAAGAGGTCGAGCCGGCTTGACAGTGGGCCGTTTCGTTTGAGTATTGATGGGGCCTCCATTGAAGATGAGTTTACATGGGCTGAGGCGTGAAGACAAATAGTTTGTTTTGCTAGTTAATGAATTTTCTTATTTTTATTTTGAGTGTTTGTGAGGATTTTATTTTATTTCTCTCTCCTTTGGATATGTAATAATTCAAGTGTTGTAATAATTCCCCACCCCGCTTCTTTCTATCACATTCTTTAATCGCTTTTTCTAACTGTACATATGTATATATCTGACATGCCATGCATATCCATGCTTTGCATCAATGTTTCATGCATTAAGATTTGGCTAAATTTATATGTGCGGATTTAATCAATTTTTCTGTGATTCTATACGCTACTTCATGTTATTGAGATGATTCACATGCCATATTTTAGAAGTTTAATCTTTAGTGTATCTCATGAGTGAATTGCATTAGGATTCTGTATATAAGATCATGCATATTTTACTAACCTTGTTTCGTAGCTGTTCGAGGGACGTCGGTCAATCTGTGAGTTTTTATGCTTTAGCATCCCATTTGTGTGTGTTTTTCTTACTATGTGTTAGTATTCTACTATGAGGCTACTTGCTTACTTGATATAATTGTATGAATGCTTGTGGATGAAGGTTTGTTGTTTGAATTGGAATAATTCAATAAATGTACGTTTTAAGCCCACTTTGCAGTGGCTAATTCACAAACTTTAAGCCCACTTTGTCAAGTGGCAAATTCAAACCCTTTTCGGAAAACAAACATGAAGTTGAATTGTTTTAATTTGAGCAAACTAGTCTATACTTGTATGCTTCACATAGTAAGGGCTGGTTTGGCTTAACCTAAATAAGTCAAAAAGTCAAAAAGTTACTTCAAAATCCAAAAAGATATCACTATTCACCAAAAAAAAAAAAATTAAAAAATCAATTATTTTTTAAAAAAAGTACACACCGAATTGATGTGTGTGCAGCTGCTGTGTGCGGCAGTGGAGAAAAAAGAAATGATTGGGTGTGGTTTTTACACACACCGTTGTTCATCCCATGGGGGCCATCACGGGTCCCGTTTTGATAATTTGAACCGTTCAATGTGTAGAAATCGTCGAGTACTATATGTCTACAAAAAATCACATTGATCGGATATCGATAACTATATGATCAAATCAGTTATGTACAACAAATGGATGGTGTTATAATTAATGATTGAAAAAAAAATAAATTTGATCAGATAGCTATCGATATCCGATTAACATGATTTTTTAGAGGTACATAGTGTTCGACGAGTTACACACATTGAACGGTTCAGATTATTAAAATGGGACCCGTGATGACCCCCACGGGCCAAACAAAACCGTCCAGTGCTTTGTACAAAAATTAGCCAATAATTTCCAACTCCAATTCACTCTTGCCGGTTGTACGGCTGGGGCCCACCCCTCTCTAATCATCTCCTACACACTTTTTTTATACAATTTTTTAATACACATTTTTCCATAAAAAGTCAAAAAGTTAACCCAAACCTCCATATTTTTTTCTCAACTTTTTTAGTCCAAAAAGTGCACTTTTTTAGGACACCCCAAACTAGTCCTAAATTTTAGGATTTACTAAAATAATCAGAACATAAACATATAAAGAAAATAAAATTCATATCATGGTTTAGTAGAGGCCAATCTTTTGATCGGGTGAGCGGGGATGCTCATTATTGACCTTCCCCTCTCATACATAAGGTTCCGAGCCAAGCATCCTTGGTTCTGACGAGCGATGGCCTTGGCCTTTGAGTCATGGGTTTCCTAATTTCCCAAAATATTAGGTGGCAACTCTGAGATCTGATGACGCAGTCCATTTTTGACAAAATTGCAATAAAATGGATTTTCAATAAAAGTTGCCAAATCTAGACTCTCATCTACGTTTCACATTGCACTCGTGAGGCTAGATCAAAGAGATCTCGGGAGTCCAAACTGTTTAACGTGCACGGGTACCCCCCGGGCATGTTATAGTTTCTGGCGACTCTGTTGGGGATTTATGAAACCTTGACTCGAACTCCATGATATGACTTTTATTTTCAATTATATGTTTATTGCATTGCATGCATTGGTGCACTTAAAGTTCCTGTGTTGCCCAGATATTGGTGGGAACACAGGCATACTTTTTGTGACACTACACCTATCTCTACGTTACTTTAGAGGCCTTGTGTTGTAACCTTTTTGAGATTTGTCAAAAGGGTAGCTTTGCTATCTAGCTCTGCTATCTAAGGTTCTCAGACTCCGAAGAGAGGCTATTTGACTCTTCTGATTTCCTGGGATTTTTATTGGTTATGACCCAAAGGAATCTTTGGTAACGTCACCTTGACTTCAACCCTTAAAGTAAAGCCGACCTTGTACATATAGTGAGCTATAGTACATTTCAAATTAGGACATGATGCTTTCCCATTTCTAGGATGTATGATAGCGTTTGTGTGAATAGTGAAACCCTAGATCATTCCAAGCTAGGACAGGATAACCCTACCCTCTTTAGGGGTGTTTTTTTCTCTTTACTGCTTTATGTATAATGTATTGGATTTATACAGGGGTTCTCACATTCGAATGAGTGGTTCAGGATGTTCAATTTAGCACCATTACTTCAAAAACAAAAAAAAAATAACAAAACATAAAATCAAAAAAAATTAAAAACAAAAAAAACTCCGATATCCCACAAAGTTGACCATTGTAAATAAATAGAACTTGTAGGGTATCCGACCATCTTTGTGATTGGGGAGTGACCACTTGTTGATTGCACGAGTTTTATTTTGAATGTTGTGGCTAGCCCACACTTTGACTAGCAAAATTGAGAATGATTTTATTCTGAGTTCTGAATTGAGTATTGAGTCTAAATTTGACTCCACCAAGTTTGTAGAGTTAGAGTCAGGCTCGAGTTAGCCTAATGAGTCAGAGTCTGTTGATTTTGATAGTGCTAACCTAGACATTTCTGTTCTGTCTAGGTCATCTTTGTCATTTTCTTTTGAATATGTTGTCAAAAGTCTGTTGTCATTGCTCAGTCATAGTCTCTTTTCAATAAACAGGAAAAAAAAAAAAAATGCCATAGAGTCTGCCTATTTTTCTGTGCCTTAATTCATCGCATTGACCAAAGTTTCTCAAAACGTTTTCCAAAACTCTGATAAAAATGAAGAAGAAGAATTTCCTCGGGGTTTGCAAATTTTGATCAACTAAGAGGAAGAGAGGTGTGCTAAGCCTTTGATGAATAAAATCATTTTTGTTAATGTGGGTACTGAGAAGAATCCTGACTTGGTCCAAATTGGTTCTATCTTGTCTTCGTAAAAGTACGAGTAATTAGTCACTTTGTGAAAAGATTTCAAAAACTGTTTTTGCGTGGTCCTACGAAAACATGCCTGGAATTAGTTATACAGCAGAGGATCCCTCTTGACTCGTGGTCCGACCTCCCTAGCTCCTTAGCTTTCAAACCTTGATTCGAAGTATTCAATGATCATTCAAAGTGTAAGGCTTGCATAGCCAAATTGGAAATAGCCCTTGAACTAGGGGCCATGATGTGATTCAAATAGAGGCAGCCCTTCAACTAGGGGCAATAAGGTCGAATATGATTTAGATTGGAAATAGCCCTTGAACTAGGGGTAATGATGTGATCAAGATTGGAAACAGCCCTTGAACTCAAGGCAGAGAATGTGATTTTGATTTGAAACAACCCTTGAACTAGGGGCAAAAGTGTGAGGCTTGCATAGCTGAAATGGATGCAGCTCTTGAACTAGGGGCAATAAGGTATCACCTTTGAGAGGCTCACTGGGCTGAAAACCCGGAAGGGCGACCCAAGCAAAAGTTAGAGCACAAAAAAAAAAAAAAAAAAAAAAAAAAAAAGAGGTCGCAAGGTTGAAAACCTGAAAGGGCGGCTTTGGCAAAAGTTAGAGCGTAAAAGGAGAGTGTCAATACCCGAGTGAACCTTAGCCAAAACTATGTAGGTCCAGTGATTCAGATTTGAAGCAACCCTTGAACTAGGGGCAAGAAGGTCGGATGTGATTTAGATTTGAAGCAGCCCTTGAACTAGGGGCAAAAGGTTGGATGTGATCAAAGAGTTAAAACTGAATCGTTTCCCAAAGAAGACCACACAGAAAGGCAAAACCCAGAATTTGAGAAAATGAATTTTATTATTGAAGGACAGTTGAGTTCTTATCCACTACACTAGGGGCAAATTCAAACCCAAGTAGCCTAGTCCCTACATCATCATATCTCCTGGTCAAGTGTAGCAGTTATTATTATAGATTTTGATGGCCTACAGATCTCACACCCAATCAACATCGACAAGCTAAACTGAAACCCTTGAGAGGCTCGCTAGGCGAAAAACCCGGAAGGGCGACCCAGGCAAAAGTTAGAGCAGAAAAACAAAAAATAAAAAAAATGATGAAAAAAAATAAAATGAACAAAATCAAAAAAAAAATCAAAAAAAATATATATATATATATATAGAAAAAAATCAAGAAAAAAATCAAAAGCTCGTAAGGTTGAAAACCTAAAAGAGCGGCTTTGGCAAAAGTTAGAGCACAAAAGGAGAGTGTCAATACCCGAGTGAACCTTAGCCCGAACTACGATGGCCTGATTCCTATTTTTGGGATACGTAGGTAGCTTCATCTTGAAGTTCGGCCCTAATAATTTTTTTCAACTCATTCATTTTGTCCATGTTTGATTGGTGTATCTTTAGTCGACTTGGTTGTTCTATCCGTGTTTGATTGGTGTATCTTCGTTCTGCTCAATTCAGTTGGTTCAATTCAACTTGGTTCAGTTCGGCAGTTTGGTTCGGTTCAGTTCTGCTCGGTTTCATTCGATTCGGATCAGCTCGATTCGGTTATCATCGTTGCTACAAAATCAATTTGGGGTTATTTGGCTTGGGGCTATGCACCTCAATGATTGATTCCATGTTAGTTGAGTAGTGGTCATTTGCAAAAATAGGTTTTGATTAATTTGAATGAAGTTGACTAATTTTCTCGAAAATTGTTCTATTTTTGCAAAACTTGGACCATTCTTTGGACTCAAAAAAGGGAAAATTTTCAGTGCTCACAATTTAACTTACATGATTTCAAGACAGAAAATGGAATAAGTATGCTACTCCAACTCTCATGTTGATCAAAACATTTTTACAAAAAAAAAAAAAAAATCATCAAGGCAATGAATTCAGGGCATAGTTGAGTCAGTGATTCTGTCTTCTCCACCACTCGAGTCAACTCCTCAGTGTATATGAGTTTGTATTCGTACCAGTTAGTGAATTTATACCAGTCAGTGTATATCAGTGTGTCTTCATACCAGTCAGTGTATTTACACTAGTCAGTGTATGTCAGTGTGTATTCGTACTAGTTAGTGTATTTATACCAGTTAGGGTATTCATACCAATCAGCGTATAGAAGTGTGTTTGGATTATTTTGGCTTCGTTTTTCTTATGTTGAGTCAGTTTTATTTTTATTCAGGTCAGTATGGATCAATGTCCAATTCAGAGTTCAAATTTCAATCAATCTCAAATTCGATCAAACAAAAGTATTTGCAAACTCAAAGTGATATGCCAGTCACACCATTGAGATACAAAACTGAAACTTTTTATACAGTCAGGGGAGGACATCCCCGATTACAGAGACTCCAAAAAAAAAAAAAACAAATAAACCCAGAAAATACAAAGACTCAAAACAAGAAAAAAAAAAAAAAAAAAAAGAAACCAGAAAATACAGAAAAAAAAGAAACCAGAAATACAAAAAACAAAAAAAAAAAAAAAGAGAAAAACAAAAACAAACAAAAAAGAGAGGGATCTTTTTCTTCTTTCTTCTCTGGTGATGGCGACGCACCGACTTCACTTACTCGGCTCTTCCGTCGCCGTGCTCTTCCTCTTTTTGTCGCCAGCCTTCGAAGGTCCTGCTCCAGTGTTTCCACCGAGAACCACCACAGTGTTTCCGTGCCGACAGAGTCGGCTCCCCGCCGGCCATCAAAGGCGAGGTATGAGGAAGCCCCAAATCTAGCCATGGAGGTGGTTTGCCTTTTCAGCTCCTTGTTTTCAGCCTTCAATACACAAATTTCTACTTGCGCATCTCTGTACATGCACTGGAGTAGGGAGAGTTGGGCGTTGGCTTGGTGTACCTCACACGTCTTGTTTTGCGAGCGGTGAGAGATGACGCCGCCATCCGCTCCATGCACGACCTCAACGTATAGTGGTTGGCCTCGATATCATTTTGAGCAGCCATCACTTGCTCAACTGTTAGTGTAGGAAGACTAGAATGAGTAAGAGCAGGGGCACTTGGCCCAGAGGAGCTCGATGGATCATTAAGATCTGGAAAGAGAGAGAGAGGGCGAGACGAAGCCATGTATAGGAAGAGAGATGAAAGAAGGGAGTTACGAAGGAATGACAGAAAATAGAAGAGGAAAAGAAAGGAATGAAGAAGATGGAAGAGTGATAGAGAAGAAGAAGAAGAAGAAGAAAAAGAAGAAGAGGGGAGATATTGAAGAGAAGAAGAAGACGAGAGAGAAAGACAAAGAGAGGGAGAGAGCCGAGGCGAGCGTCGTTCGAGGTGGCCTACTTTTGTCGGCCAGTGACGCAAAAGCAAGCTGCGTGTCAGACATGGATGTCGAAAAATAGGGAAAGACGTGGAAATGTATGTGTACGCATATATGTATATATATTGTATAGCTATGTAATATATATCCAAAGGTTATCTAAAAGACATTGTTGAACTGGGTCTAACTCAATTCCTGTTAATGGTCTGAATTTTGTTCTGCCTTCATGAATGGGAAGAGAGAATCCCCCAGCTAAACGCCTTTCAGCCTTAAACTCTCTCAGTATATATTTTTCAAAAATCCAAAATAAACCGTTGTCAAAAAGTTTTTCTTTCTATGTAGTAGTTAAAGGAACCAAGCCTGGTATTTACCATGATTGGGTAGAAGTAGACCCTTTAGTAAAACTTTTTCCTACACCCCAGTTTAAGGGATTTTATGATTTTGAGTCAGCCAGTACCTATGCCCGAAGACAAATAGGAACTAGTTACTTTATTAGCCAGATAGCTAAAGATTACCTGGACACATTGAGCAAGATGAAGTCAACCATCTTTGCTACCAGTGGAGCTCCAGTTAGCCAGATAATTGGAAGCAGTAGTTCAGGTAGTAGTAGTAGTTCTAACCCTTAGACAGATTTTCAGAATCCTCTCCAGATGTGCAGACATTGTGAAGGCCTTACCAGAAATTTCAAGAAAATTATGGATAAAGGCAAAAAGGTCAGTGAAGAGCTAGACCAGCTCCGAGACGAAGAAAAACAATTGAGAGCAACTGTTCGAACCCTAACCAATCAGCTTAAAAAATTAGCTCCAGAAAGAACCCCTACCTCCTTACCTAGCCAAGAAATCAAACAACTCACCAGTGAGGAATTTGACAAATTGAGTGCTAGAATGTATTTCTTCAGACATTCTATCATTCGATCTCTTTGTGAGAAAAGCCAAGTAATAGAAGACCTAAAACCCTATATTTACACCTTAGCCGAAGATAGCAGAAATAACGAGCTAGTCCTTATTCAGCAATTTCTTCAAGACCTTTCCATAGCAAGTGTTGATTACCCCGGCTTAGCTTATCAGTGGATCTATAATTACGAAGATGAAGAGCAGCCCTGTCTAGACGAAGAAAGATGCAATAGGAGATCCGAGCATTTTGGAAGATGTCAGTGTAACCTAGATTTCAGTATTTGCCTTTGCCAAATAAAGTTAGCTACATTCGAACCATTGGAGATAGAAATCAGAGGCGAGATTTGTTATCTAACAGCCCCAAAATTGTTAGATTATGGTTTTGTCTCTAAATTAATTTTCACAAATCCAGAACAGACAAATAGCTTTGGACATAAGCTTGCTCATACAGTACTAGGCGTAATGGAAGAATTTCATCCATATGTGGAAGCCACGATAGACAAAGAACTACGAATGGAAGGAAATATGGTGCAACTTGACTAAGCATAAGATGTACCTCAGAGGAACCTCAAGATATCCAGCACTTCTCAATAGGAGACCCTGGCCATGTAGGAGATTTCCACTCAAAGACCAGCTCAACAAATGGAGAAAATTTACCAGCCACTCACTATTAGCATATAATGGAAATTCCGGACATCTAGTTTGTGAAGATAGATCATCAGAAGATACATTGCAATCTAGCCATCGCGGGTTATCCATTCAGTAAAGAGACATTTGTCGAAGAAACTCGGTACCCTAACTATCAGCATGGCGTTTCTCATGAGTCACCAGAAATCGACGGACAGGATCAAGAATGGTACGATGAACCGCCCATGCCCATGGGAGATGGGGATGACTTTTACGATCAACTTTCAGCAGCAGATTTGGATGACCTCTCAGATAGAATGTATGGATAGAATTCAAAAAAAAAAAAAAAAAAACAGCGGGTCCCACTATAAGACTCCATCAAAATTTCAAAAACAAATCCCACAAGACTCTTTCAATCTTTGCAAAACCTTCATTGTCCCGCCAAGAAGCATCACTCCATGGGTCAGCATCAATAATTGGCACTCCAGCAGAAAAAGACAGAGTCCATAAAAGATAAAGATTCTCCTCAGATATCAGAAAAAATGCTCGCCAAGAAAAGACAAAAAAGATTTTTGTAGATATTTTGTGTCTATAATTATTTGAGTCTGTCAGTGGTAAGGATTTTCCTTCACTCACTACTTTAATAAAGTAGATATCTCTTATCCTGCTTTATTAAAGAAAAGCTGTGAAAATCTTTATACGTGTCTTGTAATAAATAATAGTGTCAAAATTTTGTCAAAAAAGAAGGATTGAATGATATGCGATGGGGCCCAAAGCAGTACCCGATATCATTATCCTAATCTTTATTGATAAAATTTATCTATATCTAAAATAGTCAAGCACATAATTGTATACTTATATGTTTTGTCCTTATGTGCATTCAAATCTTCGTCAAAAGTTTGCAATTATGTAGGAAAATTTTCAAAAAGCCTAAGAGTCTAGGCTTGTAGACTTGTAGACTAGTCATAGATTAGGATTCTTGTCTTATTTTCTTTTAAGTTGTATAAATTGGCATGTTGGCCAACGGAGGAAGCAGAATGAAAAACACGCAGAATAAAAAATACAGAACACCACTTCACTCTGCTTTGTATTTTCCAACCCTTCTCAAAAACCCTCTAAGTGTATTTTCAGAATTTCAGAGTCTGTAATATAATCTTTGTAAGTATATTTCTTATTAATATGAAGTGTGAGTAGTTTCTCTTTTTCCTTAAATATTTCGAAAGGGTAACTCTTCTATTCTAAAAATTTATTTTCTTTTCGGAAAAAATTAAGTTTATGGAATGCTTGTTTGCTCATTAATATTACATGCTTTGAACCTTCGTAGTATCTTCAGTTTTCTAATTTGTTACTGAGTGACCTTAGCTGAAGAGCCCGTTTGAGCCGAGGATAGGCGTTGGAGGGCAAATTGTAGGCAGAAAGGGAAAAGTAAAAATTAGAGAATAAAAATATACTATGTTGAATGAGGTTTAGTCTCAAGGTGGGAGAACATGTAATGAAAACAAATATTTTTTAAAAAGAATTTTTGCCATAGAAAAGAATTTTAGAATAAAAAGAGAACAACCCGAGTAGAAATATTAAGGAAATATTGTCTATATAAGAACTTCAAAAAATCAAAAAATTGTATGATCTTAGACCCTTAGACAAAAACTTTAAGAAAAATTTCAAAAAAAAAAACAAATTAAAAAAAAAAAATTTCAAAAAATTTAAAGTTTGTAGGCCCTTAGATGTAGACTTTAGTTTCAAAAAATCAAAGAATAGAATTTCAAAAGATCAAAGTTTGTTAGCATTTAGACGTAGACTTTAACTTACTAGAATTAGACTTTAGAAATAAAAAATAAAAAATAAAAAATAAAAATTAGTACATGCCCTTAGACGAAGACCTTAGGAATAAAATTAAAATTAGTATTGAGTTAATACAAGAATTAGAAGATCAAAAATTTAGATATCAATTTCTTTTATCATTAGCTTCTAACAGATCTCTAGAAAATTACAGTCTAAAAAATCAGTTTCTTTTATCATTAGCTTCTGGCAGATCTTTAGAAAATTACAGTTTAAAAATTTCTCAGATAAATAGACAGCTAATTATAAAACAAGAAGCCTTAAAATTAGCCATACAACAGCTAGAAGACCTTTTAGCATAACTGTAGAATTAATTAGATGATTCTCAGCCCAATCCCAAATATATATATATATATATATATTTGTTTGAACATTTGGGTCACAGGTATGGCTTGGGTTCAGTGGTTTGGCCTAGTGGATTGAGGATTCGAAGAGCCTAAGCCCGAGGTCAAGGGTTCGAACCCCGAGATCTCTTTGATAAGGCGCATACGTGACCCCAAATCTCCTAACAGATTCGCTAATAAATTATAAAGATTCATTCTTATCTTTAATAGATATTTAAGATAATTGCACTTTAGCCTAGTTTTTAATATAATTACATAAATTAATTAATTCCGAATTAAATTACACTTTATCATATACCAATAGAAAATTATTTATTTATTTTACTATCACACCCGTTATTATTATTATTATTTATACTTTGACCCCTAAATTTTTTTTACTAATTATATTATTTTACAAAATTACATACACTAATACAAAATAAATTGTATATTTTCCTAACTGTGATTAAATAATATTAGTATAAATTTTACAGAATAATTAAAAATTTGGATCATTACAACAATAATTTTCACCAACAATGGTATTAGAACATACCACCAACAATGGTATCAGAGCATACCATCAATAGTGGTATAAGAGTTTATAAAAAAAATTGTCATAATTTTCACCAACAATGGTATCAGAACATACTACCAACAGTGGTATAAGAGTTTATAAAAAAAAATTGTCATAATTTTCACCAACAATGGTATCAGAACATACCACCAACACTGGTATTAGAATTTATAAATGAAATTGTCATAACATCCCACCAACAATGGTATCAAAGTATACCACATAATTTTGAGATACCACATGACAAACCACATATTTTTAAAAAGATCATACGGCTAGCCATATGATAACTCATAATTAAAAATAAAAAAAAAAAGTTTGTAACAACCCAGATTTTTAATTATTCTGTAAAATTTATACTAATATTATTTAATCAAAGTTGGGAAAATATATTATATATTATATATTATTATGTATAATTTTGTAAAATAATATAATTACTAAGAATTTAGGGGTCAAAGTATAAATAAATAATAATAATAATAATGGGTGTGGTAATAAAATAAATAATTAGTTTTCTATTAGTATAAGATATAGTGTAATTTAATTAAGAATTAATTAATTTATATAATTATATTAAAATACTGGGTCAAAGTATAATTATCTTAAATATTTATTAAAGATAAGAATGAATCTTTATAATTATTATCGAATTTGCCACGTATAGTCTCTCCCGCCTATAAAAGGGAGGAGGCGTTCACTGGAAAGAGAATGAAAAAAAGAATAAAGAAAGAAAAGAAAGAGAGGAAGAAGGAAAAAATAGTGGAAGCTAAAAAGGTCTTTGATAGTGAAAAGAAAGAGTAAGGTATTAAAATTAAGGTGAGTTCAATTATACCTTGAGTTACCAAAATATATTTTACTTATGTTTTGATTTACCATATTTATTTTATACAAGTTATGTTTTATTAGTATATTAATAAAAGTTATGTTTTATAAAGATTTCAGTTACGTGGATTATTATCTGAACCCTAATTGTGAAAAGGAAACCCATGGATATTTTTATAAGTTATTATAAATTATATTAATATTTCAATTACGTGGTTTAATTTCTGAACCCTATTTCTAAAACGGAAACCCATGGATATATTGTCTATATTTTAAAGAATATTTGGTTATGTCCTTATAAACAATTATGTTTTGTAAGTACCACCACGAGTCTCACGCCTTGGGGGACTTAAATAACCATTGGCCTCTGTTTGATCACTTTGTGGTCCCCTATTTGTCATGGATCCATTGACCTTTGTTCTGCGCGGAGCAAATAGCTGTGCGGAGCTAAGTGCTACACTATTGTGGGAGCTACCTCTAGAATTCGTACGAGCCACCTCTTGAATCTGTACCTCTGTTCTGGGCAGAGCAAAGTGCTGTGCGGAGCTAAGTGCTACACTATTGTGGGAGCCACCTCTAGAATCCGTACGAGCTACCTCTTGAATCCGTACCTCTGTTCTGACTGTCACTTCTGTGACCTCTGTTTTATTCTGTACCGTGGTTATGGTTATTTATTTACATAATTTCTGTATTTCAGTTCTGCTACTTAAATGATTTATTTATCAAACTGAGTTATGTAAATGTTTTGGCCTAATTAACTATCTATGGTTATTTTGTGTCCCTAATACTCTTGGTATAATATTTCACACTCTGCCATGTGCTTATAGTTGTTCACCAATTTTCAGGAAACATGCAATTCAAAAATAGCTTGTGGGAAGTCTTAAATGCGGGGCTGCGGAATAGACACACACAACACTTTTATGATATTTTTCTATGTACATATCGGCCTTTTTTGTCAATATAAATTTTTAATAAAAATAGAAGCTCCAATAGTTATTTTCGTACCCTCATTTAAATATTACTTCCGCTCGCGTTTATTGATTTATTTATGAATTGGCCGTAGGTAACTTCAGTTACTGGCCATTACGATACTTAATCCTTGGGTACGGGGAGCAGGCCGTGACAAACTTAGTGCATAAATTAATTGAACAATATTTGGATTGGACTTGTGTAAAATTATGTGTAAAAATAGTCTGATTTTGTATTTTATATAGTTCCCTATCTCAAAAAATTATAAAAATTTCACATGTTATTGCCATATGAGTTTAACATGTTGGATAAAAATTTTAAAATTTAATTATGAGTATTTATTTTATGAAAATTCGTGAATTGATTGATATTCAGTTTAGTTTATAGCAAAATTTGATAATGAGTTTTGAGCGGAGTTGTTTGGGATATCCTAAATAAGTGCACTTTTTAACTTTTTAGACTAAAAAGTAGAGAAAAAAAGATGGTTATTTTGGATAACTTTTTGACTTTTTACGAAAAAAATGTTTATTAAAATATTGTATAAAATAGTAAAATTACTATTTTACTTCTACTATATCTAAATGCCTACTAGGAGTGTAAAAATGGCCCAAGACTCGTGGGCGGCCCGAAGCCTGAGATGGGCCCAACCCGTTTCGACCTGGTTAAGCCTGGACCTGAGCCTAGCCTAGTACCTTGGGCTTGGGCCTTCCATTTGGGGCCCGGCCGGGCCCAAAAAATCTCGGACCCTGCGGGTGTAGACACCCCATTTTGACCGGCCCTAAGGCTTGGGCGCTTTCTTTTGATTACCCGATGATGACAATTAGAATGTGTTTCTCGCAAAATTCTCAGTAAAAGAAAATGGAATTTGACCTTTAATCCCAACCTTCACCATTATGGCCAAATTATTTTAAAATATTGAATATTTCATTAAATTAGTATTTTTGTAATTTTTCATAATTTTATGTGTTTGTTCATATTTTTGGTGTATTTTATATAAAAGAAAATAATAAAACAAATTATCTTATGTGTTTAAAATTGTTATATTATATGTTTAGTATTTTATATAAAAATATATTAGTATATTATATGTTTAGTATTTTGGTATAAATTATATATTTTAGATATTTTATATATTATATATATTATAAAATAAAAATAATAAAAAAATAAATCGTTGGCACCGCTCGACATCAACCACAATGCATATATATATATATTTATTATTATATTATTATATTATATTATTATATTAATATGTTTTTGCCTATATAAGGCAGGGGGGATTCAAGAGAGAAAGAGAGGAGAGAGGGAAGAGCATTCTGTGAGAGGCTTTTATTTCTATTTTATTACTATACCATTCAAAAAACAACTACTAAAGTTATAATTTCATATTTTGGATTGAGAATTGAGAACATAATCCACAGACTTGAGAGTAGTCAAAAAGAAAGTTTGTGACTCAGAAAATTCATTATTTCTCCAAAAGGTGAGTTTTCGCAAATTTTCATTTAATGTAAAATGTGATATAATTTGTGTAAATACTTTATTTACTTCGTTTTATAACTGTTTTTTTTTTATTATCGCTTTAATGGGATGGCTGCACCACTGCACCACCTACATATCTGCTGTAATTTAAATATTGTACATAAATTGTTGTAATTTATTGCTTTAAATAAATATCCCGGTGGTGAATAGTAACCTCCGGCGGTGAATAGTAATCCCGACGGTGAATAGTACCTAATTTGTTTAAATACTTTATTTACCTCGTTTTATAACTTTTTTTATCGCTTTAATGGGATGGCTGCACCACTGCACCACCTACATATCTGCTGTAATTTAAATATTGTATATAAATTGTTGTAATTTATTACTTTAAATAAATATCCCGGCGGTGAATAGTAACCTCCGGCGGTGAATAGCACCTCCGACGGTGAATAGTAACCCCGACGGTGAATAGTACCTAATTATAACTTTTTTTTTATCGCTTTAATGGGATGGCTGCACCACTGCACAACCTACATATCTGCTGTAATTTAAATATTATATATAAATTGTTGTAATTTATTACTTTAAATAATCTATCCCGGCGGTGAATAATAACTTCCGGCGGTGAATAGTAACCCCGACAATGAATAGTACCTCCGGCGGTGAATAGTAACCCCGGTAATGAATAGTACTTCCGACGATGAATAGTAACCCCGGCTATTTAATTTTGCTCGCTTTATTACATGCTATTTAGGGGGCTGTTTAATTTATTTCAACGATTTATGTTTTAAATATCAAGTTTGTTTGTACTAACCAATTAATCAATTTCGCATAATCATCTCTGC
This sequence comes from Camellia lanceoleosa, assembly GCA_025200525.1. NCBI lineage: Eukaryota > Viridiplantae > Streptophyta > Magnoliopsida > Ericales > Theaceae > Camellia > Camellia lanceoleosa. The sequence continues at coordinate 52,761,715 of CM045768.1, read as the reverse complement.
AACCTCCCTCCATTCTTTGCTTATTTCGATTAAAAAGTTATGAAAAATTAAGATTGTGATTTAAGTATAAGAAAGGAACTCTTCCATACTTAATGGTTTAATCTCTTAGGAGGTTCATTACCAAAGGTATAAAACATTCTATGCTTAATGGTTTAATTTCTTTGGAGATTCATTACCAACGGCATAAAACGTTTTATACTTAAGAAATTCATTACCAAAAGTATACAACGTTCTATGCTTACTGATTTAATCTCTTAGGGGATTTACCACCAAAAGCATAAAACGTTCTATACTTAACGGTTTAAATTCTTTGGAGGTTCACTACCCCAAATGTATACATGTTCTTATACTAAAGCACAATCTTTCATTTTTCATTTCTCTTTATTCATCAGTGTGTTGACTTTTAAGGGACTAATTGACCCTTGGAAATCACCAAGGAAAGTGTCATTATCACTTATCATCAAGTTTGGATTTTAAGTCATTATCACTCAAGTTTGGGTTTTTCTAAGTCATTATTACTCTTTTGAGTTTGACTAGTCCTTGTTGCACATCTTGAGTTTGACTTGAAATCCCTAACTTGTAAATAAGTTTGACTCTTCCTTTGTAATTTCCCCCGAAGAATTTATCACATGTTTGTTTACTGTTAAAGGATTAATTGATCATTGGAAATCGTCAAGGAAAGTGTCATTATCACTTATCATCAAGTTTGGATTTCAAGTCCTTATCGCTCAAGTTTGGGTTTTTCTAAGTCATTATTACTCTTTTGAGTTTGAATAGTCATTGTTGCACATCTTGAGTTTGACTTGAAATCCCTAACTTGTAAATAAGTTTGACTCTTCCTTTGTGATTTCCTCTGAAGAAAATAAGGTTTATTGGTTAAGTCGACACTGATTTTCCTTTATTGCATTTCAGACTTAGTGGATGTAAATATCACTTTTGCACAAACAGGAGAAAAGATAAAGAAATGGAAAGGTAATAAAAAAGGGCTAATAAAATTGGTTAAAATTGGATTACAACCAACATAAAGAACCAATATGATTAATTAAATTCGTTCCGACGTTATACCGAATTTATTGTGTCAAGGCTTGCCTTACGTCAATTATTGTAATAAATTAGACAGCCCCCTTTTATTTATTATTCATTCGATTTTGTAATAATTATTTATTTGGACACTTGGACATTCGAACCCTCCTACGTGAGGGCGCAGTAATTCATTCGGACCCTCCTTCGTGAGGACAAATATGTAATAAGTTGTATGTCTTCCAACCCCCATTCTTTCTCCTTTTTATTTCACTGCTTATGATAGTTAGATTAAGGACATCATGTTTAAATTAGCATTTTCCATGATTTGCATCTATTCGTTTACATGCATAAAAGTTCGGCTCATTATATTATTCAAATGTCAAATTCAAACTCTTTACTTGAATACATGCTCTATAATATGCCTTGAATTGACTCGCATGCCATGCTAGTAGCTGAGCTTATTACTTGCACGTTGTATGTGTTGTATTAGCCATGTCGCAATAAATAGGATCATGCATTTTTTTCTAATTGTTTACTTTCTTTTGACTCGTCTTCGCTTCGGACATAAGGTAAGTTTTATGCTTTAGCATATTGCATAAGTGTGATTGCTGTCATATCAAACATACTACCATGAGGCTAAATGCTTACTTGATATACCTGTTTCAATGCTTGTGGATGAAGACTAATCACCTGAATTGGGATACTTTGATTCATGTATATATGAGATCACCATTTTCAGTGATACATATTCAAAACATTTCTTTCAAAACAAACATGGAATCAAATGTTCCAACTTTTCGTGAAATTAGTCTATACTTGTATGTTACATATAGAACAAGAGCATATATTGTACATAAAAACCACATCATGATTAGTACAGGCCGATCTTTGATCGGGTGAGTGGGGTGTTCAATTATTGACCTTCCCCTCTCATACCTAAGTTCCCGAACCAAGACACTTTGGTAACGACGGACTAATGGCCTTTGGCATAAGTCACGGGTTTCCTAAATTTCCCGTAAATATTTAGGTGGTAACTCTGAAATCTAGCAAAACAGTCCATTTTTGGCATTTGATTCAAACATCGATTTTCCAAAAACAATTGCCGAATTTGGACTCTTTTTGTGTTTCCACTGTTTCACATTGCACTTGTGAAATCAGATTCAGAACCAAAACACAAGTGGAGTCCGAACTGTAAGGGTGTAGACACCCCATTTTTGACCGACCTTAAGACTCAGACGTCACCGATTGAGCGCTCGGTGATGTTGCATGCTGTGCTCATTCAGAAGTCTCAGAGTCGCGGCCGTGCGCCCTGCCTCCGGACTATCGAACTCTCTTCTGTGCCCTGTCTCGGTTTGCGAACCAGACTCGGTTTTCTCTGTTTTCTTTCCTGAGGGAAGGGAGTGGTCCTGTAGGCTATCTCCCGGTGGCCGTGAGCTACATTTCGTGGCCGTAGGCCATTTTGCCCATTCGGGCGGTTCCGGTTTGCCGGATCGTCGAGCCGTTTGCCTCGGCTCGGGACCGCCCAACCATCTCCGAGTTCTCCGGTTTTGGTTTGCACCTCTGTTTTATAGTTAGAGAACACGGGGTCTCGAAACCCACTGACCGAACACCACTTAGGTGCGGCGACCCATTTCGGGACCGCGGTTTTGGTCCCGAGCATTCATTTTGCATCGATGTCTGTTCATTTTGGCGACACCTGCTTGGTCCTTCCGAGGGACACTGGGTCTCGAAACCCACTTCGCGGCCGAACACCACTTAGGTGCCGCGGCCATTTCGGGATCGAACCACGCGGTTTTGGCCCCGAGCATTCATTTTGCATCGATGTCTGTTCATTTTGGCGAACACCTCTGTTTGGTCCTTCCAGGGACACCGGCATCTCGAAACCCACTTCGCGACGAACACCACTTAGGTGCCTGCGGCCCATTTCGGGACCGGCTTTGGTTTTGGTCCCGAGCATTCATTTTGCATCGATGTCTGTTCATTTTTGGCGAACACCTCTGTTTGGTCCTTCCAGGGACACTGGGTCTTAGAAACCCACTTGTGACGAACACCACTTAGGTGCCGTGACCCATTTCGGGATCGAACCACGGTTTTGGCCCGAGCATTCATTTCGCATCCGTTTTCTCCGGTTTTGGCGAGACCTCTGTTTAGTCCTTCGAGGACACTGGGGTCTCGATACCCACTTCATGACCGAACACCACTTAGGTGCCGGCCATTTTCGGACCGTAGCGGTTTTGGTCCCCGAGCTTTCGTTTTGCATCGGTTTTTGTTCAATTTTGGCAGGTACCTCTGTTTCATCATTCCGGGGAACACTGCGGTCTCAGATGCCCACTTCGTGGCCGAGCAAAATCTTTCCTTTTTGCCCTCAAAATATCTAGATATTTTGCCCTCAAAATATCTAGATATTTGAGGCAAGATATTTAAACCCTTTTGGCCCTCTCTCTTGTTCATTCTAGCAGCCGGCCAAGCCTCATTTTGGGAGGAGAAAAAATTGTCTTCAAGAAACCCTAAGCTTAAACTTCCATTTTGATAGCAAAAGCTCCAAATTTCTTCAAGTCTTGCTTGATTCCTTCACCAACACCTAGCCTCACCATGCCAACTTCGATTCCAGCAGCTAGGAAGTGAATTTCAGAGGTTGAAAAGCTACAAATCAAAGCCAAGAAGCAAAGAAAGAAAGATCTTCAAGGGTAAGCATTCAAATCCCTTTTTCTTGCATAATCTTGAATCAAATTTTTACCCTATTTCCTTTTGTTTTTGGGGCTCCGACCCCTACTGGTTTTAGGATTATTTTGAGCCCCTCTACAACTTTGTAGAAGGGCTCAACTTCATTTGGTGTTTCTATATACTAGTTCCTTCAATATTCACCAAGTTGGTCATATTTTTGCATGCTAAAATTAACCTATTTGTGTTGATTTTTAGGGGTCCGACCCCTACTGCTTTTGTGCTCATTTTGAGCCCCTCTACAACATTGTAGAGGAGCTCAACTCCATTTGGCCACTGTATATACCACTTCCTTCAATTTCATCAAGTATGCCATATTTTGTATGCAATTTTTGACCTATTTGTGTTTGTTTTTGGGACTTCGACCCCTACTGTTTTTAGTCTTATTTTGACCCCCTTTACATTTTTCATGAAGAAGGTTTGGTCATTTGATGTATAGATTGCATGTCTTATGTTATACCCTTTTGTGGCTCCATTTTGCCCTCCATTTCTAGCATGTTTGTCTTATGATTTAGAGGCTGCCATCTTCTGCATATATGCTTATTTTTGGGTCCTCTTTAATGTTGTAGAAGAAAGTTTGTCCATTTGAATTTTCTATATACCATCTCCCTTTATAATGCTCTTTTGGCCATCAATCTTGTATGTTATTGTTGATCCATCCATGCTAGCATTTTGGCCTTGTTTATTACTGAAAAATGATATTTTTTTGGGCTGCCTTGCTACTGTTCTTGCTGCCATAATCATATTTTGCATGTATAGCATGGCTATAGGCCATTTCGGGGCTTAATTTCACATTTTCGGGATGATTGCATGCTTCGGGTGTCATTTCGAATTGTTTCGGGGCTGTTTCCCCCTTCATTTAGGTGCTGAAATATGGTTTGCATGCTTGCATATCATTTCCCATGTCATTTCATGCCTTAATGCATTGCCTCGGTTTTGCGTGCCTGCATACGCACTTCGAGGCACCTCGTTTTATCCTGACCTCCTATGTGAGTGAGCTGAGGCTCTCCCATGTTGGTGTAAGCCCATCGTTGCATTTCGTATGCCATTTGTATCATTTTTGCATTGCCTCGGTTTGCGTGCTGCGTAGCACGCATTTCGAGGCTCCGTTATCAAGCGGCCTCCTGAGTGGTGAGGCTCTCCCATGTTGGTGTAAGCCCATCGTTGCATTTCAGATGCCATTTGTATCATTTTGCATTGCCTCGGTTTTGCGTGCCTGCTGCGCATTTCGAGGCACTGCTTTTATCCGACGGCCTCCTATGTGAGTGGTGAGGCTCTCCCTTGTTGGTGTAAGCCCATCGTAGCTTTTCGTATGCCATTTGTATCAATTTTGCATTGCCTCGGTTTATGCGTGCCATGCGCATTTCGGCACTTCGCTTTTTATCCGACGGCCTCCTATGTGAGTGAGCTGAGGCTCTCCCATGTTGGTGTAAGCCCATCGTTGCATTTCGTATGCCATTTGTATCATTTTTGCATTGCCTCGGTTTGCGTGCCCGCGGGTACGCATTTCGAGGCACTTCGTTTTTTATCCGACGGCCTCCTATGTGAGTGAGCTGAGGCTCTCCCATGTTGGTGTAAGCCCATCGTTGCATTTCGTATGCCATTTGTATCATTTTTGCATTGCCTCGGTTTGCGTGCCCGCGGGTACGCATTTCGAGGCACTTCGTTTATCCGGCCTCCTATGTGAGTGAGTGAGGCTCTCCCATGTTGGTGTAAGCCCATCGTTGCATTTCGTATGCCATTTGTATCATTTTTGCATTGCCTCGGTTTTGCGTGCGTGATACGCATTTTGAGGCACTTCGTTTTATCCGACCTCCTATGTGAGTGGTGAGGCTCTCCCATGTTGGTGTAAGCCCATCGTTGCATTTCGTATGCCATTTGTATCATTTTGCATTGCCTCGGTTTGCGTGCTGGAGTACGCATTTCGAGGCACTTCGTTTTATCCAACGGCATCTTATGTGAGTGCTCGAGGTCCTCTCATGTTAGTGTAAGCCAATCTGCATTTTCCATGTCATTGGCATTGCGTATGCCTCCGCCTCGGTTTGCGTGTCCGTGCACGCATTTCGAGGCAATCTATTTTATCGATTTGCATCTCATTCATCATCGCCTCGGTTTGCGTGCGCGTGTGCACACATTTCGAGGCAATCTATTTTATCCGATTTTGCATATCGCCATCATCGCTTCGGTTTTATCCGATTTTACATCACATATCATCGCCTCGGTTTGCGTGCCAGTGGGCACGCATTTCGAGGCACCTCATTTTTATCATTCTGGCATCCCGTGTGAGTGTGGCTGGGGCCCTCTCATATTGGTGTAAGTCCATCGTTGCATTTCATGCATCTCATGCATATTGCATCGTGTTCGGGATAGGAGTTAGCCCGGGCACGGGAAACGAGGCACGTTTCGTACTCTGAGTGACGGAACGGGTCTCATCCCCAAGTCACCGACACTCCGGATTACCCATGATGGAGTTAGGTTTCTTGTAACATTCATCGCATTCATCCCATATTGAGTTGTGCAATTCGATTCTCGGCCATCATGCATCGGTATGCGTGATTGGTGGCGCGAGGATCGAGACATGCATACATTTGTGAAATACCTGCTTTGCCCTTTTTCGCTCTCTGTTGCAGCAAAATTGAGTTGGCAACTTTAGGAGCATGGCACGCGTTTCAAGGTAAATTGCAAACAGAGGCTAATTGGGGCATCGATTGGATTTCGCCAGCACTACAACATACATCATCCTTGAAGCGGGTCACGGCTTGCATGCCACTTTTACAACTTTCATAGTTAATTTGTTTAATTAATTAGAAATTTGTAATATTTTGGACCTGTAATATTTGGGACAGATATTCTTTTTATTCGGACCCTCTGGCGAGGGCATAAATGTAATAAGGGTGTGTGAGTGTGATGTATGTCTTCCAACCCCATTTCTTTCTCCTTTTATTTACCGCTTTGAATGGTTAGATATAGGGCATACTTCAATTAGCATATAGTATGACAAAGATGTTTGCATCATTCATCTGCTTTTGCACGCAAGACTCGCCATCATACAAAGCGCATTGTATTTTCAATTCCAAATTGAATACGTGTTAGTTGTAGCATTTCATATGCCATATTTAGAATAGCCGAGCTCGCTATAGTTTGCATTCTTGCATGTGTTGCATTAGGCATTTCAGATACCTAGGATCATGCATGATTTCTAATCATTTTATGTTTTGGCTTGGAGTACTCGGTGAGTTTTATGCTTTAGCATCCTTGCATGCGTGAGTGTTGCCATGATAGCATGCTTACCATGAGGCTAAATGCTTATGTGATATAACCGCCTTGAATGCCTGGGTGGAGGTTGAGTTATCGAATTGGAGCAATTCATCAATTGTTTGTTAAGCCCACTAGATTGTGGCAAAATCAGATTTTAAGCCTACTGCGGGTAGCAAACCATCTTTCACAAACAAACATGAGATGTTTAGTTCCAATTAGACCCCGATCTATACTTGTTTCTTTGCGAGCATCACATAGTAACCTAGGCTAATAACCTAATAAGAGCATACAATGTTTTCAAAATCGATATCATGGTTAGTAGAGGCGGTCTTTGGCCGGGCGAGAGGGGTGCTCACGATGTGACCTTCCCTAATCGTACCCAAGTGCTCGAGCCAACTTTGGTGATGACGGACACGTGGCCTTTTGGCACCGAGTCAGGGTTTCCTAAATTTCCCATTTTAAAATATTTAGGTGGCGACTCTGTTATCTGGCAAAGCAGTCCATGTTTGGTACTTCTTTCAAAAAAATCTGTTTTTCTCAAAACGATTTGCCGGATTTGGACTCTTTGGTTCGAGATTTGGAACCGCAACAACAAAATCGAGTCCGAGCTGTAGCGAGGCTCCCCGCGGGCGTGGTTACAAAGGGCTATTTCATTCTTTCGAAAGGGGGCGCGAAAAGCCGAGCTATAGCGGGTGGCCCGGTCCGATTCAACCATCAAACCCTCTCTCTACCAATGATCAAATTTTAAAAAATAAAAATAAAAAACAACTTACAATAGTTAAATAATTAAAAAATATAAAAAAGATAATAAATAAAAAGATTAATCTTATAAAAATAAAATAATTAAATAAATAAAAAGATTGATCTTATAAAAATAAAAAAAATAAAATAATTAAATAAAAATTAATATAATTAAATAAATAACATTAATAATTGGGAAAATTATTTATAAGTCCTATTATGGAGATTTATGCTACATATGGTCCTACTAAAAAACTTATGTTACCATAAGTTCTGTGGGAAGTTTATTGACACATTTACTCTCAATATTAGTTGTTAATATCATAAATAATAGTAAAATCATATATAGGAAATTGAATGTTATCATAGATCATATCTATATAAACGTAACGCGACACCTACATAAACGTAACGTGACACCTATGATCTATGGCAACATTCAATTTCCTAAAAAATTGAATGTTGACATAGATCATATTTATATGAAACGTAACGTGACACCAACATAAACCAGCAACATTTTCACATTCAATCTTAAAAAATAAAAATTAATTAAGTTTGCGAAACGTAACGTGACACGTTACGTTACGTTTATGTAGGTGTCACGTTACGTTTATGTAGGTGTCACGTTACGTTACGTTTATGTAGGTGTCACGTTACGTTATGTTTATGTAGGTGTCACGTCACGTTACGTTTATGTACGATCTTGTGAAATACATTCCTATCTGAATAGGACTTGAGACTCTATAAGAAATTACACAAGACTTAACCTACCATAAGTGTCTGAAAAAAAAGACTTATAAAAAAGTCTCCCTCAATAATTTAAAAATAAAACAAAAATTAATAATAATTTATTAAATTAAAATCAAATTAATAATTGTTTGATGGAAAATGATGATGTATCACGCCAGTGTGCCACCACGTCCTGCCACACTATGGCTGGCAGTGGCAGTGCACAGTCTGTGTGTGGCTGGCCTTCATATTTTTTTTAAAAAATTTCTTACTTCATTGTTTGATAGAAAAGTGTACCTAATGTGAAAGAAGAAAAAAAATTATATATATATATATTTACAAAGTTAGAAGGTAATATGGGGCCCGTGGGGGCTCACCACTAGTTCCATTTTAATAATCTGAATCGTTTAATGTGTAGAATTCTTCCATCACTATATGCTTGTAAAAAATCACGTTAATCAAATATTCCTAACTACATGATCAAATCAATTTGGTATAAAAATGTATGGTGTTATAGTTAATGGTTGACAAAAAAAACTAATCTGATCAGATAGTTATAGATATCCAATCAATGTGATTTTTTATAAATATATAACACTCGACGAGTTGTATACATTGACGGTTTCGATTAGCAAAACGGGACCCATGATAACTCCTACTGGCCAAAGAGTACCATCTAAATGGTTGCTTGAAAAAAGAGGTAACCATTTCCTAAAACTTTGTTGTCGGTGCCATGCCACCGTATAGCCCCTTACCTACTATTATAGTACCAGCCTAGCCTCAATTTTGAGCCGTTGCATTGCAAATTTGCATCTCCTATAACTCAAGCGGATATATATAAAACGGTCATAATTCAAACGATTAGAATTCAAATTACTATAAATGTATTTCAGTTTTCAAAATAAATTTCACAACAAATCATTCTCTCTCTCTCTCTTAAACTCTCTATATCTCTCTCAACTCTCAATTAATTTTGAAGTGTCATTCCTAAGTGGTTATTGCAATTGTGCAACAAGAAACTTTTAGCAAAAGAAGAAAATTTTTATATCGCATTCGCCAATCGGTAACATTAATTAGTTTACTTAAATTGATTAAATACTCATTTTTTTATTAATTATTTATGCACATATATTAATTATTATTTTTTGCTGATTGAATTTACACGTTATTTAAATTAATTATTAATTCTTATATATTGTTTTACTTGCATTACTATGGATCCTAATATGCCTAATGTTTATGTCGATGTTGATACATATACTATACCACATGAATCTGTTGATTCTCCTTCTAATATCCATCTTCCAACAGTTGGATCATCATCTAGGAGCAGAAGTAGTAGTGTTTGGAAACATTTTGAAAAAATATCTATAAATAATCCTGATGGCACAATTACATTTATAGCAAAATGTAAATATTGTGCACGTTTACTTAGTGCTGCATCTACAGGGGGTACTAGTAATTTAAAAAGGCATTCTGACAAATATTTACAAAGTAAACAATCTAATATTTGAAGTCAAATGCAATTAGGGATTTCATCAACTGGTAATTTGCAAACATTTTCATATGATTCTATACGTGCACAAAATTCTGTAGTTTATTATATTATTAAAAAAGAACAACCTTTTAGTATTAGTGAATGCCCTGATTTTACCGAAATGATTCACGAAAGTTTTATACCGCAATATCAAAGTTTTTCAAAAAATACTACTAGAAACTGGATTTTAAAGAAATTTGAGGGTATTAAAAGTGAATTATTTGATATCTTTAAAATTTGAATGGAAGAGTTTGTTTAACATCTGATCTGTGGTCAAATAATGGTTTTGAATATCAATGTATCACTGCACATTTTATTGATAATGATTGGAAATTAAATAAAAGAATTATTTCATTTAAATTAGTTGAACTTCCATACACTGGTCATTCGCTTGGTGTAGAAATAAGAAATGTATTATATGAGTGGGGTTTACAAAATAAAATATTTAAGATGAGTTTAGATAATGCATCATATTATAATCAAACTATAACCCGTTTAAAATCAACTTTACAATTATTTGTTGATGGTGATTTATTTCATGTTCGTTGTTGTGCCCATATTTTAAATTTGATTGTTAAAGAAGCTATGCATGTATACGAAACTTCTGTACTTGTAATAAAAAATGCAGTTGTTACTATTATGTCTTCTGCTAATCGAATTTCAAAATATAGAAAAATTTGTCAACGAGAAAATATGTCATTTAAAAAATTAATTTTAGATGTAGATAGTAGGTGGAATTCAACATATAATACGTTAAAAATAGCTTGTAAACAAAGAAGAGTAATAGATTTATTTTTTGCAACAATATCAATAGGAGGAGTATTGACACCTACTGAACTTAATTGGCGCTAAGTAACCTTGTATAAAGATTTTTTAAAAGTTTTCAATACTTCAACAAAATTATTTTCTTATATATATACTCTTACTTCACCATTTATTTTACATATGCTATCAGAAATAATTAAAGTTTTCATAAAATGTATGGGTAATGAACTTTATGTAACCATTAGTACTTCAATGAAAGAAAAATTTGATAAATATTTTCATTATTTGCCTCATCTATTAGGTTTAGCTATAATAATTGATCCTAGGTGTAAAGAAGTTGGTTTACAAGAATTTTTTTGCTGATCAAATACAGTTTGCCCCTATTATGTAAACATGCAACATATTATTTCAAGAATACAGGGCAGCTACAGCTGTAGCTGCATTTGCATCTGTAAATACACATACACACACTACACTAACAGTCCAATCTCGAGGCAGAAGATTAAGTATTTTCACAGCAATAAAAAGTAGAAGAATATCTCAACATACAAGTGTAAGTAATTCTGAACTACAACGTTATTTGGAAAACCCGTCAGTGGATGATTCCGATAATTTTGACATTTTAGAATAGTGAAAACAAAATGAATCTATGTGGCCTGTACTTTAACAGATGACCCGTGATATACTAACCATTCCTATTTCTACAGTTGCTTCGGAAACAGTTTTTAGTGCAGGTGGACGGGTGCTGAGTGACGACAGAAGCAGGCTTTCACCCGAAATGGTTGAGGTACTGATAATATCAAAGATCATATGCACGCGCTTACAAGAAGACAAAATTTTAGTAAAAATAAGCAAATTCAATATGATTTGGATGACATATCATCGGGAAACGCGACTGAAATGTCTGTCTCCTCCGATGATTGATCAACAATTTATTTTTTACTATTTCATTTCATTTCATTTTTTTCTTGGTTTTTGTTTTGTTTTGTTTTGTTTTTTTTTTTTTTTTTTTTTGTATTAGATTATTGAGGTGGAGTATAATGCAAATGGTTGGTAGGCTAGTAGATATTAACCTAGTTGGGATGTACTTGACCTATAGGGATGTACTTGACCTTTTAGTGCAGGTGGACGGGTGCTGAGTGACTACAGAAGTAGGCTTTCACCCGAAATGGTTGAGGCACTGATGATATCCAGAGATCATATACACTCGCTTACAAGAAGACAAAATTTTAGTGAAAATGAGCGAATTCAATATGGTTTGGATGACATATCATCGGGCAACGCGACTGAAATGTCTGTCTCCTCCGATAATTGATCAACAATTTATTTTTTACTATTTCATTTCATTTCGTTTTTTTCTTTATTTTTATTTTTTTTAGATTATTGAGGTAGAATATAATGCAAATGATTGATAGGCTAGTAGGTACCAACCTAGTTGGGATGTACTTGACCTATAGTGATGCAATTGCTATACCATCATCAGTAATCTACACCTAATTTATTTAATAATATCAATTTTTGTAATATTTTATTTCATTTTGAAATAAAAATTATTCATTCAATAAATGTTATATAAATAATTTAATATTGAAATATTGAAAGTTTCAATTTCATATATATAAAATTATTCATTTCAAAAGAAAAAAATTACATAATTACATACTTTTTTAGTTATAAGTTCACAATTAAAAAAACATAAGTCATATATAATTAAATTTAAATATTACCATAAAACATTACATAACCAAACAAAATATCTCATTAATCGTAATTAAAATATTCTAATATAATTTTGTTTTTAATTTTTTATTTCTAATATTTAAAAAAAAAAAAAAAAAAAAGGCCGACTAGGCCCGAACCCAAGCCCTAGGCTCGTCCCTAGGCCCTATTATGAGTGGGCTTGGGCTTAGGCCTAGGCCCCAATTTTTGGCCCACGGCCCGGCCTGGCCCACTAAAAAAATGCGAGCCCACAAAGCCCGAGGGGGCGGGGCCGGGCCATTATTACACCCTTAATGCCTACTGATAGTGATGGTACCGTCACACATACAGTTGCCAACAAGATGTATAGGAACAGATTGCCTATAGTGTTGTTCAGCTCGTTGGAGCCCACCACGTGTCCCGTTTTGATAATCGAACCGTTCAATATGTAGAACTCGTCGAGTACTATAAATATATAAAAAATCACAGTGATCGGATGTCAATAGCTATTTGATCGGATTAGTTTTTGTCAACCGTTGCTTTGTGTACCGTCCACTTTTTTATACAAAACTGATTTGATCATATAGTTATCGATATCCGATCAACGTGATTATTTACAAGCATATAGTACTCGACGAGTTCTACACATTAAAAGGTTCAGATTATCAAAACAGGACCCGTGATGGGTCCCATGGGCCAAACAGCACCGTTCTATGTAAGTTTTGTGTGCACCCACTTGACGAGTTCGTACTATCACTTCAGACCAAAACATCACTTCAGCCAAAAAGTTGGCTTGTATTTTTTTTGGAAAATTTTGTTTTTTTTATATATATATTTTTTTGTGTGAATAGTGATAACTTTTTGACTTTTTTAATAACTTTTTGGCTTTTTGAATTTTTTCAAACATGCCAAACCAGCCCTGAATTTAAGGACATAATTATTTCGTAAAGACCAAATATTTTTGTTGTGAAAAGTATTGTCATTATATTTTTAACAACGAAAATTGGATATTAGTGATGAATTATTATCCTTTTAGGACTGAATTTTTGGTCTCAAAAAATAAACCCTTTTGAGACCAAATTATTTTGTCCTTAAAAGTGTATTCATTAGTGACATTTTAAAAAATTGTCTCTAAAAACCTTATTTTTTTAATTTTGGGACGAACTTTTAGCAACTAATTTCACGATAATAGAAATTGATCCCTAAATATCTTTTATAACAAAAGTTTTCACTTTTAGAGACAAAAAAAATTAATCTCTAATTGGACCGTCTAATTCGGTTTATTAAGTCTATGTTGGAAAAGATATGGTTTTATAGGCTAATTTTGGATTAACTTTGAGTCTACATTTGGATGGGGCCCACACGTTTTTTAAGGTGGGTCAAAAAATGTGACATGTTCCTTGCCGCATGGCAAGTCACATAGTGAAGACGGTTTGTCAAAACCATTTATGAGTTAATGGGAAGTTGACGTCATTTTCGAGTTCGTAGAATGGACAATTAAAAAATAAAATGTGGGTTTCCTTGAAAAACTTGTCATACATTGGAAACTTAAGAGAACTTATGTGTGTATATAAGTTCTAAGTGGCAACACTTGGGTTGAGCCCCAAGGAGCACCTTAAGTTTGTAGAAGAGAGGAATTATGAATAAAATGAACCTTGCCTCAGACCACCACATACACGACGCCAAGCCATGCTGGGTGTGGGTGTTGGTCTGGTCGGTTCTAACATTAATTTTTTAGACAAAATTTATTTGAATTTTTTCAAATTCTTGCGGGAAAATTAGTTTAAATTTTGTGTCAATTTTTTCTGTTCAAACAGTGCTCATTTTCAGTCTATTTTCCTACAAGTTCAAACTGTTCGACAGATTGAAAAACAGTCTAGCAGTTTCGGAAAGGTTTAAAACTGCCTAGCAATTATGAACATATATGAAACTGCTGCAGTTATTTGTTCAAAATTTAGACTACACCTGTTTATTTCAAAAACAGATCTGTTCATTTGAAATTCTTACCTGTTCGGACAGATCTGTTCGGTCACCAATCTACTTATAAAAACAAACCATTTCCAACATTTCTAACATCCAAAAATATCCAACAAAATTCTTTTCTTCCCGGTTTTGCACTTTGGTTGCATTATTCTTCATTCTTTTTTAGAAAAAAATTCAAAGAGTATAGAACACAGGTTTGGTTCGCCGTACAAATCGTTTAGGGTGCTACTACAATTTATGTAAAGATCATTGTATCCTGGTAGATAGATTCCATTAATCCGTAAGCACCAAAGCGAGGCGAATCTGTCTTAAGAACAAAGTGTCACACACTCGACTTGATCTCTTTATGTACTTTTTATTTCGGTAAATAAGTTCTGTAAGGAATTTATTTTTATTTGTTTGATTTGGTTTCATATTATTTATTTTATACAGAAGATTGTTCCAACAATCTTAAGACAGATTTGAATTATTCTGTTTATACAGAATTTTTCGATTGTTTCCTTTTCTCTTTTTTATTCTTACAAAAATTATTTTATGTGGTTTTACAAAATAATATTTTGGTTGGAAAAATAAATAATAGTAATATACTGTTTGACAAATAATAGTAATAAACTATTTATTTTATTTGACAACTAGTAGTAATATACTGATAGTCATTAACAATTCAGAATATTTATTTTTAAAGTTGGTCAAGATTAATTTTGGTTTTCAGAAATAATTTCTGAGTGTTCATTAATAAAAATTCTATTTTCAATATTTTAATTTTTGAAGCGTTACAAAAATATTTTTCTGTGTAAAATTAATTTGTTTAAATAAAATTTTATTTTATTTTCAAATTAATTGGAAAATAAAAGTTACAATTCTTGTTTCTTTTATTTTTACAGAATTTAATTATATGGTTTTGGTTTAAATTTTCTTTGTAGTATAAAATTCTAATTATAATTTTGTTTTATAATTTAGAATTCACGTCTACTGAAACTAATGCTCATACAAGTACTGATATGGTGACTGCAATTGCTCCAACCCTTCCTCCTGTTGTGACTGTGCCAGTCAATCACAGTGAGAAGCTAGAGAAGTTCTCAGAAACTGATTTTAAAATATGGCAGCAGAAAATGTCGTTCTATCTTACTACTCTCAACCTGACACATTTTCTCCATGAGGACACTCCTCCTCTGAAAAATGATGAAATCGACCGGCAAGTGGTTGCTGTAGTTGATGCTTGGAAATATACTGATTTCCTTTGCCGGAACGACATTTTAAACGGACTTGACAACACATTATATAACGTCTACAGTCTTATCAAAATGACAAAGGAACTTTGGGAGTCTTTGGAGAAAAAGTACAAAACATAAGATGCTGGCTCAAAGAAATTTGTGGTTAGCAAATTCCTGAATTTTATGATGGTTGATTCTTAAATTGTGATAAGCCAAGTTCAAAATCTCCAACTCATTCTGCGTGACATTCATGCAAAAAGCATGTCTTGTAGTGAATCCTACCAAGTTGCTGCTTTGATTGAAAAAATTACTACAAGACTGGAAGGAATTCAAGAACTACCTCAAACACAAATGCAAATAAATGACTTTGGAGGAATTAATTGTACATTTGAGGATTGAGGAAAATAACCGCAATTCAGAGAAGCGGGCTGGTAAGCATCCAATGGAATCAAAGGCAAATGTGGTAGAACATGCTCCAAAAGCTAAGAAACAGAAGTTTTCTAGAGAAAGTTCCTCACAAGGTTCTGAAGGAAGAGAAACTAAAAAGTACAAGTTCAATGGCAAATGTTATATCTGTGACAAAGAGGGACATCAGGCCAAAGATTGTTGTACCAAAACGCAAAGGCAAAGGAAGATCAAGCAAGAAACTTGCTCAAGCCCATATGACCGAAATGGACAAAATTTCCAATGGTATTGAGGACATAAATCTTTCTACAGTTGTTTTTTAGGTAAACCTTGTTGGAAATCCTAAAGGATAGTGGGTGGACACTAGTTCTACTCGCCACATTTGTGCCAACAAAAAGATGTTCACATCTTATTCTATAGTGGACAACGATAAACAACTTTTTATGGGCGACTCCTCAACTTTCAAAATTGAAGGACACGGAAAGATTATTTTGAAGATGACATCTGGAAAAGAACTCATTCTCAACAATGTGCTGCATGTACCGGATATTCGCAAGAACCTTGTTTCTGGATCTTTGTTGAGTAAAAATGGGTTTAGGCTAGTTTTTGAAAGTGACAAGTTTGTACTTACAAAAAATAAGATGTATGTAGAAAAAGGTTACATGTCTGATGGCCTTTTCAAAATCAATGTAATGACTGTTATACCCTTTGTTATTAATAAAAATACATCTTCTTCTTACTTGCTTGAGTCTTCAAATTTGTGGTATGGTAGACTAAGACATGTTAATTATAGATCTTTGAGTAGATTAATTAATATGGAATGTTTACCTAAATTTGACATTGATTTAAATCATAAATGTGAAATTTGTGTTGAGGCAAAATTATCCAAAACTTTTTTCCATACAATTGAAAGAAGTATGGAACCACTTGAATTAAGTCATAGTGACATTTAAGATTTTAAATCAATTTAAACTAAAGGTGGGAAAAAATATTTTATCACTTTTATAGATGACTATACTAGATATAGTTATGTTATTTAATTCGAACCAATGATGAATTTTTGGAAACTTTCATTCAATACAAGAATGAAGTTGAAAATCAACTTGGTAAGAAAATTAAAAAACTTAGAAGTGATAAAGGTGGTGAATATGAATCACCTTTTGGTAAGTTTTGTAAAGAATATGGAATAATTCATCAAACCACTGCTCCTTACTCACCTTAGCAAAATGGAATTACTGAAAGGAAAAATAAGACTTTAAAAGAAATGATGAATGCCATGTTAATAAGTTATGAATTACCTCAGAACTTGTGGGGGAAGCAATACTTTCTGCTAATTATATTTTAAATAAAGTACCCCGAAAGAAAGTGAATCAAACACCTTATGAAATGTGGCATAGAAGAGTACCATCCTACAAATACTTAAAAGTATGAGAGTGTTTGGCTAAAGTGGCTATTCCTAGTCCTAAAAAGACTAAGATAGGTCTTAAAACCGTTGATTGCATTTTCATTAGTTATGCCAAGAATAGTAGTGTATATCGGTTTTTGATTCATAAATCAGAACATTCCGAAATACATGTAAATACTATTATTGAATCTCGGAATGCGTCTTCTTTGAACATGTGTTTCCAAATAAAACTAGACAAGAGACTAGTATTAACAAAAGATCTTTTGATACTATTACTAGTTATGATCAAGAACAAGAGCAAAAGATAGATCAAAATGAAGAAGAGGAACCTAGACATAGTAAACGTGCTAGAACCTCAAAGTCTTTTGGTCCAGATTTTTTAACTTTTTTGTTAGAAAATGAGCCTTTAACTTTCAAAGAAGTTATGTCCAGTCCTGAAGCTCCTTTATGAAAAGAAGTTGTAAATAGCGAAATTGAATCCATCCTGCAAAATCACACTTGGGAATTGGTGGACTTGCAACCAGGTTGTAAACCTCTTGGGTACAAGTGGATTTTCACGAGAAAAATGAAAGCAGATTGATCAATTAACAAATACAAGGCAAGACTTGTAGTCAAAGGTTTTAGACAAAAAGAAGGTCTTGATTACTTTGATACATATTCACCGGTTACTCAAATAACATCCATTAGAATGCTAATTGCTATTATATCGTTGTACAATCTAGAAATTCATCAAATGGATGTGAAAATTGCTTTCTTAAATGGTGAGTTAGATAAAGAAATTTATATACAATAACTAGAAGAATTTTCTGTTCCAGGAAAAGAAAAGAAAGTGTGTAATTTGGTTAAATCATTATATAGTTTAAAACAAGCGCCAAAGCAATGGCATGAGAAATTTGACAAAGCAGTGATGTCAAATGGATTCAAAATTAATGAATGTGACAAATGTGTTTATGTTAAAAGCACAAATAAAGGCTATGTTATAGTATGTCTTTATATGGATGATATGCTCATCATAGGTAGTAATAATGACATGATTAAAACTACCAAGAAAATATTGAATAAACATTTTGATATGAAAGACATGGGATTGCTGATGTAATTCTTGATATGAAAATTACCAAAACATCAAAAGGTTATGCTTTGTTACAATCATATTACATTGAGAAAATATTTGATAAATTTAGCAAAGATGATGATCATCTTGCTAGAACACATGTGGATATTAATTTGTTTCTTTCTAAGAATGTACAAGAAAGTATTTCTCAATTAGAGTATGCCCAAATTATTAGAAGCTTAATGTACTTGGTGAACTGCACTCACCAAGTAAATTAAGTAGATATACGAGTAATTCAGGAGTAGAACACTGGAAAGTTATTATAATGGTTCTAAGATATCTCTGATTCACTCGTAACATTGGGTTAAATTATATTAAATATCCAGCAGTACTTGAAGGATACTGTGATGCAAACTGGATATCGGATGCCAGAGACTCAAAATCCACCAGCGGGTATGTATTTACTCTTGGGGGGGCGGCTGTATCTTGAAAATCTTCCAAATAGACTTGCATTGCTAGGTCTACTATGGAATCAGAATTCTTAGCTTTAGATAAAGCTGAGGAAGAGGCAGAATGGCTTCGCCACTTCCTTGAAGATATTTCAATATGGCCAAAACCGGTGCCTACTATATGTATACATTGTGATAGTCAATCAGCAATTGGTAGAGCACAGAGTCATATGTATAACGGTAAATCACAACACATTTGTCGTTAACATAACACCGTGAGGCAACTACTCTCTAATGGAATTATTTCTATCGAATATGTGAAGTCTAAAGACAACATAGCAAATCCACTAACCAGAGGGTCAGCAAGAGAGTTAGTTGAGAATTCATCGAGGGAAATGGGACTTAAGCCTATTAAATAAGAGTTACCACAACGGCAACCCAACTTAGTTGACTAGAGATCCCAAGATCTAGGTTCAAAGAAACAACCGAGTTGTGTATGACTCAGAAGGATCACTGGAGAGTCAAACTCCTACCCATTTCTATGATGAAATAATGATGTCTGCAGCGTTTTAGGTTAAGTAATACTTTTAATTATTCTTATATCTAGGTATACCTAATAGAGTATGGCAATATACTCTTCATAAGAATCACCTATATGAGTGTGAACTAGGCTGATTCTATGAAATTTGTAAAGGGCTACAATTTTCTAGAGCACTCATGAAAGACCAGGTTGTTCAGGGCCAAAATGAACACAATAGTGAGAACTAAATTGTGTTTGGTAATATACTCTGTGAGTTCTATTGTCTTAGTTTACACAAATGGCTGAATAGTTCAAGATATCATGTTTACTGGTTAGCTAGTAAATCTGATAGTGTCTCACAATGGAAGGTTCAAAGCCAAAAACTAGATATCCTTTGCAGAATATTCCCAATTTCTGTACTCTCTGTAATTAGATTATGTTGTCGCATTTTCTCTCCGTCAAATTCCATTAATGTGGGGGATTGTTAGAAAAAAATATGATTTTATAGGCTTATTTTGGGCTAACTTTGAGCTCAAATTTAGATAGGGCCCACACGTCTTTTAAGGTGGATCCAAAGAGGTGCTGTGTTCCTTGCTGCATTGCAAGTCACACGGTGAAGACGGTTCGTCAAAACCATTTATGAGTGAATAGGAAGTTGACATCATTTTGGGGTTCGTAGAATGGACAAATAAAGAATAAAATATGGGTTTCCTTGTAAGGCTTGTCCTACATTGGAAACTTAAGAGAACTTATGTGTATATATAAGTTCTAGGTGGCAACACTTGGGTTGGGCCCCAAGGGGCACCCCAAGGGGCACCCCAAGTTTGTAGAAGGGAGGACTTATGGACAAAGTGAACCTTGGCTCAAACCACCACATACGCGTCCGCGCAGCTACCGTCTGTCCTACTGGCCGAACCGGGTCGATTTGGTTATAATATTAATTTTTTAGACAAAATTTATTTGAATTTTTTCAAATTCTTGCGGGAAAATTAATTTAAATTTTACTCTAAATTTTTTCATCAAACAGGTGCTCAGATTGAAAAACAATTCCAGAGCTTTGACAAAGTTTAAAATGTCCAGCTTATGAATGAGCAGATATGAAAGCTACTAGTTATCTATTCAAAATCTAGACTGCACCTGTTCGTTTCAAAAACAGATCTGTTCATTTGAAATTCTTACCTGTTCGGACAGATCTGTTTGGTCACCAATCTGTCTATAAAATCATACCATTTCCAGCATTTCTAACATTTGAAAATATCCATAAAAATTGTTTTCTTCCCAATTTTGCACTTTGATTGCATTATTCTTCATATTTTTTTTAGGGAAAAATTCAGAGAGTATAGAACACAGGTTTGGTTCGCCGTACAAATTGTTTGGAGTGCTACTACAATTTGTGTAAGGATTATTGTATCTTGGGAGATAAACGTCATTAATCTGTAAGCACCGAAACAGGGCGAATCTGTCTTAAGGACAAAGTGTCACATACTCGACTTGATCTCTTTTTGTACTTTTCATTTCAATTAATAAGTTCTGTAAGTAATTAATTTTTATTTGTTTGATTTGATTTCATATTATTTAGGCCAAGTTTGGCATGTATCAGAAAAGTCAAAAAGTCAAAAAGTTACTCAAAAAGTTAAAAAGTTAACACTATTCACCAAAAGTCAACAATTACGACTGCACAACTCCCAGTACTAATTTTTCTCTCAAATCAATTTTTACAATTTTTTATTACACATTTTTTCATAAAAAGTCAAAAAGTTAACCCAAACATCCATATTTTCTTCCTCAATTTTTTAGTCTAAAAAGGTAAAAAGTACACTTATTTAGGACACCCCAAACAACCCCTTATTTTATACCAAAAGATTGTTCCAACAGTCTAACCATTGAAAATCCTTGACAAGGTGTTAAATATTGATAATTGAGTGAAGCTATTAAAAGAGAAAATGGCTACCACCAGATCATTGTCAATACAGTGGGTTATGGTGAACGTCAGTTGCCCATGGTGATGATATCTTACAATCCCAAATCAGTTAACAATGAGATTTGCTAGCTTAGCTTTACCATTGTATAAGTAAATAATGATATTGAGACCATGTTTATTTGGATGGTATAAATGGTGTCATGGGATGAATATCTCATTTTAAATCTCATTCATTTTGTCATTTGAATGTCCAATAACTTCTAAGGGTGAATTGGATCATGTATGCTTTTATTTTTTTTATCACAAAAGAAAATGAAGATTTTAGGAACAGAGGATTCCACCCCACTTTGATTAAAGCACTAATTTTAATGCTTAAATTGTATTATTTCACGAATCTTATTATCAACCAATAGAATTTTTGTAAAAGAATTTCTCGTTAATTTTTTTCCTCGTAAAATCTATGTTTGGAGTACAGATTTGTAAAGGGAAAAAAAGAAGAAAAAAAGATGAGAAGAAAACAAAAAGACGAAAGAAATTAAATTTAATTCTTTCATTTTCCCATTCTTTAATAATTTAAGATCCAAACGTAAAAATAAATAAATAAATAAAATAATAATAAGAAATAAAATTCCCAATTGAGGTCTCTTTTTTTTGACTGATTCCCAATTGAGGGTTTTTTTTGATTTTTTTCTTCTTTCTTTTTTTAACTGATTCCCAATAGAGGGTAGGCATCGTAGTTTAAAGCATGGGCCACTTACACCAGAAGCCCTATGAGCATATGTGGGCTGGACACAGGGCCCATTAAGATCCAGTCTGGTAGTTAGATGGGTTTTGTTGAAATTTTGGGCCTGGGTTCGAAAGATTAATTGGACTTGTAATAGGGATGTCTGTTTTTTTTTTTTTTTTTTTAAACCTTTTTTTTTAAAACCTTTTTTTAAAGTTTAAAGTTATTATTAAAAATTAAAAGAACTATGCTCTAGCCTTCCAATAATCAATTTTTTAATTTTACAATGTGGAAACTGAAATATTCACAAAAAAAAAAAAAAAAATCATAAACAAACCTAATAAACTATACCAAATGGGGCTGATTACTTCTTATTATAAAGTCCTATCCCATAATTGCTTCCGGCTTAGGTGTCGTTTGGAAATTCATATTTTCGTGTTTTTGTTTTTATTTTAGTGAGTTCATTTAATTTTGGCCTAATATTTATATAAACATTAGAGTCTTCTGATTAAGTAAGAAAAAATTCTGACAAATAATTAACATTTTAAAAACAATACTTAAAACATATTTTTCAAACTCCTCAATGTAGTTGACAGGTTTGAGTCACATTTAGACCCTAAAAAATTTAAGGTGCTAGTACAAATCAAAGTTCCAAAACCCAAATCTCATTAAGATCCTAAGAATCTATTTAACTAATCAATCATCATACTCTAATTAAGCTCATCACTTTCACATATAGTTTGTCATTGTGTTATTAATTGCCAAACAAAAAAGCTTCACTCACATAACTGAAAGCATTCTCAGCAATATAAATATTAAAATTGACTTATAGAATTGGTATTGGTGTTTAAAAATATATAAAAGTGTTTGGAATATGTAAAATGTGTTAAATTATAAATATTTTGACATTTTATATTTGTTATTAATAATCCTTAAAATTGTCATTAACAAAACCTCTAAATATTGACTAAAAAAATTTGTGGAAGTCTAGTGTGCGCGATTGACAGTGACCATGAAACAAATATCTCATAGTTTTCTCCCAACAATGCTTGCAATAGTCCAACATTAATTTAATTTAATGTTGTACATTATCTTCTTCACCCACAAATGCTACATTACATGGTTACAATATTAATTAATGGTGATGTATTATGATTGTGGCCTAACTTTAGAACCTGAAGATAAGTACTTTCAAAGGATATGCTTGGTTTTTTTTTTTTTTTTGGCACGACATACCAGTCAATATTTTAGTAGTTAGATTATAACTACGGTCCAACGTCTCTACATAGATTAAAATCTGAAATTTCACTCATCTTGGCACCTAAATGTCCTCTCTATGACCACTTGTGTAATTGCCTAGGATGGAATATGTTTGGTTATCAAATGGGATTATGCAGCGAGATAAGTTATTTTAGGATAATTTGTATTGGGATGAGTTGTTTTGAAAAGGAAATTTTAGTCATTTTACAATGAAAAATCTTATCTAAGTGTAGTTACCTAATTTTTTGAATATTTCACAGTGATTGTATGCCTAACCAAAGATAAGATAGGTCTTACATGTGAGGGCTGTCTAAAATATTGCTCAATCTGCTAAAATCGCACTGATTTGTATCAATGTACACTGCTTTATCCGCTAACCGTGGTTTAAGCTTTAAAATTTATAATCTGCATTCAAAACCACTCCACTCCACTATAATTAATACATATATATTTTTTAACTTATAATGAAATATCAAAGTAAAAATAAGTATGAGAGATATTTCATATGTGAAATTTATTACAAATTAGTAGTTACATATATATAAAATTAGTTTGTGTTATTTATATAAAAAAAATTAGCTATATATATGAAAAAAAATTGTGTTATATACGTAAAATTTATAACAAATTAATATTATATATTGTACAAAGGCTTGATAATTGATTCAAATATTCTTCAATCTACCCATTCGCCGAAAATCACTAAAATTGCAATTTGTCAATTCATCAATCCGTTAATCTGTCATTCGATTTATAATTTTAGTCTCAAATTATCCGAACCGCACTACACCCACTCTTATGTAAGTATAGAACTCACCTATTGTCTTATATTCATGTTTTCATACGTAAAAATCTACTATAGTATTAAATTTACTCCGTAACTAATACCATAATTTTGATATAGATAATACCCCTTTCAGATTATCTTCTCTCCTCCATGTGAAACTGAAATAAATCCTCAAAAATCTTATCACATGAGCTGTTTTTGATGACGCATAGGTGCAAATATACAACACACATGTGATGACAAGTCCAAGTAAGTTGTTGTGATGACACTAATTCTGAGAAAGTTAAAAAGTTTTCATTTTTTATTTTTATTTTCTTTCTAATTCTGGTATGCTACCAAACGCAAATGGATCAGCAGAAAAAAGTCACTTTCCCGACGTTTGGATCACTGAACAAGTGTTTGCATTTTGCACCCATCAATCTTTCTAATACCCATCAATGGGGGGGAACTACTACTGGTGATTGGTTGTCATATATCAAACACTTGGTTTGGACACCATTTTGACATAGGGTTTTTGGTGGTGATGGCTCTTGTTAGGAATCCATAGCAACTATATTCACTATAAGTAAAATATGATATATAGAAATCAACAAATGAAAAAAAAATAAAGATAAATCACACGCACAAACAACACAAGGTTTATAAGTTTACGTGATTCACTTTAAAACAGGGTTATTGTTGTTATGATTTTCGCTATGATTCTCAACTCAATGATAAATACATAAAAAAAAAAAAAAAAAAAATTAGAACAACTTATGACAAGTATAAAAATATAAAAAATATATATATACTTTCTCCAAAATTCAAATTTGGAGATAGGTTCGCCAAATCTCTTCCTTCACCCACCAACTTACCACAAAGTTAAATACATAATTGAGTATTTAATATTTATTAAGATCCACACTACGTTATAACAATTGTGTGTTAGAGCATGTCCAATGGTTTGCCATTGGAGCTGCTATTTGCTATATTATGGTAGCAGTTTATAGAAATCCATCTCCAATGGTAAGTTTTGGCAACTGCTATCTTTGGTAAATACCAAAACTTGTGTCAAACATGGCACAAGCTTTGGCAGCTGCCAAGTCAGCTTCAACCAACCTTTCCTCCCTTCCTCCCTCCCTCCCTCCCTTTCTCATCATCCAACATAAACACAGAAGCAAAATTCACTCAAAAAACCACAAAATAAAAACAGAAGCAAAATTTCAGAAGCAAACGCAGATTGAACAATTTCAAGCAAAATTTCAACACAATTTCAAGCCAAAAAAATAAAATAAATTGAACAACTATTTCAAAAAAAAAAAAAAAACCTGACACAAAGGGTTGATCGTTTTCGTGCTTTTTGGATGGTCTTTGTATGAGCACAGAAATAATCTTCTCATATAATCCTGTTGATCAAGTTTGCACTCCTCTAAACGTTGTCCATTTACTACCTGAAAACACAAACGTGAGCTAGCCGGCGGGGGTGTGCCGGAAACCTCTCCGATACCTAAGTCAGCACAATAGACAATAAACACAAAAGCTCTGTGTATTCTAAAGTGAAAATTGTGATACCTATACATAGGTTCTATCATAAGCTTTTGTAGATTCTGCCTGGCACAATCTTAGTAGAACTCCAACTCTTCTCACAAGAGTCCTCCTAAGAATCATACTCCCAAGAATAATGTCTATCCTAATAACTCCTTACTCACTGTTTTCCTAAGTGAGATAGTTGCAATCTCTTACCTCGGTTGGCACAAGACTTAACTTTGCTTACACAGCTCGGTACTAATTAAATTAATTAAGTTAGCCTTGACTTGGAAATGACACTCTGCCGAGCTATCCATTAGCTCGGTCCGATCTCCACCGATCGGTTAGATACGGAAGGTCTAGGACCGTGCTACCGAGATAATTACTTCGGCCCAAATTTGTAATACGACTTCATTCTTTTGTCCTTATAACACGGTCCATCCTTATCCTAGCCCGCCCTAACGACCAAGAGTGTATACTTAGCTCAGTTCATTCAACAGATGGTCTTAGCTTGACCTAATTTCCACATAAATTGCCCTCTCAATTGCCCCTTAATTCCTTCTGTAGTGCATGATTGGGATTAGTCTTCTCCAGTAGAGCTAAATGTACGGGCCTCCAACCGAGCTCATTTTTACCTAGGCTCCCAATTCGTTCGGCTAGAAATGTCTTGTCAGTTGCTCTGCACACCACTTCACTACTCATGCACGTCTGAAACGTTATTTATTCCTCTGGACACGTGGCATGCCCCCACTAGTCAAGTACATCTATTACAGCCGTCTTGTATTTATGAAATTTGAACAGTCCCACCCATTTTACCTCAACTATATAGCTTTACTTTTTTGAAAGGCCACTCACTGTTCATCTTTCCCCTTTGCTAACCCTCGTTCCTCTAAGCTCCCAATCTTCAACCCCTAATCTTCTTGTGCTCAAGACTGGGCCTATGCATCTCTTGCTTTCCTCAACACTACTTGCATTTGTTTCATTAGACTAGATTCGAACTTCATTCCCAAACTGGTAAGTTCTTCATCTTTGTAACTATTTCTGCTTATTTCTAAAGATAGTGTCTCAGTTACCAAATATGTATTTATGAACACTAAGGTCCAAACCAATATAAAGAACCTTGAAACACCATGAGTAAACCCAGAAACACACTGATTAGGACTAAGAACTAGTCTAGGACTATTTTTTGTTGATCCCAAATCATGCTATGACCGAACTAGGCAATTGTTTGCGACCTTCAGGCCTGCACCCGACCGAACTAAAAATGCATTTGATCAAAAACCGAGCTATATGATAATAACCGAGCTATAAACCTTAGCCGGTCCTATTTCTTGGCCAAATTGGGAATGGTTTGTAACCTAGTTGTAGCTGAGCAAGGCTTATTTTGCTTTGTATATTTTACTTAGCCCGGTCTATTAACTGGGCATAACCCTTGTTATTTTCACTTTGCAGACTTGACTAGGTTGGCCAGGCACACCCTTGCACTTTGCTCCAGGGCGATTTTGCTCAACCGAGCTACCGAAAGTCACCTCAGCGCCGGCCTAGGCAGCCGTGTTCATTTGTAATATAACAATTTTTAAGTATAATGGGTAAATATCGATTACTAGTAGACTCGTTTAGGGCCATGGCCGAATTTCGAAGAGACTACCACATTCCTGATGACGTCCACTTCTCCTTAACCGAGCTAGACACCACACCCTGAGGCCAACCGAGCTTCGTCTCCTTTACAGTGATATTGATCGTAGAAGCCAGGCTTCGGTTCTCTGTACAACCCCTTATATGCGAGTTCTTTAGGCAAACAAGATTGTGTCCAACCTAACTATCCACAAACACTTACAGAATAATAAATGGTATCGCCGAGCTACACCGCCGGCTCGGCCTCAACCTTGGATTGGCCGAGCTATTTCATCAATATTTGCTTGGCCAAAATGATGACGGTTGGGTGTACTACTTCAGAGTAAGAAGAGGTCGAGAAAAAATTATCAAAAACACACCAGACAAAGATTTAAACGATGATGATTTCTTCTGAATTTCTGGCCATTTTGAAGATTAGGAAGCCTAGATACCGGGCTACAATATAAACTGGAATAAAGAAAATGCTGGTAAGAACATTCCGATTCAACTTTCTTTGTTGTTCCAATAACCACCGCACTCCGGTTCAACTTTCTTTGTTGTTTCAATAACCACCGCACTAACCCTTGTGTTCTTCGTTTGTTTATGCAGATTTAAACCACTTGAAATCAACTTACACTTACGCGAATCAAGACGCACTTCGAGTCGCGCTACGATACCGGCATCGAGACTAGTCCGAGCTGCTCAACGTACAGCCGACCTACCGTTATAGCAGTAAGAGGAAAACCAGAGTAACCGACTTCCTCCTAGAACCTTCACTCGAGCCGGACCCCACTCTTCCCCAAATCAATCTAATTTCCCTGACTGAGGAGCAAGAAATGGCAAAAAGAAGGGCTATGCGAGCTCTTATCACCAAGCAAACGCCCGTTGGTCACCAAACCGAACAAGCACCATTCGGTCACCCATACGAAACAGTAGTCGCGCTTCCAACCACCAGGGTAACAACGACCAGGCCAAGCAAGCGTGCGCGCACCTCGTCAACTGAACCGCAGCACTTGATGGATGAGAAAGTGACCGCGCTACCAAACCCTGCATCACCGAGCCCTAAGCCTGCTCATTTAGGCCGAACAAGCCCTTCTGCATAGGCACCCTTGATGTCCTATAAAAACCGAGCTGTATCCACTAAGGATTCAGTGGTGATTGGGAAGGACCATCTGCTTGCGTATAATGTTTCAAAGAGTGTTTGTTTGTTAGCAAACATAGAGCATCATAATCA
Source organism: Camellia lanceoleosa (assembly GCA_025200525.1). Lineage (NCBI taxonomy): Eukaryota > Viridiplantae > Streptophyta > Magnoliopsida > Ericales > Theaceae > Camellia > Camellia lanceoleosa. The sequence continues at coordinate 52,733,164 of CM045768.1, read as the reverse complement.
CCTGACCGAGCTTAAAGCTATTTGCTTGGCGACCAAATCCATGGTTCTTGTAAGTTTTTCCTCCCATCTATTCATATCCAAATTATCAATCTGCCTGCTCGGTTTATTTTAACCACTACATTTCCCCTTCGCAGGCTTTGCAAAAAAATCACGTATCTCACAAGCGTGTGCTTGAACTCCGCAAGACCACTTGGTCGGTCATAGCTGATGCAAATGCCAGGGCGACCAAACTGAAAGAGGCTCATCTAAAGTTGACCGAGTTGGAATCCGATAACATGCATCTGACTAAGCTAGTCAACGCAGTAGAGGCCAATAAGCAAAAAGCATTGGCTGAGAAAAAGATCGTTACTTGTGCGAATTGGCCAAGTTGGAAAAGAAGAAGACTGCCGAGGTCATCGAGCTGAAGAAGAAGATTAAAGATGCTGAGGATTGAGGTTTCAAAGAAGGGAAGGCAACCTACGTCTTGCAGTGTGAAGCTGCTAAAGACATTTTCTTCAAATGCAGATGGAAGGCGGCAGCTGTCAAGCTCGGTCAGGGGTAAGACACCGAGATCTTTCTAAACCCTCTTCCTCATTTCATACCAAGCTACATGGCGGACTACACCAATGTGGTCCAACAAAAGCTTCTCCAAGAGGAAGAGGAAGAGGAAAAATCCCCTGCACCCAATAATGGCCTACCTGCAAACACTGACCTCGGTCTCCAGTCTTCTTTGCTAGCTGGGATGGATCTGCTCAACCAACCGATGCCAAGTACAGTTGAAGGGGTGCCTGTGGCCGACCTAGCCCAAGAAGTATCCGCCGAAACCGGCCTACCAAGTGGTGAAGCCCGGGTTGATCTGGATGTCCATTTGGACGACCTTTTTGCCTGATTTTCTGTTTTTTACTTTCAACGAAAATGTAACCGGGCTACAAGCCCCTCATTTTATACTGAATATCTAATGAATGAATCTTTTGTTTGCATTTTTATATCTTTTTGTTCAATCGCCGTACGTCTTTCCTTTAGTGCACTATCTGTTTTACAAGCCTAGCTAGCTTAATTTAGCTCGGCCTTCCCTATCCTGCCCACCTTTTTTGGCCGAGATGAGTATCTCGACTGAATGACAACTTCGAGATATAGCAAACCCTTTGCAACTGAGACTATTGCTTTGATTCTGTATCTTGGCTAAAAAGATGTGGATCAACCTGCCAATCTTCTTCAGCCTAGATCCTTATCTCGGCTGAAGAAAGAAAGTATTGGTCAAACCTGCCAACCTTCTTCAGCCTAGATCCTTATCTCGATTGAGGAAAAGAAAGTGTTGGTCAAACCTGCCAACCTTCTTCAGCCTAGATCCTTATCTCGGCTGAGGAAAGGAAAGTGTTGGTCAAACCTACCAACCTTCTTCAGCCTAGATCCTTATCTTGGCTAAAGAAAAGAAAGTATTGGTTAAACCTGCCAACCTTCTTCAGCTTAGATCCTTATCTTGGCTAAAGAAAGGAAAGTGTTGGCCAAAGAAAGGAAAATGTTGGCCAAACCTGCTAACCTTCTTCAACCTAGATCCTTATCTCGGCTGAAGAAAGAAAAGTGTTAGTCAAACCTGCCAACCTTCTTAGTTGCCCCCAGTCGGCAATAAGTACGAACCATTTTTGCAAACAGAGGAAAGAATTTTATTAGAAAAAAGTCTACTTATTTTATTGAAAAAGAAAAATTACAAGTGTTTTTAAGAAAAAACTAAAACTAAAATAGTTTGAGATTGGCCGTGTTCCATGGCTTGGAAATAGCTTTGATGTCCATATCTTCTAAGTGATATGCCCATTTTCTTGCTAAACCAATCACTTTGTATGGTCGTTTCCAGTTAGGTCCTAACTTGCCATCTCCAGGTACCAAAGTGTTGCCTATTACTTTACGCAGTACCCAATCTCCAATCTTGAATTGCCTTGGGTGCACTGTTTTGTTGTATTTCTTGAACAACTCTTGTTGATATGATGCAATGTGCACCAATGCCCTTTCTCTTCTTTCTTCTATGAGGTTGAGTTCTAGAGCTATGGCCTCCCTATTCAAGTTTGGATCAAAATTTCCACTCCTAATAGTAGGGAGGCCTACTTCCAATGGGATTACTGCCTCCATGCCATAGACCAAAGAAAAAGGAGTTTCGCTAGTTGACTATCGAGGTGTGGTACGGTAAGCCCATAGAACATGGGGAAGCTCCTCAACCCACTTACCTTTTGTTCTTTCTAACCTCTTTTTTAGGCCATCTAAGACTACTTTGTTGGAAGGTTTGGCCTGACCATTGGCTTGGGGGTATGCTGGCGTGGAGTTGTAAAATTCTATCTTGTATTCTTTACAAAAAGCCCTGAAGATCTTACCATCGAACTTAATGCCGTTGTTAGATATTAAAGCCTTGGGTATTCTGAACCGAGTTATGATGTTCTACCAGACAAATTTCTTGACATCTTTTTCTTTTATGGATGCGAGTGTTTCTGCCTCCACCCACTTTGTAAAATAATCCGTTGCTGTGAGGAAGAATTTTCTGCTATCGGGCGTAGTTGGGAATGGTCCTACTATGTCCAGGCCCCATATCGCAAAAGGCCACGAGCTGGTCAATAGTAGAAACTCTCTAGCTGGTTGATGTATTTAGTGTGCGAACTTCTGACATTCTCACACTTCTTGACATATTTCTTTGAATTCGCTTGCATGTATGGCCACCAATACCATTGTGAGATTACACGGTAGGCCATTGCTCGTCCTCCTTGGTGGCTTCTACAAATGCCTTTGTATATTTCGAACAAAAATGCCTCAACCTTACTGGGATGGACACACTTCAAGTAAGGTCCTGTGAAGGACTTTTTGTACAATACTAGTGATAGGAAGAGCCAAAATCGCTGTGATTTTGCTCTAATTTTGTTGGCTTCTTTCTTTCTTTCAGTAAGATGCCATCTTTTAAAAATACTATTATGGGATCTATCTAGGAAGGGCCTGGCTCGGCACAACATGCTTCGGTTGTTTTGGGCTCTTCAATACTTGGTCTGGGTAGAAAGTTAATCAACAATGGGTGTGGGATAGATGTATCTGCCATTGACGCATAAAAGCCACGGCTCATCCTTTACTATTTTTCTCTCGGCCAATTTGCTCTATGCGGACTACTTCGAACTTCATGATCTCCTTTCTGACCAACTCTTGGTACTTAGCCATCCTATCATCCTTTGCCTCGCAGTCACCCAAAATCTGGTTGACTACCAGTTGGGAGTCACTATACACCATCAGCTCGGTGACTTTCATGCGAAGTGCTGATTTCAAACCTGCTAGCAATGCTTAATACTTCGCCTCGTTGTTGGATGCTGGGAAGCCAAGGTCGACTGCTTGTTCAATTGTTAGGCCATTCGGTGAGATGAGGACTATGCCAAGTCCTGCACCGTGCTTGTTGAATGCTTCATCCACGAAGAGTTTCTGCATCTCTCCGACGAATAGCTTCCAGGAAGTGGAAGGATGTGATAATGTCTTGGGATCAAGGGCGTCGCTGATGCCTTCTTTTAGGTTATTGTCTGTTGTTAGGCTTTGATCTTCACTGTTTGACTGTCTCAAGACTTTACTTTTGGGTGAGTCCTTGCTGGCAGTGCTGCGGTCTGTCCCTCCTTCCCTCTCTCCCATTCTTTCGGTTGCCTGGGTTAAGTCAATCGGATAAACATGATGACTTCCTAGTGCGAACTAGACCACAAAGTCTGCCAAAGCTTGGGCCTTTATTGTGGTTCTTAGTTGAAACTTAATGTCTAACTGCCCCAACTTCACTGCTCATTTCAAAATTCGTCCAGAAAAATTTGCCCTCTCAAACAAGGCTTTTAAGGGGAAGGCTGTTAAGACAACCACAGTGTGGGCATGGAAGTAGTGTAACAACTTTCTTGACACCATCATCAAAGCTTAGGCTAGTTTTTCCAATGGTAGGTACCTTGTTTCCACGCCCAACAATGTCTTGCTCACAAAAAAGATAGGCAGGTGTTGAATTCCTTCAGCTCTTACCAACACTGCGCTAACTGCATGCTGGGAAATTGCTAAGTACAAAAAGAGCTCCTCTTCTAGTACAGGGGTTACTAACAATGGAGGAAAGGTCATGTAGTCTTTTAGACTTTCCAGGGCGCGGTCGCACTCATCATCCCACTCAAACTTGTCCTTCAGTGCTTGGAAGAACGATCGACACCTGTTTGATGACCGACTTATGAACCGGTTTAGTGCGACTGCTAGGCTAGTGAGGTGCTGTACCAACTTGACTGTGTTGGGCCTCTCAAGATCTTGGATGGCTTTGATCTGAGAGGGATCAGCTTCTATACCCCGGTTGGTCACTAGAAAGTCTAGGAATTTGCTTGATCACATGCCGAATGCGCACTTACATGCGTTCAGTCGCAACTTGTGGGGCTTCAAAATTTGAAACATCTCATCTAAGTCCCTGAGATGGTCCCTCTCATCTCTGCTTTTGACCACCATATCATCTATGTAAGCCTTCATTGTTCTGCCTAACAATAGTTCAAACATTTTGGTGACCATCCGTTGGAATGTAGCCCCTGCGTTTTTCAGGCCAAAGGGCATGACCTTGTAACAATATAGTCCTCTAGGTGTTGTAAACGACGTGACCTCCTAATCCGGTTCATACATAGTGATCTGGTGGTAACTACGATACGCATCAAGAAAGCTAAGTCAGTTATGCCCTGCTGTCAGGTCCATCAGTTAGTCTATTCATAGTAGGGAAAAGTTGTCTTTTGGGCTTGCTTTGTTAACTGCTTTGTAGTCCACACAAATGCGCCATTTGCCATTCTTTTTTGGCACCACTACAGCGTTGAAAATCCACCTAGGATAGTGTACTTCTTTTATTGCCCCTACTTCCAACAGGTTTCCTACTTCCTCGGCCACTATCTCTGTGTGGTAGAGTACCGATCGGCGAGTTCGCTGTATAATTGGCCTGGCAGTTGGATAGACATTGAGTTGATGGCAGATGAAATTGAGGTCAATGCCAAACATGTCATACGGTATCCAGGCGAACACTTCGATGTTAGAGGTAAAAAATTCCATGATCTCTATTTTCTTAGTGCTGGACAGAGACGAGCCGAGCAAAAAAAACTTTTCTAGGTCCTTTTCATCTATCCTTACCTCTACCAAGTCTTCTACTGCCTTCTGTTTGGCTGCTTTGCTAACGTCTACGAATAGCTTGTTGCTTTCTGGCTCTTCTACCATTTGTACAAACCTTTTTGCAGCCCGGCTGCCGTTACTTTAACGAAGCATTGTTTCGACATGATTTGGTCTCCTAAAACTTCTTCAATTACTCCAATTTTGTTGGGAAACCATAACACCTAATGGTAGGTTGATGTTACTGATCGCATGGCATGCAACCATGCTCTTCCCAGGACTATGTTGTAAGTGGAAGAGACTTTCAATACCTAAAATTCCACCTGTTTCGTCATTGTTCCTACCTTGACTGACAGAATTATCTTGCCCACTGGCCATTCTAGCATCGAGTTGAAGCCGACTAAGGGGGATGTTGTGGGTGCCAAGTCTCTATCCTCCAATTTTAGTTGCTTGAAGGTCTCGTAGTACATTATCTCGCAGGAGCTCCCTTAGTCAATTAGGATCCACTTGATGTCAAAGTTCTTGACGCGCAAAGTAACCACCAGTGCATCGTTGTGAGGGCATTGTAACCTTGCTAAGTCCTTGTCAGAAAAAGAGATGATGTTCGTTGCCTTCGTTTTTCTCCTTTTGAAAGTAGGTTGTGAACTTACTACCTCTCTCAAGTGTTCAGCCTTTTTTATCATCCTTCTAAGCTCACATACCTGCTCGGGTTCGACGATCCCATGTATCATGTTAATCATGCCTTGGGGTGGATCGTCGACCGACATCCCATTCGGCCTGTTACGGTCCTGGGGGGCCGACTATGTTCCCCTCCCTATATACTGGTCCAAGTGACCAGCGACTACTAACTCCTCCAGATGTTGCCTTAACGGTGTACAATTTTCAGTTCGGTGCCCCTTTTCATCATGGAACATGCAACGGTATCTATCATCGTAACCACTCTGTGCTTTTGCCAACTTGGCTAGCTACCGAACGAAGAGTTCATCGCGTATCTCGCTAAGAATTCGGTAGATAAGTTTGTTGAATACCTTGGTGATGGCAGTGCGGACTCTCAACTTCCTTGCTTAGGGGTCCTCTCTGTTGGCCCATCTACCTCGCCTATTCTTGCTCGGTTGTTCTTCTTGCCTGACCGTGTTTACCTTTGTCGCAGGTTTTTTGTCTAGCATCGTTGTTGTGTCTATTTTTGCTTTGGTGCGTGCAATATCTTCTTCTATTCGGATGTGCTGATGCACTCTTTCCATTAGGGCCTCTATTGTAAAGGGTGAATTCCTCGTCATTAAATCCCTCAATTTGTTACCAACCGGCAAACCTCGTTTGTACTGTGCGATAGCTAGGTTTATGGGGCAATTCCCAATCTGATTAAAAGTCTCCCAATACCAGTTATTATAAGAGCTTAATGTTTTCTTCTCGCCCATGTCTATAGAGAGATGCTGGTCAATCTCCACAAGCATCTTGGTGTTCGTTCTAAATCTGGTCACAAATGCCTCTGCTAGTTGTGCCCATGAAGCTATGCTACCTTTTGGCAACCTTTCAAACCATGTTAAACCCAGGTCACCAAGGCTAGAAGGAAACAGGATACACATTAGAGCCTCGTTTCGCCGATACACGACCATAACTTGGTGAAAGTGGCTCAAGTGCATGTAGGGGTTTATCTTCCTCTCATAAGTGGTGAATTTGGGATGGTGGAAGCCGGAGGGTAATGTTGCGTTCTTTATCGCCGGAACGAACGGCGAGCTCTGGAGCCTTGCTAACGTTTTGTCTGCCGGTTCATAAGCAAAGTGCGACTCTGGCATTCCTACCTCGACATTCCCACGCGTTCTAAGAGCCAACAGTTGTAGTGCGGAGACTCTGTGGGGGTCATGAGCCTGAGTGTCTTTCCCTCCTTTGGGCCCTCTCCTCTAGGACTGTTCGCAAGTCCACCGACCTAGGCAACTCCGTGTACCTAGATGTCGTTTGGTGCGAATGCGAGGGCCGATAACTATTTCCCTCCGTGTAAGACCTTTCAGTCCTCGTTCTCTCAAACCTGGAGCAACGCGCCCTAGAAGTCCTTGATTGTGTATCCCCTGATCTGAGACTTCTACTTTCAGCTTGTGATGGTGTGACCTGTCTATCACGATCTTCTGAGTGGTAAGAGCGTTTGTTGCCTTTGCGCCCCTCTTCTGTTGCCACCTCTTTGCCTTTTATCTGGCATTTTATTGTCTTCATGTTTGCTGCCATCCTTTGTATCAATTCGTTTTTCTCCCTCACGCAATCTTCCAGAACCTGAGGATCCAACATCTGCCTCTGCCTTTCAGGGCTTTGGGAGCAACGAGTGCTGGAGCCCCGTCTTTCACGTGTATCCCTCTCATGGGTTACCGTTGGGGATCTAACTCGCCATAAGCGGGATAAAAGGTAAGCCTTTACACTCCTGCTCTCCCGGTTTGCCCATCAATAGCAGAGTATGACAAGTCTTCGTTGTGCGCCATTGAAGTTAGTTGAAAGAAAAACTTAACCAAAAGGTTTGTTCTTTGTGATTGCTTCCCACAGACGGCGCCAATTGTACGAGCACAGAAATAATCTTCTCGTATAATCTTGTTGGTCAAGTTTGCACTCCTTCAAATGTTGTCGCTTTACTACTTGAAGACACAAACGTGAGCTAGCCGGCGGAGGTGTGCCGGAAACCTCTCCGATGCCTAAGTTAGCACAATAGACAATAGATACAAAAGCTCTGTGTATTCTAAAGTGAAAATTGTGATACCTATAACATAGGTCTTGTCATGAGCTTTTGTAGCTTCTGCCTGGCACAATTCAAATAGGACTCCAACTCTCCTCACAAGAGTCCTCTTAGGAATCACACTCCCAAAGATAATGTCTATCTTGATTACTTCTTACTAACTATTTTCCTAAGTGAGATAGTTGCAATCTCTTACCTCAGTTGGCCAAGACTTAACCTTGCTTACACAGCTTGATACTAATTAAATTAATTCAGTTAGCCTTGACTTAGAATGGCACTCTGCCGAGCTATCCATTAGCTCGGTCTGATCTCCATCGACCGGTTAGATGCGAAAGGTCTAGGACCATGCTACCGAGATAATTACTTTGGCCTAAATCTGTAATACGACTTCATTCTTTTGTCCTTATAACGCGGTCCATCCTTATCCCGGCCTGGCCTAATGACTAAGAGTGTATACCTAGCTCGGTCCATTCAACAAATGGTCTTAGCTCGGCCTAATTTCCACATAAATTGCCCTATTAGTCTTCAATAGGGTTTTGGGTTTGGATCATCACTGACAGAGGGATCGTTGGAGAAGAGGTCGTCATTACGATGTCAGGTTTGGATCATCACTGACAGAGATGGATCGTCGGAATCAAGGGTTAAAATAGAGGGAGAGATAGATCAAAGCGGGGAGAGAGAAGATCATTTTGATTAGGGTTATGGTTTCAATCGATGGAAATCGATAGTTTAGAACGGAGAGAGAGAGGAAGAAGAAGAAGAAGAAGAAGAAGAAGAAGAAGAAGATGATGATGAGAAGAGGATTGGGGTTTGACGGTTAGAGTTTGGTGGTGAAGAAAAGAGAATGGAGGTTGGAGAAGAAAGAAGAAGGGTTGGAGGTCGGAGTGAGAAACTGAAGAAAAAGAGGATTGGAGAAGAAAGAATGGGGGTTGGGGTGATGAAGAAGAAGATGAGCCATTGGAAAAAAAAAAAAAAAAAAAAAAAAAGAGACAGAGAGTTGAGTAGAGAGAGAGAGAGAGAGAGAGCAAATGTGAGAGTATGTTCTAGAATTAAGAGAGAAGTGATAAAGAGAGACAGAGAGACGGAGAGAATAGAGAGAGACACATTTTGCTTCAATTTGAACCGTTGGATTATTTAATCCAACAATGTGCTTTTGTCATTGGATTATACAAATTAAAAAGATAAAATAAAAACATCAAGTGTCATTTAAAATAAATGTTTTAAAAAAAAAAATCATTTTTATATTTGTCTAGTCGGGAATAATATAAATATATAATTTTTTTTAGAAATAGTAAAAAAAGTCACAAAAAAAAAAAAAAAAAAAAAAAAAAAAAATCACTAAAAAACTTGTATCCAAACAATGCCTACAACTTTGGAAGAAAAGTTGGTTGAGATTTGCTAAAATAACAAGTAAACAATTGGAGCACCATTGCTATAATTTCAAATTATAGCAATGGTAATACTATTTTAGCAAACACCATTAAAGATGCTCTTATAGGTGAGTTTATGGGTGAATAGTAACAATGACATCTTTTTCCTTTTTTGTTTGAAAAAAGAACTTGACTATGCATATAGAGAAAAAAGACACAAAATGGAGTGAATAGTAGTGCAAAAGACCAAGTAAGATAAAGAAATTAAGGAAAAAGGTTCCAAACCTGCCGACCTAAACTGTTTTAGTTTAGACAACTGCTTTGACCATACCACACTAATAATATTAATAAGAACAGTTATACATTTTCAGAGGGGAAAAAAGAAAAAAAAAAAGAGAAGGAAAATTGTAGTTTAGGTGAAGTGTTATACTTTATTTTTGTAATTTTAATTTGAATAATTTAATTTATGTATTTTTAATTTTATTACAATGTGATCCTCTAATATTTACTGATAAAATCTAGAACGAAGAAAGATCGCTTACAAAATTAGAGAAACTAAAGTGAAATTTACTGCTCGTTTGGCATGTGCTAAAATTTTATTTGGGTTATATCACCTCTCTACCATATCATTTCAAACCCAATTCATATTTCACATTTTTTTCATAAAAAATCAAAATGTATACTAATTTAGTACTTCCCAAACAACTCCTTACTTATAGTTTGTTTTAACCAGTAGTTCCTATAATTTATTTTGTATTCAACTTTAGTCTCTCTAGTTTTTTACGTGATGTTTTTTCTGTTCAAACTATTAATAATAAATGACGGATGGATCACATTACAATAAAATTAAAAATATAGAGTTTAAATTATTTAAATTAAAACTATAAGAATCAAAGTGAAATTTCGCTCAAACTAATGAGACTAATAGTATAATTTATCCTTAAACAAATGTTTAGAGAATACATTAAATAGTTGAAATTAACTTCATATATAAACCTACAATGTAAGAGTAAAAATCTCCGCTGCATGCCACTTTCCGATTCAATTTCTAATATTTGTTTTTAGGTTTATAGACTTTATGTAATAATAAACAAACCACACTCCATAAACAGGACAAACTCTAGTCCACGCGTTTCCTTCCAATCTTCAATATCTCACAACACAAAGCAAAACCTTATATATATATATATATCTTACTACTTTATAATAATATCAACAAAACAACACCAACTTTATAATAATATCAACAAAACAACACCAATTAAAGTATGTCAAAGGCGCTTTTCTATTTTCACCAATTTATTTGATGCATGGATCATCTTGGTATATTTCATCCCAACATAATAACCTCAAGTTGTCATAAATAGAACCATATACACCTTAAAAATATATATATATATATATATATTTACATTGAAATATAAGAAAATTTGGAAGGGCCAAGTACAGACATCGGAAAAATTATTGAATGTTTCAAAATCACTTGCGAGAGTATGACATATAATCACAATAAGTAAATCACACTAGTGAAATTGTGAAGTGACGAGGCCAATTGACTGACTTAAAAATTGCAATCTTCCACTAGGGCCATTAAAGGGGTTCTTTTGGTGTTATCTTCCATCGTAGGTACATTTAGGGTCAACCTAGTCTTAATGATTTTTATTTTAGTTGATTAAAAAAATGAATTATTTAAAAGAGTAATTGGACTTAGTGGTAAAATGCATTAGGTTCAAGTAATGAAACTAGTCTCATAAAAAATGGGAATATGACAAAATTTAAGTGGGAGTCTCATGTACTAGATAAATCATTTTACAAAAAATAAAAAAATAAACACAACTTTTTTATTTATTATGCCTTTTATAGGCAATGAAAGATGGAAGAATTACACATTGATGGCATCAGAAAATATATATATATATATATAAAAAGTGATAAATATTAATAATTATAATTATAATTTTTTTTTTTACTTTTTTATAAATATTTTTTCATAATACCACTGATGTGGAATTCTTCCATGAAAAATCATGTATTTTTACTACCCAAAGCTTATCTTTGCACAATGATGATTTCAAACCACACCATTGTTTAAAAGTCCCTTCCAGGCATATTCATTCTACATTTATTATGATTGTATGCTCCTAAAAAAGGTTGAGAATTTAATACTCTGCTTTCCAACCACATTTGCTAGATTTTGTTTCTAATTTCAACAGCTATGTAGATTTTTTCATAATGCATAATTTTAAAGAAAAGATTCTATGTTCATGATTACAATGCTCTCACAACAAATTTTTTTTGGGCGGTAAATCAAAGGTTAGTAATTTAACATTCTCCTTTTTGGTGTCACATTTGCTTAGATTTTGATGTCTAATAATGCCTAGAATAGCATGCTACTATTACCCACCGAGGCAAAAAAAAGAAAGATAGCATATTGCTTGTGCTATAATTACCAAAACAGCAAATCGGAAAGCATCAAAGTTCTATATTGTCCTTGCCCAAAAATCTAAAAGGGTTATTTTTTTTCTTTTTGTCTCTAAAAGATGCAATTTAAATTACAATTTTAGTATCCAAAATATACAGTTTGTGCATTTTTCGTCCATAATATTTAACAACTATCTGATGGGATAGTGTTTATATATATATATATATATATGTTTTAAATAACAAGTATAATTTTGAAAATAGATCTTTTATTTATTTTTCATATAAATATAAAATAATCACATGGACACCGATCTCTAATCAGCTTGAATTTTTTCATGATTAATCTGTTTGATTATTTTTACAAATTGAATGATTTGGATCAGTGAGATGAACTCAAGAGTAAGCTCACATAATCGAGTAACGGAACCTCCAATCTAATTTTGGATTAAAGACAATTTGTGTGCATTATTTTAATTTAATTCTTATGACTCGTTTGGTAACATTACTTTTTAGCTTAAAAGTTAAAAAGTCACAAAAAAAAAAAAAAAAAAAATCAACAATCTATACCAAAAAGTCAAAGATTCCTTTTCTCTCTACTTTTTGCACATCTTTTCATAAAAAATAAAAAAATATCCCAAACATACTAGTTTTTTTTATATCATATTTTAGCAAAAAAGCTAAAAAATTACTAAAAAAATATATTTCCAAATGAGACCTTAATGTATAAAAAATGTTTCAATTTGATTCCAACCTAATTATGTCCCTCTCTATTTGAACTAGGAGCAAACCGGGAAAATCATAACTATACACCATCAAAACACAAAAAATCCAACATCGTTAGAGGGTAAATAATTTGAAATTACACATCCAATATGTTTAATACAGAATTAACATATATAGATGTTGAATGTTGATAAACATTTTTCTCTAAAGATGTCAAATTCATTTTGTCGTGTTTTAATGATATGTATTTATAATTTTCACATTTTACTCTTCATTTATATAGAGAGATGGAATTATGTTTGGATCAAATTGAAATATTTTTCATACATGAGGAATTAAATTCAAACAAGTTAAATATTGGGAACAAAATGATGAATTTGCATCTATTGAAATTTTTTAATTGCATTTACACATTTATCCCTAAATTAAATGGCTTATATGGGCAGAGTTAGATTGAGGATAAAATCAAATTATGTTTTATACATTATAAATTAATGCTACATTTGTTTAGGTAGAAGAAAAAGATTATTTTTCTTTTCATATCTTCTAACAGTTGGTATAATAGAAAATAAAATTCAACAAAAAATAAGATTATTTGGACAGCAAATATTTTTTATTTTTGAAAGGCGCAAAATGTTTTATAAACTAAAATCTTACTATTATCATCACATTACCATTGTCACTATCACTTCTACCACCACACCACCATCACTATGACTATCACTGCAATTATTGCCGCCACTATGGGGTGTTTTGGGAAGATGGTTAAGAACTGTTTTTTAGTTTTTTTAACTTTTTTGTGAGAGAGGAAAGTGGGTTAAAAGTTGGGAAGTGACTTTTAACCCACTTTCCAAAATAGGCGTATGAGAGGATAATTTATGAGAATAGTCTTTACCAAGCTAAGTCCATTTTTCCTTAGACATTGGGCCGAACTACGGGCCAGAGTAAATGTTTATGTAACACGGTCTTGGATCATCTAGGCATCAGGTTGGTTATAGATAGGCCGCCAGATGCCTGACCTAGCTATCCCAGGCTAAAATCCAGTGGAGAACCAAGGTGTTAGTAAAATGTAGGACCGAGCTAGGGGTAGCTCTGCAAGGCACCATCTCATAGCTAGGACTACCACAGTGCTGCTTTAGTCTAAGCTCGGTTAGGTGTGGTTCTAGCCGAGGTAAGGGTTGCAACCATCTCACTTGGATGACAATGAACAGGATGTTATCAGGATAGACATTATCCTTGGGAAAGTGATTCCTAAGAGAACTCTACTAAAGAGAGTTGGAGTCCTTCTAAGATTGTGCCAGACGAAATCTACAAAAGCTCATGGCAGGACCGAGGGCTGTTAACGGGTCGGTCAGGGTCAGGTTTGATACATACCCGTTAGCCGACTAGATCAGTTCGGATTGACATTCAGCCTAACCGTTTTCGAACCAATCACTTGTTGAAATCGACTGAATTGATATTCGGGTTGTCGGATTGGATGTGGGCGGTTTGGGCGGATTAGGCTATTGACATATTGGGCCCCCTTTTTTTTAAAATCATTTTTTATCCAAAATTAAGGAAATAAAATTGCTTATCAGAACATGAACATATCTCATAATATTTTTCAAACCCTCAATCAAAATATAAACAAATCAAATATTTTTATAAACATTAAATGAAAACATAACAATCAGAAACAGAAAATCATAAAATCAAAACAAGAAAATGAAAAATACTTAGAAATCCCGAAATCAACCATGATTAGAGAAACAAAATATAAAGTATTAACCAACAAAAAGCCACAAATTATAAATCAAAACATCAAAAATAAAAACCCCAAAATGAATAAAGAGAGACACTTGAATCTCTGGAGAATAATCCTCTTTTAGGGTTGAAGATCTTGGTTCGTACATCTTAAAGAAAGTCACTAATTGAACTTCAAATATAGACAAACAAGGAGAAGCTTTGATTTGTTACGTGAAAGAGAGCAAAAGAGAAACAGAGAGGATTGCTTTGCTTTTTTTCTGATTCGGTATATTCTCTCTCTCTGTATGTATTTGTTTTGCCTTTTCAATTTTTCTCCTTGAAAAATGATGGAGCTAATTCAGTGCACTCCCTCTCTCTCTATATTTGTTTTGCCTTTTTAATTTTTCTCCATGAAAAATGGTGGAGTCTATTTAGTTTTTCTCTTTGAAAAAATAGTTGACATAAGTGGCTTTGTGAAGTGTGAGAGATAAAAATAGGGATTCAGACTTTGTAAAGTATGTGAGAGACAGACCTTGTAAACTGTGAAGTATATATGACAAGCTTGGTAGGTGGGTGGAAGCGTATTAGAGAAGCTTGGTATTTGTCGATTGGGTCGGTTTCGATGGATGAAAAAAATACAAAAATCACTATTGACCATGAATCCCAAAAAATCAAATAAAATAGACCGCATCCGACTATCTACGTTGTCTTGCCCGTCCGTTGTGTGCTGGGTCCGGTCGGTTCGGACGGGTTAGGCGGGTGTACAGTTTCCATCAACAGCCCTAGTAGGACTTATGTAGAAGTATCACAATTCTTACTTTCAAATACACAGCGTTTTTGTGTCTATTGTCTATTTTGCTGACTTAGATATCAGAGAGGTTTCTGGCACACACCCACCCAGCTAACTTACGTTTGTATTTTCAGATAGTAAATCAACGATATTTGGAGGAATGTAAACTTAATCAATAAGATTATAAAAAAAGATTATTTCGTATTCGTACAGTTTATATCCTATCACCACACCTCTACTTCTACCTTCATCCTACCATCACTAACAAATATATTAAAAATATTTTTCGTACAAAAAAATAAATAGAGCATAAATTAATACAATTTAAGCATCAGAGATTAAAGACAAACAACATACTATTATTTTAGAAGCTAAGAAGATAATTTAAAATATAAAAAAATCAAAATATAATTCAATTTTAGAAAATCAAACAAAAACAGTAGTTGCCAGCGTTTGCCTGAACTAAAGCCCAATCTCTCTCCTCGAACCACCGAATCTCAAGTGTTTACGTGGCGCCCACATATTCTTCTTTCGGAACACGAGGAAACCCCAAAATAAACATCGTTATCGCTCTTTCTCTCTCCTCATTTTCTCTCTATATAACACATATACAGTTGAGTCGGTTTTCACTCGGTCAATTAGCAAACCCTTTGATTCAGGAAAATTATTTTTATTTTTATTTTTTAAAATTTCTATTACTTGACTTTCTAAAAACAATAATAACATTTCTAAATACTATAAAAAAAATAAAAAAGAATTTTTTTTTTTTTTTTTTTTGGGTAACTGTATTTAATCATAGATATGTGTCTGAGTTGAAAAAACAAAACCCTAAAAAGGGTTCTCTGTAAGAACCAATTCGCCGCCGGGTTGATCAGGACCATCAACTTCCCCCAATTTCTATTTGATCTCACAACTCTTCACTACCTCCTACTCTTCCTCAGCTCCAACTGTTGTTTTTTGTTTTTGTTTTTGTTTTCTGGCAACACTTTTTAGTCCTGGCGGTGCTATCTTGGTATTCAATGTTGGAAAGTAAGAGAAAACGTGTTTGTTTTTCTTTATTTTTTTGATGATTCAGTGTTAATAATCGAATCTTTATTGCTTGTGTGTGCTCGATTGTCCAGTTTTTTGATCGTTTGACGCAACTGAATGAGCTGTTTTGGAGTTTTGGTGATCAAAGATTGGATTTTTTTGAGTTCATATAGGGGATTCTAAGGGGGTTAATTTTGTGGGTTTTGAGTGTTTTAGATTGTGAAGTTTGATTTTTGCAACCTTTTAGGGTTTTAGGGTTTGTTGGGTGTGAATATGTTGTCTGATTTGGGTAGGATGCCAGTGCTTGGCGGTAACGAAGGATCGTTTGGAGATGAATTGGAGAATGAAATTAGCTTGTTGCTCCGCGAGCAGCGGCGACAAGACGTTGATGATCGCGAAAAGGAGCTAAATTTGTTTAGAAGTGGGTCAGCTCCTCCAACTGTTGAGGGTTCACTGAGTGCAGTTGGTGGTTTGTTCAATCATAGTGGTGGTGGCGGTGGTGATGGTGGCTTTTCAGGGTTTGCCAACAATAAGAGTGGTAATGGCTTTATGTCTGAGGAAGAGCTTAGGTCGGATCCGGCTTATTTGTCTTATTATTATTCGAATGTGAATTTAAACCCTAGGCTGCCACCTCCTTTGATGTCTAAAGAGGACTGGCGGTTTGCACAGAGGTTGCAAGGAGGAGTTCGGCCTCGGGTGGGATTGGAGATAGAAGGAAAGTGAGTAGGAATGATAGTGGTGGTGGGGGGAGATCACTGTTTTCTATGCCTCCGGGGTTTGGTTCGAAGAAAGGAGAGAGTGAGACTGATTCGGAGAAAGTCCATGGTTCGGCAGAGTGGGGTGGTGATGGTCTGATTGGCTTGCCTGGTTTAGGGCTTGGTGGGAAACAGAAGAGCCTTGCTGAAATATTTCAGGTGATTTTCTCTCTTTTATGCTTTCTTACGTACTTGTATTTTTATGTCATGTGTTTAACTCCACCTGTTACTGGTATATTAGGTTATCTGTTCTTCAGTTGATAATATTCCTTTTGATTGTTGAATGTCATTCATTGCTTCCCTTCATCGTTGACAGTTGACAGTTGATACGGATTGTATTGTATCTATTGAGCAAATTGAGCAATCTTGTTGAAACTCCAGACATTTTTTACATGTCATGTAAAGATGAACTGTGTATTTATTTACTCTTTTGGCTGGTATAGTTAATGTGTTTTTTGTTGTTAACTGCTAATCTGCATCTTTTGGGTTGATGACTTGATTACGTAGTAATTTTTGCTTTATGGGTAGCATACTGCTGGAAATATGACAGATCCAAGGATCTTAGTTGACAAAAGGTCATGCTGCAGCCTGCAGTAGTGTTGTACTGTGTCATGTATGTTATCTTTATTATCTTTCACACAGCTTGTTCCAAGCTTGGAGAATGAAGCAGGGTTCTTGGAGGAGATGTAGCATCCTGGAAACTTAATTAAAATCTTATGAGCTTAGATCCTCAGGATTCTCTAATTGGGTTTTGTCTTTGACAACTGGAGAAGAGTGATCCATGTTGTGGACCCCAAATAATTTGGATTTGTTCAATAAGTCCATCCTATTAGATGCTAGTCGTTTAAAATCAAAATGCAAAAAAAATATCTGTCTGTTAGCCTACTTAGCCCATTTTATGTTAGTTAGTTAGTTTGTTTTATTCTTCTGGATTTTGGAGCCTGCAACTAACACTAATGTTTGTGCAGGATGATTTAGGGCGTGCAAGTCCGGCCTCTAGGAATCCTTCTAGGCCTGCTAGCCGTAATGCTTTTGAAAATAGTGAGACTTTAGGTTCTGCGGACGCTGACCTGGTTCATTTGCATAGCGAATTGGCATCTACGGATACTATGCAATCCAATGTGAATGTTCAGAGCTCATCTTCCGTCCAAAATGTCGGTCCACCTGCTTCGTATTCTTATGCTGCTGCTTTGGGTGCTTCCTTGTCTCGTAGTACCACCCCTGATCCCCAACTCATTGCTAGGGCTCCTAGTCCTTGCCTTGCTCCTATTGGTGGAGAGAGAGTAAGTACATCTGAGAAGAGAAGTATTAATGCTTCAAACTCATTTAATAGCGTCTCAACTCCGTGATCGAACCTGCAGATTTGGTCACTGCTTTGTCTGGCCTCAACCTTTCAAATGGTGCGATGGTTGAAGAGAACCATTTGCCACCACAGATTGAACAGGATGTTGATGATCACCAGAATTATCTCTTCAATTTGCAAAGTGGTCATGCTAATGCTAAGCAGCATCCGTACATGAAAAAATCTGAATCGGGAAGTTTTCATAGGCCTTTTGGTGACCAGTCATCGAAAGTATCATACTTGGATTCAAGCAGGAGCAATGGAGCTGGATTAGACCTTAGTAATCCGTCTCCCAATAAATCGTATGTAAAGGGGTCTCCTGCTTCTACTCTTAACAGCAAAGGAAGTTTGCCTTCTCACTATCAGCATATGGATAGTGCTAATTCATCGTACTTGAACTATGGTTTAGGTGGGTACTCCATAAATACAGTTATGCCATCCATGATGGCTTCTAATCTGCCACCTTTGTATGAAAATGTTGCTGCAGCATCAGCTATGGCTGTCCATGGATTGGACTCGAGGGTTTTGGGGGGTGGTTTGCCTTCTGGATCCTTCCTAAGCCCCACAGCATCAGAATCACAGAATCTGAACAGAATTGGGAATCAGATGGCTGGGAATGCTCTTCAGGCACCACTTGTGGATCCAATGTACCTTCAGTACTTGAGGACAGGTGAGTATGCTGCAGCACAAGCTGCAGCACTTAATGATCCCTCTATGGATAGAAATTACTTGGGGGATTCATACATGGATTTACTTCAAAAAGCTTATCTGGGGTCTTTGCTATCACCTCAAAAATCACAGTATGGTGTTCCCATGGGCACGAAGTCTGGTGGTTCTAATCACCACGGTTACTATGGAACTCCTGCATATGGTGTTGGTATGTCATACCCTGGAAGTCCCTTGGCTAGTCCCGTCATTCCAAACTCTCCTGGTGGACCCGGTAGTCCTATGAGGCATGGTGAACTCAATATGCAATATCCTTCTGTGATGAGAAACTTAGCTGGGGGTGTAATGGGACCTTGGCACTTGCAGGCTGGTTGTAATGTGGAAGATATCTTCGCGTCCTCTTTGCTGGAAGAGTTTAAGAGCAATAAAACTAAGTGTTTCGAACTTTCTGAAATCACAGGTCATGTTGTTGAGTTCAGGTATGTGCTTGCTTTTGAGCTTGAATGTTGTTGAACCATCCTGACTTTTAGTCTCTCTTATTAAACATCATTTGTAAACAGTGCGGATCAGTATGGGAGCCGGTTCATTCAACAGAAGCTTGAAACTGCAACAACAGAGGAGAAAAACATGGTTTTTGAGGAAATTTTTCCACAAGCTCTTACATTGATGACTGATGTGTTTGGTAATTATGTGATTCAAAAGGTACAAAATTCTCACTCACTTTCTCAGATAATGCATATAATGTGTATATGTGTATACATAGGACATGGCTGTAGCTTTACCCTCTTTAGTGGATTTTAGACAAGTGACTTTTGGTATTTAATTTCAGTTTTTTGAGCATGGATTTGTGTCCCAGAGAAGAGAACTGGCTAACAATCTTTTTGGACATGTGCTGACACTTAGCCTTCAAATGTACGGTTGTCGAGTGATCCAGAAGGTAACATCAAATTTTTTGTCAAGCTGTATTTTGAGTTGGTATATCTCGTGTATGTTTTCATATCTAGATCCCTTTCATTCATGTGTGCAACCAACAGCGGACATGTTTTCTTTTATGTTTTTGTGTTGAACAACATTTGTGTGGCCTTAGCATGGATATTGATCTTACATAACGTTTTATTTAAATGTTTTACAATTTGCTACCATTGTCATTGAAATTGTAGGAAGTTTGATGTATTATTTCTTTCTTGGTAAACTGCAAGGGAACTTGATTGAACAACAGAAATTCACATATTTCCACTGCAAAGAATTTTTTATGGAAAAACAAGTACTAAGTTGGTTGGACTTTCTTTTTCTCTTTTCTGCCCTCTTGATGATGAAAATCTCTCTCTTTTGTTTTTATTTTTATTTTTTGAGAGGGGTGCTACTCACATTAGTTATCATATGGTTCTATCCTATCAGTATGTGAGGCAAATTTGGTAACAGCTGGATTTTGAGTCTTTTTATCAGTTCTAAACTTACCATTGCTAATTGAGCTGACACTTATCAATTCTTGCAATCATGAACTCTGTTTTTATGTTCAGGCAATAGAAGTTGTTGATCTTGATCAAAAGATAAAAATGGTGGAAGAGCTCGATGGTCATGTCATGCGCTGTGTGCGTGATCAAAATGGGAACCATGTGATTCAGAAGTGTATTGAATGTGTTCCTGAAGAACATATCCAGTTCATTGTTTCAACATTTTTTGATCAAGTTGTGACCCTTTCAACCCATCCATATGGGTGTCGTGTGGTACAGGTATTAATCTCTTATTATATTTTGAAATTCAGGAGAATTTTCTAGGAAAGGGTGATGATCTGTGATGATATATATGTATATATATGTATTTAATTTTTTGTTTATTTTTGGAACAGAGAATATTGGAGCACTGCGGCGATCCAAAGACCCAGAGCAAAGTGATGGATGAAATTTTAGGATCTGTTAGCTTGTTGGCACAAGATCAGTATGGCAATTATGTTGTTCAGGTTTGCAACCTTGTTTTGAAAGATTCCGATGTATAAATCATATATGCCATCGTTTCTGTAAGGGCTGTGATTCAGCTAGTCCAAAGACATTGTGTGATTGCATTTGCTTGTTTCTATGATGAACTGCTCCTGTTTCTATGCTTGGTGCAATCAGGAGTTTAGTGTTTGTTCTCTAGAGAAATTACCTGGTTGTAGAACACGCACCACGCAAGGTCCACATCTACACGTTAATTACAAAGGGCCAATGTAAACTCGAGACCCATCTTGATCCCTGCAACCAGATGCACAAATTACACAAAGTACCTCTTCAACTTTTGACTTGTCACTTTCATTCAAACGATGACGCCAGTTTCCAAATCGGGGCGTAGACGGTGCTCTGATCAACCCATTCCCTAGTTGATGACTGTGGCAGCCATTTCACCATAATTGTTGACTGAGCCCAAAAATAAAATAATAAAAACATACCAAAATTGTTGGGACTGTTGTAGGGGTTTTTGTGAGTGAGAACTCAACTAAACAAATGCTATTGGGCTCCTCTGATTGGAGATATAATTAATTGCCCAGAGAGTTTGCTTACTGTAATTTGACTTTGGACCTCCTCTAATTGCTTTCTACTGTATACTTAACATGTGTTTTGTTCTATATGAGATACATGCTATGATGTCTTTGTGTTTGCTTCTTTTTGTTGATATTCTTCATTTAATTTACAATAGCATGTACTGGAGCATGGAAAGCCACACGAACGTTCGACGATAATCAAGGAATTAGCTGGGAAGATAGTTCAAATGAGTCAGCAGAAGTTTGCCTCCAATGTTGTGGAGAAGTGTTTATCTTTTGGCGGTCCTTCCGAACGTCAGCTCTTGGTGAATGAGATGCTTGGCTCTACTGATGAGAATGAGCCTCTTCAGGTTGGTTGTGTCCGTTTGCTTTCTATAACTTAGTATGAAATTGAAATTCTTGTCTAGGACTTTCTTTCACTGACCATATTGTTATCATTTCCTCTTTTGGCTTTTGTGTATGTTGTGATTTTCAGAATTGATTTGCATTAGAGATAGGCTATAAAGTTTGCATGGAATGTGTGTCTCATATTGTGCTCCTTTTTTGTGTGTGTGTGTTTGCATATGTCATGTTATGAAGATGAGCAAGTTCCTTGTTATAGCTTTTGCTATCTGAAGCATTCAAATCAATCAATAACATGCTATTGGGTAAACATATGTTGAGAATGAAATTACCCTTTTGATTGAGCAAACATTTGTTGAGAAAATTGAAAATTATTACTATAGCTGACAGTCTAATCAATAATAATTACTGGAGGCATTATTATTTATGGAATTGTCAAGTCTTATTAACCTTTTTCTTTGACTCCATCAACCTTTTCTGTTTCGTGGTTAGAGAGTAGGTTGTTGATGGCGTTGCATAGTGGGTTACGGGTACAGTTGATCCAAATGTTTTGGTTTTTGTAGATTTTGTGGAGGATTTGATTAGTTAGTTGTGTTCAGTTCATGTGTGGGCTGCATTTTTGTATTCTTCACATCATCTTGATGCTTTTTTTATTTATTTATAAAGTTTGATTATTTATCCAAAAAAAAAAAATGTGTTGTCCAGCTGAAACGAGACATTATAGACTGGCTGTACCTCTTCAGTTTGATAATTTCCTTCAGAATGGCAGTTGCTGAACCTCAAGACTCTAGATATGTAAATTGTGATGCAACACTTACAAATCAGGGAAAGCAACAACTCTGCAGAGCCTTTTGATTTTGCTAATTGTAAAAACAGAGTCAACAGTTTTACAGATGTTTTCAGATTGGCCATGGCTGACAGGAAATTATTCTTTCTGTATGCTTCAGTGTGAGCATCATGATCTTGAAAGCCAAACTTTATTAGCTAAAGCAACAAAATGGTTTTCTTGCAGTTATCTAGCATAACTGTATGCCTCTTTGTTTTGTTTTTAGGATAAGATAATTGATGGATTTTAACTCTCCTGAGCTTTGCACTGTAAGTTAGAATGAATGATGATTGTGAATAGAGGATATATCATCTCAAGATAATGTCTCCATATCTCTAAATTCAATATATCATGTTCCGTTTTATTTTTTCATTAAATATTTATTGCATTTTGGAGTGGGGGGGAAGGGGCAGGGGATGGGTAATGCTTCATGATTTGAAGTCTGTGATCTGAATGTAATTGTGTACTCTTATGAGTTTCGTGTGGAGCTGAGTATTGTGATTTTGGGGTTCAGTCTTGTAGCCTCATCCCCTGGATGTCTTTGTTTCAGTAGTCTTTTTTTTGGGTCCATTTTTAACCATTGAAACTCGGGGAGATTAATGCAGAAATCTAGAAAAAAGAAAGGCATTGATATGGTAATTGTTGATGGAGAAAAAGCACATGATAGGGTTGCAAGGGCGACAATGTGGAGGTTTTGGTGTGTACTACAAGATGCAGTTAGGATTCATATTTATGAAATATTTCTTTGATTCTTTAGGCTAATTGATGTGTACTACTGACTTAGCACATTCAGTAGTCATTTTTTTTGCGTCCATTTTTAACCATTGAAACTTGGGGAGATTAATGCAGAAATCTAGAAAAAAGAAAGGCATTGATATGGTAATTGTTGATGGAGAAAAAGCACATGATAGGGTTGCAGGGGCGACGATGTGGAGGTTTTGGTGTGTACTACAAGATGCAGTTAGGATTCATATTTATGAAATATTTCTTTTATTCTTTTAGGCTAATTGATGTGTACTACTAACTAGCACATCACGTGAGTATAAAAAACAAACTAAATAACACACAGTATTTTATGCATAAAGTGTATTATGCATAGTTGACTACTCAAGCATACTTCAAAATTTTTTGTATACTGTTGGATGGTTGAGGGAAGATAATATACTAGGGGACCTTATTGTCCCGGGGATGGGATTGTATAGTTGACCACTCAAGAATACTTCAAGATTTTCTTTATATTGTTGGATGGTTGAGGGAAGATAATCCGCTGGCAGGGCCGGCCCTGACCTAAGGCAGGTAAGGCTTATGCCTTAGGCCCCAAATTTTGGCCCAAAAAAAGGGCCCCAAAATTTAATAAATTGTTATAGGCTCAACCCCCCCTTTTTTTTTGTTTTAAGATCAATTTAAAGGGCCCTAAAATGTTTTATTGGACCCATGTAAAATTTAGCTCATATTTATTTATAAATGTGTTTGGCCCATATTTATTAAAATGAAAACATATAAAAAAAAAAAAAACAAAAACAAAAACAAAAACAGAGGTAGTGTTTGGGCCCAACCCAAACTATACATACACTATATACAACATCACTTTCACTTCAGTGCACTGTTTTGCTTTCAATCTCTCTCTCTTTAACGAAGTAATGAAATGAAGATCACGGCAATATGTACCAAGTTCAAGGCAAGGCAGACGCAGAGCACAACATTGTTGTGAGCGACTCACTCTCTCTCTTTCACTCACTTCTCCGGCGACTCACTCTCTCTCATACACTCTCTCTCATGGTAAATCTTCTCTCGCACTATAAGATTTTATTAAATAAAGTTACCCTAATTTTTTTTTTTTACATTCTGTCTCTATCAATTAGTGGAATAATAAATTTGCCCTAATTTTTTTTTTACCTTCTTTATCCATTAGATTTTAGTGGAGTAAATAATTTAGCCCTAATTTTTTTACCTAGGTATTTATCAGTTTTAATTGAATAAATTTTTTGCCCTAATTTTGTTTCATTAGCTTTTTTTTTAATAATTTATTTGCTATCAGATCAGTGGATTGTGATTTGTGAATTGAAGTGTTTGTGATTTGTGGATTGATTTGCAGTGTTTGTGATTTGTGGATTGAAATGTTTGTGATTATAGCCATGTTTCCTAGGAAATATAGTTCTAGAAATGAAAAGAGAAAGAAGAGGATGAAAGTAGAACAATTAATTCAAGTATATGAAAGTAAATTTTAGTTTATAATTTTAATGATTATATGTTCAAGTATACTTAAATAAAAAATTTGCGGATACTTATCATTTTATACATAAATTTTTTATTAAAAAAAAATATATTAGAGGGGCCCTATTTTTATAGTTCGCCTTAGGCCTCACAAATCTCAGGGCCGGCCCTGTCCGCTGGGGGACCTAATTGTCCCGGGGGTGGGATTGGATAGTTCCCCATATGGGCGATTAGTAGTCTGGTCCCAACTAGCAATCTGGCCAAACAAACACAGGATTAAGGGGGATTGGGGAGCGAATTTTGAATCATGGGCAAATTAGTAGTCTGGTCCCAACTAGCAATCCCCTCTCTAAGTACTTCACAAATTTAGAAGGGTCCATATAACACATGATATATGATTGTGGTTTTATGCTTGACAGAGGATATGGTTCTGCATAGAGCCAACTGGAGAAGGAACCATGTGGCTGGCCCTAGTTGAGGATTGTTTGTGATGTGTCCAAACAGAGATTTGCATATTTATTTTTAAATTTCTTATTACTGTTATATTTCATATCCAGGCAATGATGAAAGATCAATTTGCAAATTATGTTGTACAAAAAGTACTGGAAACTTGTGATGATCAACAGCGTGAGCTAATCCTGTCCCGAATTAAGGTTCATCTGAATGCACTGAAAAAATACACGTACGGAAAGCATATTGTCGCTCGTGTGGAGAAGCTTGTTGCAGCTGGCGGTACTTAATTTTCATCTCTTTAGTTCTGACCCATGCATCTACATTTATTGCCTTTTGCATTTAGATAAAGCTGTTTTTTCATGCTAGGTTTTTCCCTTTTCTGTTTTTTTCCCTCGTGTGCGAGTTTGAAATTTGATGCTTTTTGGTTAAAGGGAGTAAGCTGGTGTAAATGCGTGGCTCAATAACTTGACTAGCTTAACCAGTTAGAGATCAAATAAGTTACCATGGTTAAATATGCCATATTTGTTGGATTTTATTCTAAATTGAAAGCTGATAATATATAAGCATAATCTAAAAGCACCCCTCCTGTAATTTCATGGAAAATTGAAGAAAACTTATTTAAGCTATTTTTACTGCATAATAGTTATCTCTAACCCTTCATCAATTTTTTCATCAAATTCAAATCTATGAAAAATGGCTAAAACTATGTTCCAACCATTTCATCAAATTTGTGTCAAACCAAGGGGGAGAATCTTTTCACCAAATCAAAGATGAACTGAATCCTTCACCAAATTTTAACAATCATATTTTTACTCAAATTTGATGAAATTTTAAAAAGATTGAAGATTAAAGATTTGAGATTGTTTTCTTTAATAAAAAAAAGGGTTAAAAAGAGAATTTTGGAATAAGTTTGAATTTTATTTATTTATTTTGATAGATGGAATAAGTTTGAAAATTTTCAAAAAGAATTGATGAAAAAAGAGAGCAAGGAGTTAGTGTCCATATCCAATCTAGCTTTTAACCAAAATTTCACTCAAATTTGATGAAAAAAAAAGAGAGAATATGGATTGGAGATGCTCTTAGCTATCAACAAAAGCTACAATGAAAGGTTTGACACTGAACTTCAAAATTTATTTATTTATTTTAAAAGAAGAAGAAAAATGAAAAAGGAGTCATAAACATTCCATTTTAGCTGCAGGAAACAGCACCGTTATCTTTTTAAAACTGTTACTGAGATGTTTGTCGACGGTGGTCTTCCCAAAAACTAATCGGTTCCTTTTCTTTAGATCTTGTATTTGATGACCTTCTATATCCTGGTGTGATTCTCTTTTTGTCGCAGCTAGCTCTCTAACCAATTATTTTAATTTTTTGCAGAAAGGAGAATTGCTGCTCAGTCTACACACTCGGCATATATTCCATAGGAAAGAAAGTTATTGTACGGCTAACTAAGGCTAGTTTGGCTACCTATTTCTCTTTTTTTCTTCCGCATGTTTAGTGCTGCAGCTCTTCCTATCTTTAAGAGCTGATTGGAAATAAAGTTGTTGCTTGTACTAGAAAAATGTACATTCTGTAGGTTAAGGTTTATACGTAGAATCTAGTACGCTGAGAGGCTCGGATGTCAGGTCAGGTGTTTCTAATGCCCCACTTGCAGAGGAGACAATTGACAATACAAGTTTTAGGGTGTAAAATGAACACTTTTGAGGTAGTTTACATTTCAATCGTGACTATGTAAAAATGTTGACGTGTCTGAGTTGATGTTTAGCTGAGGCTGGAAGCCGAGTATAATGGTAGATACTGTTTATTTGTTTTGGTGATTATGTTCTTTCAACCATGCATATCATACATCGATTATGTGTTTGGGTTGGTGAATCTGGGTTACTCCGTTTAGTTATCAATACTATGTGAAACTGGTATTTACAATGGCTTCTTGTTGAACGCTAGCCAAATTGGTGTTTTTGGAGATTGTAGATGTATGTATAACCAATGTATGTGTGTTAATATGTTGTGGATTTTGCATTTGGATCTTTCTGTTGGCTTTTTGCGAAAGAGGAAACCACTGTATGTGAATCTGTGTCAAGAGTTCTAGGAGATGATAAAAGTTGTCGATAACTAGTAATGAGTAGTGTTTGATTCAATGAAATAGAATGATTATTTCATCAAAATATCAATTTTCAAGTATGGTAGACTAAAAAACAATAAAAAATTACATTATAAATTAGAATCATTGTCGCCATTTTAAGGGAATGATAAGTCTTCTTATCTTGGTTTTGTCTAACAGTCTAAGTGAACTCTTAGCTTGGTTATTTGTCTAGGAGCCTAAATGAAATCTGATATTCTCCTGCTGCAAGTGAACAGAGTTGTTTGAACATGATGGAGTTTAGTTCGGTAAGAATTCGTTTGAACTCAGTTCTTTAAATATTTTTTGCGTTCGAGCTCGAGTTTGTTAAATTTTTAATAAACAAGTCTAAACATTCTAAAATTTGGCTCGTTAATTTTTTTGTTTAATATTTATTATTTATATATTAAACAATGTAAAAATATGTATAAAAAATTAGATAAATATGTTATTTATATATTTAAAAAATATAAATGTAAATAATAGTTAATTATAGATAGTATATTTATATAATACTGGTAGTAAATATTATTATTTTGGTAAAATATTAAGTTTTTTGTTAGAATGTTTATATATGTTGTATATATAATTGTATAATTAAAATTTTAATTGTAATTTAGTCTCATATATGAATTTATAAATTTTTTACTTCGTTAAAACTCGTGAGCATATTCGAACGTGAATCAAGCCTGAGTTAACTTAGTTTGATCTCAATTTGTTAAATTTTTGTGGAGTTAAAATTTTAATAAATAAGTCTACACATATTAAAATTCTTCTTGATTACAGTCCTACCTGCAAGACATGCCACAGTACTCAACCATCTCTCTCTCTCTCTCACTCTCTCTCTCTCACACACACACACACATGAAACTCCTAAAAAAACACATTATGAAGAAAAAACCATTTCTACACCCCACATGAAACTACTAAAAAAAAACATTTAGAAAAGGATGAAGAAAAACCCATTTCTACATTTCAATGATAGATTCAACAACATATAGTGAGAAGCAATCCAGTTGAGTGGAACCCTTTCACCTTTTTAGCTAAGAGTTGCAACAAAACTCTCCTCTCTACACGACTACACAGTTGGCCAGAAACAAAACTCTCATTTCTTCATGGCTACAACCTTTGAGTGTACCCAAAAAAATTAATAATAATGGGAATCTTACAATTGTTGTGCATTCTAAAAATCTTCAACATCGTCCTCAATTTTTTGTCCAAACCCTCTGGGTCCAGCCCTAGATCTCACCACCCCTTTTTTACCACTCTTCTTCTTCTTCTTGGCTGCCTCCTCTTTCTCAAACTTCTCTCTCTCCCTCTTCTGCAAGAAATCTGTCACTGCTATGTAGATAATCTGTGGGAAAACCCAAACCACCACACAAAATTAGTACCTACCCATATTCCAAAATCACAAATTTTCAATCAATTTCAACGAGAATAATAGTAGAGACCTAAAAATTATATCAAAAGTTTAACCAAATATCACATAAGGGTGAGACCACACAATATGGATAATTGTGAGACATTTGGTAAAATTTTTAATATAATTTTTTGGTGCAGTTTTGTTTCAACAAAACAGCATTGATTCCTTTATTACATGTACCGAACAAATAAATAAAGAAAGAAAGACGAAGTAGATAAGAACTAGCAAGTTGAAGCAGCCCACAACTTAGCAGCAACCCACATTCCAAAATAAAATATTTAATCAATTTCAACAAACAGCATCGATTTATTTATTACATTTACCCACAAGAACTAGCAAGTTGAAGCTGCCCACGAACAAAAAAAATTTCAATCAATCACAACAAAACAGAAATGATTTCTTTTTTAAATGTATAAATAAAAAAAATTTCTTTTAAAAGAAAATGAAAAGAAAGTGGATAAGGATAGCAAGTTGAAGAGACTGATTTTTACCCCAATAGTGAGAACGGACAGGCCAATGAAAGCTATGAACAGAAGAACAGAAATGATGGTGAATCCAGTATCATCACCACCGGAAACAATCTGCTCAGAATTCTCAACTGGGTTTGCTTCTAAAGGCAATGAATCTCCAGATACCGCTGAGATTCTCCGAATTTGGGTGGGTTTTAGAGGGATTTCGTGAGGTGGGTTGTGAAGGGGGATGATTCTTTTTGAGGAAAGAGGACGGTGAAAGGTGAAGGGTTTAAGCGAATAGCGAGGTCTTGGGTTGAGAATGGAGGAGAGAAGAGGGGTAGATAGAGATGTGGTGGTTGCCATGTTTCATATACTATTTCTATCATCGGTTGCACGAGGTTGTCCCTAGTCTTGGAGATGGATATGATAAGGTGTTTTCCTAGACACTTGAATTATTTAACCCCAAAATAATAAGGACTGGGCTTTCCTCAGCCATGGACTAACATGTTGATTATTATAGGTTTTGTTTTAATAATTTAAATGGTATGTTTTATAAAGTTTAACATGTATATTATTTATATAAAAATTATATTAATTTGATAATAATCATAATTTAATTAATTTATTACATTTCTTACAAATAAAAAATGTTTTGATTCTACATTAATATAAAGTGGTATATATGCTTATACTAATTTTAAGTTACTTTTGTAAAATATTGCACGACTTAATTTTAAGAGATTTAAATTCATTACAACTCCCACCGAAAAATTATTGGCTAAAATTTTAGCCTCCTTATTGAAGGTTATTTAAAAATTTAAACAATGGACCCATTAGGAGAGTGTGATTTTTAATTAAGAAAATCACTAGAAATTATTATAATATTTTATCTATTTTTTTATATATCTTTTTATAAGAAGTGAAGTCAAAAAATCAATTACTAAACGGGGGCCAAAATGTGATTGTCAATTAATTTATTTTCGTCCAATACAGTCCATTCCAAATATTGAATTGGATTAAGGGTTCTTTTGGCAACATTTAATGAAGTCAATTTATTGACTTATTTGAATTATATCACTTATTTTTTTACACGTATTTTTTGTAATAAAAAAAAAAATTAACTTATAAGTCATATAAAAAATAATTCTAAATGAAGGTCAAATAAAAGTACAGTGCAGTAGTTCAAAAAAAAAAAATACAAATTAGTGAGAAAGTTTATACACTTCAATAATTAAATTGATATATTTTTTCATGATTTTACAATTTGTTGGGAGAATTACTAGTTGGATAGAGAAAAAGAAAATACACATAATTTTTTATTTATACCCCACCACAAAGTCACTTGCATTCTAATATTTTTATAATTATTTTTTCTCAATTCCACTATTTAGTAATTCTCCCAATTTATTTTTATTGTGACCATTGTTAACTTATTCTCCCCTAAATGAAATAAATGATTATTCATTAATTAAGGTAGTTTTTGGCATGTGAGAAAATGTGGACTTTTGAATGAATTAGTCAAAATACCCAATTACATCACCTTCTTTAATTTCTAACATCTCTTTTTATTTTAAAAAAATTAAAAAATTAACTAAGATATATTCACATTTCAAACCAGCTCTAATTTTAAAACAATAGAAAGTGAATTATATTAACAGTTACAGTAATTTAAAACTTGTGTCACTTTGATTCATAACATTTTAATTGTAATATATTTGATCATAAATTTCAAATCTCATTCTAAGGATAATTGAAGATATTGTTGCTCTATTTCAATAATAAAGTTGTCAATTTGATAAAATATAACCTAGTTTGACAAAAATAAATGTCAAAAAATTATTTTTGAATTTAAAAAAGATTATTTCTAACACCAACGATAAATTATATAAAAATGATAAATTTTTTGTATTTTTATTTTTTTACCAAATTAATTTTTAGTATGTGTTTGAATGATGATAATGTAATTAGTGATTGTTTTTGTCTATGTTTTTTGATGATTATTATGTAATAAATGGTTGTATTTGTTATTAACAGATATTTTTGAATGATTATCATGTAATGTAATGGATGGTTATTAAGAGGTGGTTTGGGATGATCTAAATAAGTGCACTTTTTGACTTTTTATAAAATATGAGTTGGGTTTGAAGTGATGTGATAGAAAGAAGATGTGACTTAAATAGCATAGTGACTTTTTGACTTTTTTAGGTTATGACAAATAAGGCCTAAATTTTAATGTATAATCCATATGTTTAATATATGAAATGTTTTTTATTTTAGATTTTTTGATTTAATGGATTAGTTTATTAATAATATCAAAATTGTTACCATATTTGACTTTTGAAAAAATAAAAACTAATATAATGAAAATAAATAAAAAAAAATTATTTTTACCCTCCCCAAAAATAAAATAATATATTTTAAATTTTTTTTACCAATTTAATTTTTAATTTCTTAGAAAATTTTTCTGAAAATAAATTATAAAAACCAAACCAAACAAAATTATATAATCAATAAAGTTTTAACATTATTCATTAAAAATTATCATTACATTTCAAATAACATATAAGTTAATCAATAAAAAAATGTTATATGATAATTTTACTCTTAAAATAGATAATTTGTAAAAAAAAAAGATATATTTTTAATTATCTTTATTTAAAACAATATATTTAAAATTTAAAATTACAAATTAAATATACCATAATTAAAAAATTAAAAATCAAAATCACACAAATTTTAAATTGCGGGAGTGTTAATGTAATTGGGCCAACAATAAATAAGTTTACAATAATGATTGGTGGTTCAAAATATTATGATTCGAATGACTTAAAACATTTAAAATGATGTCATTTTAAATATAAAACGATATCATTTTGACACATTCAAATTATTCAAATTACAAAAATTCGGATTACCAAACACTTTTCATAAGTTTATATCGTCCGTTGCTGATTGTTGTCTGGGAAAGCAGCGTATCCTACACGTCTGTGCTCTGTGGAGATACATGTTCCTGCCTTCCTTACCCTTAGATCAACTGACCAAATTGTTTCCTCTTAAAACTTCGAACCATCCCACGTTCCACATGCAATAGGGAACACCAATGTCCTCACCGTGCCGCCACAAATCATCCACGTCTCATCTCCCAGCTGTCCACCAATATCCTCCACTCCTATTCGTCCACGTGGACACCTTTTCCTAACTCTCCAGACTTTATAAAAAGATCCCGAGAGCCAAAGGCGGTGCTAAAGAAACAATCCAACTCAAATTACATAAAAACCCTTGTACTGTGGCGAGTATGAGCTCTAATTTATACAGAAAGATATTTAGAGGATCTAAAATATCTGGTTAAGAAGTCCACGTTGGCAACTAGATAGTACTCATCTGGAATTAGATATTGCACTTTTTCACACCTTTCCCTAAACATTTAATTACAGAAATTAATTAAATCATTTTTAATTACCGCTTTGCTCTTTTTCCCAAACCAGAAGACCCCCTCTCTCTCTTCTCTGCGAATCTTCCGATGACCACTCCAGAAATATCTCCCAACAGCACTCTCTCTCTCTCTCTAACTCCACAATTCTCTCTTTTTGATCCGGAACGGAAGCAATTTTGATGACTAGAGATTGGTTGTGATTCGTGAATTTGGAGCTGTGAAGATGGGGGAAGAAGTGAGGATGAGTGAGTACGATGGCGGCGGTGGTGGCCGTGGCGGAGACGATGACAGAGTGTTGGAGTGGGAGGTAGGGTTGCCGAGCGCCGACGATCTGACGCCGTTGTCTCAGCCGTTGATTCCTCACGAGCTGGCGTCGGCGTTCAGCATCTCGCCGGAGCCCTGCCGGAGCATGATGGACGTGAATCGCGCCTCTCAGAACACGCTCTCGACGATCCGAGCGCAGTTTAATGCGTTGTCCGCGTCGAATAATTTCAATTTCAAGTCGTTTAACGAAGATAGGGCTAAGGAAGGATTGGCTATGGATGTGGACGAGGCGGATCTGACTAGAGACGGTTCGGAATCAAGGAAATTGAGGAGGATCGACAGCGGTGTCGAAGAGGCCGACTCGGCGTTGAGGTCGGAGAACGGAAACGATGATCCATCGGCGAGGACGCTGAAGCGGCCGCGACTCGTCTGGACGCCTCAGCTGCACAAGCGATTCGTAGACGTTGTTGCGCATTTAGGTATCAAAAACGCGGTTCCGAAGACAATTATGCAGTTGATGAATGTCGAGGGATTGACTCGGGAAAACGTAGCGAGTCACTTGCAGAAGTATCGACTCTACTTGAAGAGGATGCAGGGGTTATCGAACGAAGGTCCTTCGTCATCTGATCATCTCTTCGCTTCGACGCCGGTGCCGCAGAGCCTACATGAATCCGGGAACGGGAACGGGAACGGGAACGGACACGTGGCGATGCCGATTCCAATGCCGTATCCGCTGCAGATGATGCATATGCCGGTGATGGGGCATGGCCATATGGGGATGCCGGCTGCTCCTGGTCCTTATCATGGGTTTGACTCGCATCCGTATAATATGGTGCAGCAGAGGGACTGGTCTGGAAATAAGTTTGGCTCTGTTGCATCTTTTCAACATGTTACTCCTAATGATAAGTAGAGAGGTGACTTTTTTTTTTTTTTTTTTTTTTTTTTGGGGATCTATTTGAGCTTTTAGTATTTAGAATAGTTATTATTATCATCACCAAACATTGATGTTGTTCATTGTCACTTTGTGTTTGCTGGTACGAATTAATAATACAGGATTGATATTGGGCTTGGATAGTTTTGGATTTGTGAACTTGTGAATGACAACTAGGATTTTATTTAGATTATTTGTTGGATTTAGATTAATAGATATTGGAGCCTAATATTCTATTGAAAGCTTGTATTGGCAGCTGAATTCTATGTAGGTACACTAATTAAATGTGAATTGTGAACAATCGGAACTTACCTTTGATTACTTAATTAGGTGATTTGTTGAAAGAAATGCTAGCATGGTAAAAAAATGTGTTGCTTAGTGAACCATGTATGATAATTGGGGTTTGGAATTGTGAGCTTGTGAATGACAACTAGGATTTTATTTAGATTATTTGTTGGATTTAGATTAATAGATATTGGAGCCTAATATTCTATTGAAAGCTCGTATTGGCAGCTGAATTCTATGTAGGTACCCTTATTAAATGTGAATTGTGAACAATCGTAACTTACCTTTGATTACTTAATTAAGTGATTTGTTGAGAGAAATGCTAGCATGGTAAAAAAAATGTGTTGCTCAGTGAACCATGTATGATAATTGGTCCACTGTATGAATGTATTAGTGATTTTTCTTTTCCTCTTAAGACTGCTGTATATTTGTGTTTCATCAGATGGGTATGAAGCTTTTAAAATAAACCTGACTTACATTGTTTTCCAGACTACCAAGATCGCTCAAGACATCAAATGTATTCCCCTCTTTTGCAGACACCTAGCTTTTCAGTATATTATTTGGCATTTTCTTGTCTTGTGGTGCCCCCTTCGATGGCTTGGCACTAGTTTTGTAGACAAATTTACAGCGTGCATGCTGCACGATTGCGACATTGCACATTTGGTTTTATACAGAATCAAGCTTGCAAGTTGCTGCATATGGTGGCTTCTAATGTTTGGCTGATGAGTTTTGTTTTGTATTTTCCTGAGATGTTAGTAATTTCTAACATGATTTACATACAAAAAACTTCAAATTTGTCTGGATCTCCCTTTTTTGGACTTGTGTATGGAAATTTCCCTGATGTTCAATGCTTGTTCTGTGCATAACAAGTTTCATGATGATTACTGAGCTATTTTGGGAAGATGGTTCAGCTTTTTGGTAGTAGCTTTTTTGTGAGAGAGGAAGTGGGTTATAATTTGGGAAGTGGATTATAACCCACTTTCCAAAATGGGCCTGAAACTCAAAAAATTTTGATTGAGAATTTTACAGTTTAACTGTGACATCTTTACCTGACAGTTTCATGTATTTTATTACAAGCAGTTAATGGTTATCTTTCTCTTCAACTATTATCTTTTGTATCAAAAAATAGATATTTCTATCATGATGATCTCTTCATGAGGACTGATCGATGGGGTTCACTTTATTCTAGAGCTGTTTTGCGTCAGCTGCTCCTTATTTTTTTGCTGATAGTGTGACTAAGGTTGAAGTTTGCCTAGTTTCCCGGTGAGACCCATTCTTGTGGGTTTTGCATGGTTTAAGGTTCTTGTTCTTTTTATAATTTGCTCAATTAAGGCTGCAAATGAATTGAGTCATTCATGTACAACTTAGGCTTGGCTTGCTAACAACCACGTTCAATTTCAAAACAGCTAAGCTTGAATACCATTTTGGTGCTTGTCAGCTGAAAAGAGCCAAGCTTGAGCATGGGTGGATGTGGTTCATTGAGGCTCTATTCAACATGAGAACGTAAGGGAAAAAAGTTGTACTTGCTCATATAATTATATGTAAAGTATATGACGTCTAATTCTTTAGTAGTTTCTTCCTCTTTGGAAGTTGGGGTCATTTCAATTTTCGTGCATGTTTGTAGATATTATATTGCTAACCTGTCTAAATCCATCAACGAGCAACACGCGTCATCTATAAAGAGTTTGGTTGCAATTGGTATGGAGTTGTTTCGTGTTTCTCTAATTGCTTTTTAGTTAATTGTGTACCTGGTGTTTGCAAAGGAACTGCAAATTACAATTATATATTTATTTTGTTGTAGATTCAAAGCATTGATAAACTTGGCACACGCTTTAACCCATGGAACTCAACTTGCTTAATTTGTCACTGGACCTGCCAGACATGAGTGGAGTTATTAGGAAATCACTGGAGAGCGAATTGGAGTTGTATTCCAGTATCATTTGGGTATACATGAATCAGGAAAAGATATGCATATTCTTGCTATGTCAAAGTGGGAAGGAGGGTCCTGGTGTATTATGTCTGGTCTTTGCAGAGGATTGAAAGTTACGAAGTATATTCTTGACCCGTATTTTGATCAATAAATGGTGTTATCTCATGTATTAATGACTCTATTAAACTTCTTTTCAGCGGCAAAACAAAAAGTCGATTGATAACTAAGCCGAAAATTAATCAGCAGTTGTTGGATCCTGGCATATTATTTCTGGTTTACTAGATCTTGAAAAATCCTTAAAAGTACATGAAATCGACAATGAAGTTGAACTGGCAAAAAGTTGAACTGTTTTTGTTTCAGCAATGAAGCAAAAGTCAACATGCAATCCAAGCAAAAGTTGCAGCATTCCTTGCCTGCTTGGTGTTTTTGATGCTGTGATCCCCTTTCCACAGCCTCTTTCTTGTGAAAAGATTCTTATCCTTGTTTTGTGTAATTTTTTTGCTGTATTTACTTCTTGCACCCCTTGAAAATTTGCTCCTCTGTTTGGATCTCTATTCATGATATTATTGAGAAGTTTCCAGATAAAGAACTTGGTATTTTACTCAATAGCCTCAATATTTTGAAGGGCTACATGACCTATTCACTCTTTCACATCAAGATTACAAAATTTTATAGATAGTTCTAGACAAAGGATAGCATTGTGTAGGCTGGATTACATATTAGATGGCTTCTATCCAACTGCATCCGGGATAGTTTTTCAACTTTCTTTTCTTCATCATCTTCTTCACCCTTGCAGCGATTCCCCAACTTCCGGTATCAGCATACAAATTTGACAACAACAAACTGCTTCCAGGACTATCAGGCTCAAGTTCACGCAGATGTTTTGCAGCTATTTCAGCAAGATCTATATTCCCATGCTGTCTACATGCCCCTAACAATGCCCCCCATACAAATATGTCAGGTTTAATGGGCATCATTTTAATCAAATTATAAGACTCAACAAGCTTCCCTGCTTTACCAAGAAGATCCACCATGCACGCATAATGCTCTAACTTTCGTTTGATCCCAAACTTCTGTTGCATCAAGTTGAACAAACTCTGCCCTAGTTCAACCATTCCTCCGTGACTACAAGCAGTGAGAGATGCAGTGAAAGTCAAGTGATCTGGTTTCTTCTCATCATCCTCTATTATCTGGTTGAAATGCTCAATCGCTTCGTTGCAATACCCATGATTTGTGTATCCAAAAATCATGGAATTCCAAGTAACTGTGTTCTTAACAGGCATGCTATGAAACAATGTCCTTGCGTCATATAGAAAACCGCATTTTGCATACATGTCAACTAGAGCACTCCTAACAAATACATCTTGTTCAACTCCAGTCACCACTGCATACCCATGAATCTCCTTTCCACGCCTAAAATCAGCTACCGTTGCACACGCAGGGATGAGACTGCTGATTGTAGCCGAACTTGGACACAACCCGTGCCCTAACATTTGCTTGAATGTATCAAAAGCATCGCCATTACGAAAATTCTGCACAAGCCCAGAAATGACTGAAGTCCAAGATACCACATCGGGCTTGATTCTGCCAACATGCATCAGTTGAAACATTTCAGAGACCATTGAATCATCGCCGGCTTGTGAAAAACCTGCAATCAATGTATTCCATGTTACCACATTGGGGTTCAATCCGATTTCTTGCATTTCTTCAACCAAACACAATGCTTCTTTAACAAACCCATGTTGAACATAGCCTGAAACCATGGCATTCAAAGCTACTACATCTTTCTCAACCATTCCATCGAACACCCGCCTTGCCTTTTCGATTTGTCTGCATTTTGAGTACATATCCAGCAACCCACTATTGACGAACACATCGGAATCAAATTTATTTCTGAGAATTACAGTGTGTATCTTCTCTCCGGTCCATTGATCAGAGAGGTGTGCACAGGCTTTGAGAATGCTGGGGAGAACAAACTTGTTGGGTCTTACACCTTCTCTCTGCATATCACAGAAGACACCCATAGCCTCCTGGTGAAAGCCATGGCGGGCGTAGGCCCCGATCAGAACAATCCAACGACTGACATTTGTTTGGGGAATTATGTCGAACACTTTCCGAGCATCAGATAATTGTCTGCACTCGGTGTAGAAAGTTATGAGCTTGGAAGCGAAATGGGTCAAACGAACTAACCCATTGATGATCAGGTGAGCATGTAGTGCTCTGCCTGATTGCAATGCTCGATCATGACTGTATATTCCAATGAGCTTCGTGTACTCCTCGGAAGATGATCGAAAAGAACCAGACACCATTTCAGTATCAATGTACTCAAATTGGAGAACAATGTTCAAAACCCAGTCTTTGAGGAATTACATCAAACAGCTTACATGCCTCTAGACACACATAAAAGGACAACAGGGTCATTTCGGTAAAATCCATTGAGTCCTGATCAGTTGTTTGAAACCGTTGATTTTCAGTTCTATCACGATCGATAGATTGGAATCGTCCACAGCCACAAAATGACGCCTTGATGGAGTCTTCTTCGGTTGCGATATCACTGATTATTGATTCATGAACATGCACGGATTTGCTCTGTCTCTAACAGCAATCAAGCTCTTCGCTGTTTCTCATCTGGGTTCGAACCATACTCATCGTAGTCTTCTGCATCTGCATAACCAAGCAAAGTCTTCGATACCCATTTGCAGAATTGGCTATGGAGGAGGCAATTCAAACCCTATTGTAGGAGGCAATTCAAACCCTATTGTATATGCACCACCGGCTTTCTCAACAGGTTACAGAAATCACAAGAAGAGGAAGAAGGGAAGCAATCGCTGTACAGTAGTGAAATCCAGTCGCAGAGAGTCTCCGTACCAAGTGTTGGGCGTTTCTCCTGCTGCAAGTCCCAATGAAATCAAGAAAGCTTATCGGAGACTTGCTCTGAAATACCATCCTGATGTCAACAGAGAGGTATATAATAACTCTATTTGATATATAATGGTATACGTTTTACTTTCTTTGCCTTGTAGTTCAAGATAATCCACTGTTTTGAAACCGAATTTATGAATTTTTGGTGGGTATTATCTAGTTTTCAACAATTGAAAAGTATATTTGTCTTTCATAATTTGAAGGTGCCAATTCAAATGTGTTACATGGAGTTTAGTCTGGTAATCAACAGATTTTTGCAGAATTTGGAAACTATTGAAGCTTTTATTTGGTTCACTTAACTGTTAAGTTGCAGGATTTGGCTTTGTTTGCTTTTACAATTCTATCTAGAACACAGAGATGACTGATGAGCCCTTTATAGGTGGATTTAATTAGTTCCAACTCTATGCTTAAACACAGAGTTTGGCACAGCTTTGTCTAATGTTCCGGCTTACATCACATAGGTAATATGTAAAATCTAGAGATTTGACGTAGGTTTCATGTTACTTACTGGGATCTACCCATTCTGAAGTTGGGAGGCACATTGTGAGGGTAGCTCTGATGAACTATTTTGCCTAGCTAAATGATAAACCAATTTATGAGGGTGGGTGGCTTTGATCATTGAGAGGTCATTAATCCAAACTTTAGGATAATGATGGTGCTGGAGAGGATGGCTCGAGAATACTAGTGATTGCCCTTTCATGAAGATCATCTTGATGGCCCATAGTGATGAACTTTATGCTGAGGTTGTGAACTGTAGTGATGACAAGTGATATCCGCTCCTACACTTTGTTTGGATTGAGGGGTTTGGTAAGAAAAGAAATGGAGGGAATGAGATTTTTCATTGCTTATTTGGATCATTAATAAGGTGAGTAATGATGAGAAATGGTGAGAAACACAAATTACTCCAAAATTAAGTTTTGTTTCTCACTAAAAGTGGTGAGAAACTAAAATAACTCTAAAAAAAATTATAATACCTAAATTACTTCTCCAAATACAAAACAAATAAAATAAAAAGACTCATATATCCTATTTTCATCATTATCCATCCAAACACAAAGGTGAGAAACAACAATCATTTCTTCTCTTTTCTCACCTAGATGAGAAACTCCAATCATTTCCTTTCTTTTCTCATCTCCCAATCCAAATGGAGTGCTAGTATTGTGGTGTGGATTTGAGTCACGGGAATCAACCTCTCCAGAAAAAAATGGGGACAGTTGCCTACCTACTACCTCACCCACAAGGAGGAGCCTTTTGCATTTGGTATGACCATTTTTTAGTGATGGACTTGGTTGTACCAAATGTTCTATACATAATTATGAATTGGTTATATATGTAAATCTTCGAGTTTGACACAATTTGAGTTCTTGTCTTGTTCCTTTCCCAGATTTATGTAATTCCTCCTCAATTCTTCTTCTCTCGTAAACCAAGGAAAAGAGCTGAAATATGCACATTAACATTTGTATTTAAGTGAATCAAAGCTTTATGCTGAATGCATGAGGTTAGTTAGCTGTAGAAGCCTTTTCCACCTTTCTACTCCACCTATTGTCATATTCTATGTTAAGAATGAAGTTACTATCTTTTTTGTCGTTTTCCAGTCATTATGTTTGGTCGTTCCTTTGTCAATAACTTCATATTATTATCAATAAGAAAAGAAAAAAGAAAAAAGAAATCTTAAGAAAGAAAGCCTAACCTGGCTCTGTAATGCTATATCCATAAGACTCCATTGCTTGAGACTAGAAAAATGGATATGCATAACAGAAGCAACTATGGTGACAAACCCTATTGCTCACAGCAAGTCACAGCCTTAAACGAATGCCTTAATGAGCAGGAGCAACCCCCTCCCTTCAGGGCCTCAGGTGGCTATTCATTGACTACTCTATTTATCATATCATCATTTTTATTTCTTTGATATGTTATCCATTGTACATTATATCCTTTTACATGCATATCAAACCATTTCTAGAACTTGAATGAAATATGAAATTAATCTTGTTGGCAAAATGGAATTCTTAACGCTTCAACTATCTTTTCCTTTTCCCTTTCCAAATTCCTTCCCAAATCCCCTAACCAAACATAGCGTAAATGTGCTGAGAGTTCCATGTTTTACTATATTTTTCAGTTAATTAGCTTTCCAATTTTGCTGAATTTTTTCGTACTGTACACCTAACTTTCCAGAAAAAAAGGATAAATAATTTTTTTTCCTAGGTTCACTCCTTCATAACATGTATAGATGTACATTCTGTGAATAAACATATTTTCCTTTTTGGTTGTTCTGTTATTTTCTCTTTAGTTATTTATTTATTTTTTGTGATATTTTAGTCATTAGTCTTTCCTTTACTTTTGATTTAGAGTTACTCTCTCTCTCTCTCTCTCTCTCTCTCTGTTGCACTTTGTCACACATTCATGATGCACAAAGTGCCCCTCCTTTTGGAAATATACTTAGAAGAAATCCCAACTACCAAATTGCCAATTTTAGCAGCCTGGAAAGGACTGGATATTTGAATTTATACTGTAGACAGCTAAACGAGGTGAAGAATTTGGTCTATGGAGATACAGTTAGATGAATATCAGGTGAGAGGTATTGTTCTGAATCTTATGAAGATTTAACACCTATGGATGATTACATCATAAGAGGAAGGGAAAACTCTTTGGTTCTGAGAACATATTCAATTTAGTTCTATTTGACAATTTATGAGATACCCGGTGAATATCAGTGGATAAAATAGAAATTGCAAAGATACTGCAATTTCTTTTGATTTTATATCATAGGGGATATCACCGTCTGGACTATTTGTTCTCCACTCTTCTATAATAAACATTTCACCACAAGTATTATAAATCCTGCATCTTTTACTCTGTTTATTTTAGATTTAAGAATTTCAAATCTCTTGGGTTACAGGCAAATGCTCAGGAGAAATTTATGAGGATAAAGCATGCATACAATACATTGCTGAACTCTGAATCTCGAAGGAGATATGAGTCTGGAAATGGAACATCTGATTACTCATATTCAACTGCTGGAAGAAACCAAAGTAGGAATACTCAAGAAGAAGAAGAGTTCTATGGCTTCGGTAAAAAGAATTTCTGCTCAGAGAAACTTTTTGGTCTTTCTTTTTTGCCTCTTAGTATTCAGATTTCACAAGAGTGGTTCTTGCCTCATGTCCATGACCAAAATGAGCATCTTTCAAGTCATTGCAGTGTGAGGCTGACAAGCCTTGTACAGTTCCTTGACTGAATAGATCTCGCATGCATGTCAAGAAATTAGATTTTCCCACTTATCACATTATTGCTTATGGTGGTGTTTGGACCAATCTTAACTGCATATATTCCCGACTTCTTGCTAGACCCAAATTTTCCATGGCATTAGTGTTTTTGATTGAGTACTTTTCTGTGCATAAACCTCCAAACTTTCAAAGAGAAGATTTTCTGACCTCGTTCAGTGTATCTTACCCTTTATAAGGAGAAAGGTTTTCTTTATTTATCAAAAACAAAACAAAGAAAGGATAAAAATTTTTTAGTATGTTCTTATATTTAACACCTTTATGCTGCAGGTAACTTTTTGAGGGATGTTCAAATAACAATAGGTAGAATTGTTGACACCACAAGTGCTTTTAAGTTAACCCTGGATCATTTCCCAATCTTGCATAGCATCTTCATCTCTCTATGTTGGTAGTAAAAAAACCTACCTTGTTCTGCTACTGAAGTTTGGAATTGGTGTTACAGAGGACTTATTTAGAGATCTTCAAGAAGAATTTAGGAACTGGGAGGCAAGCGCTGCTTCACAAGGAAAGCCAAAGAGTTTATGGGAGGAATTGGCAGTGAGATCTAATTATTCACAACAATTTCATCAAAAATGAATACAACAGTTTTGTTAGATATAGTTTGATAAATGAAATGTGCTTGGCAGGAAATCGGGGAAGAATTTGTTGAATTCTTAGAGAAAGAGCTCAACATCACTGATGAAGAGGTCGAAGCAGAAAAGAGTGAAGGCGATGCGTTTAAAAGTTATCGAACAGAGGGAAGGGGAAGTGGTAGTCAAACCAAAGCTGCAAAAGAGAGCAGCATTGAGGAAGACATTGATGACATTGAAGCCACCCTTGCTCAATTGAAAAAGGAGCTGGGTCTGTGAAGGGAAATGCACCTTTGTGTTTGTTGTTTGACAGAAGATAAAGAGAAGAAATGACAGAATTGATGGAATTTCAAATCACATTTCTCAACTCCACTTCTCCGAAGATCTCACCAGTACTCATCACAGGAAGTCCATTTTTTGAATGGCGTTTTGCTTGTGCAGGAAGTGGTATTCACAGTTCATTGTAGAAAGGTCATTTTTTTCTCTTAACAGTTCTTTCAGTTAGAAGCCATGTATTTGTGACTTTTTAAATTGGGCTTGTACATCTGTTGCCCACTTGAGGATTGTTGTTGTTTAAGAACTGTCTTTTCTTCCCCATAAAAAATTAAGGGCAAATTACATATACCTCCCTCGAGGTTTAGCTAAATTATAGATATCTCCTGAGGTTTCAAAAATTATAGATATCCCCATGAGGTTTATATTTTCATAACAAATTACTTCTTGAGGTTTATATTTTCATAACAATTTGTTCCCTAATTTGTTATGGAAATAGTACTTTCAAGGAGATATCTGTAATTTCTTAAACTTTAGAAAGATATCTGTAATTTTACTAAATCTGAAGGGGTATATGTAATTTGCCCAAAAATTTAATGATGCAAGTGCCTTGTGATATGATAATTTGTATTAAATTTTTAGCATTGTCAACCGATGACTCAATATGCTCCAACCTGTCAGACATTTTTTACACTCTTTCTAATAAAAATGTGTCCCTTTAGTTTTTCTCACCCTTTGTTGTACCATTTGTACGAACAAAATGATTGTATCTATTACCATTTAGACCACCAAATTGCAGACAATTCAAAATTCAACGTCATTGATGAGTGCTCACCAAACTTCAGTCATCCAAAACAACAATCTTCATGTAAGGGAAAAGAAAATTCATACTTGGATCATAACAAAAAATACAAATTTGTTGGGGGATTCAATTCAAACAAAAGATTAATACAATAATAATAAACTTCCCAAAGCATGAATCCCGGTACAAATTATAAATTATAAATGTGTAGTTTCTGAACAACTCAGCTTGTGAAACATATTCTTCAGTCATCAAATGTGACGATGAATGGTACCTAGCAAAACTTTGGGACTTCGAAACAGATCTCAAAATCTCTCCCCAAATCTGAA